>CAIIXF020000004.1:23454484-24054484 GCA_903813345.2 Owenia fusiformis
CCAGGTGCAAATTAATTTTCAAATTCTCAATAATTTTACCACACACCATTTTGTACACTAATAAATTGGCAATTTTTCAACTTCTTAATTTTGTTCACTTACAATTTTACTCCAAGTCTATATTCTAATAGGCTCTTAATATTTGGTAATGTTGTCCTAAGGTCAGGTGTGGAGAGACCACATGCATAACGTAACTGGGCAATGTCCTTGTTGAGTAGGAAAACACCATAGTTAAACTGAAACTTGTCTTTGCCTTTACTGTACAGGGGAAAACTGAAAAGTAAAACAACTGTTAAAGTGAGTCATTTTTCCCAAAAAAATCCTGAGATGTGGGTCAAATTTTGAAGAAGAAACCCTAGATATGGGTCCCATTTTGATAAAAAAATCCCTAGAACTGGGTTTACTTTTTGAAAAATCCTAAAACTGGGTACTGTTTTTGAAAAAAATCGCCGGAAGTGGGTCTTGTTTTTCAAAAATTACCTTGAAGTGGGTCTATTTTTGAAAGAAAAATCCTAGATGCGGGTCCACTTTTAGAGAAAAAATGCCTAGATGTGGGTAGATATTTTGAGTCTCAGCAACACCCCTCTGTACAAAAATCTGACCCCCCATCTGTAAAGATTTCAAGTTGAATAAGTGAATTTCCTGGAATTTGATGACAACATCTATGAGGCAAAAATCCACTTGGTGTAGATTGAAAGTATATCGAAACTGTCTACCAACATATTTGGAACTTCCAACACCTCCCACAACAACTTTTGTGGTGCCAATGGGGCTGTTCTAAGATTGCTTTACTATACATTTTGTAAAAATACAAAAAACAAAATTTAGTAGCTCACAAAAATTAACAAGATTACAGTACTTACTCTCTATCTTTATCAAGTAATTTATCTATAATATGGTCCCTTATCCGAGATCTAGAAACCCTGTGTTCTATGGCATAGCGTAGTGGGGTATCTATAAATTCTGCTATCATCTGGACCATGTGTGCTGAATAACCAAGAGCTACTGACACCATCATTTCATCTTGACCTAAAGCAATGCAAAAAGAACTATAAAAAGACTGTGTTCTATGGCATCATAATGGGGTATCTAGAAACCCTGTGTTCTATGGCATAGTGTAGTGGGGTATCTATAAATTCAGCTATCATCTGGACCATGTGTGCTGAATAACCAAGAGCTACTGACACCATCATTTCATCTTGACCTAAAGTAATGCAAAAAGAACTTTAAAAAGACTGTGTTCTATGGCATTATAATGGGGTATCTAGAAACCCTGTGCTCTATGGTATTACATATTGGGGCATCTAGAAACCCTGTGTTCTATGGCATCCCATATGGGGTATCTAGACACTCTGTGCATCATATAAAGGGGATCTAAAAAACAACTTTTAAAGATATAAAGATACTATAAAAATCTGACTATCTAATCTGACTTAATCATGATCTTATATTATAAAACCCCAAAACTAGCTTACCTGCGAAGTTTTCAGAATGAGGCAATTTTACACCACATATAGTGTATCCAACATTGGGTGTCTCGATTATGGGATATATGAAGGCTAATTCAGAAACAAGCTGTTTTCTTCTTACTGCTAACTGGGCGTTCGATTTCAGAAACGATTCCCTGAAATTAACAGATTCATATCTCCATTAAGATTCCTGAATTTCATCCAAATCAAAAAACAGGAAAATGGTAAAATACATTTAATCAATGTCTCAATGAAATCAGAGAAGGTCCAAAATATAATTTAGTTTCATGTAATTTTCATTTTTTTGTTTTACTTACTTTCTGATCGGGCCTCGTACATGTATATTTTTTGTTTCGCGTAATTCTCTTTTACATGTATAGTTTTTTAAAAATGTTTGTGAAGATGTAATTGGGATATTCTGACTGTCCTCTCAGAATTAACTTCCTCTTTTATGTCAAAATACACTTCAAAAGTGCATTTTCTCTCTCATTCTCACAAGGCAAGATATTGTCAAGCTGACAAAAATAACTTAAATAACTTAAACCCTCAGTATAAAATGGAATTACAGTCTTGCCTTGAGGGAAAACATAGTTTTTTGTTTCACATCTTGCATAAAAATACACTTTTTTCTTTCTCTCACCATATGCTTTTTTGTTAATCTCTCATTGAATCAGAAATATGCTTATTCCACAATCTGACCTAAGGTATCAAAAGTACACTTAATTCTCACCTTGTATCAAAACACACTTATTTCACAATCTCACCATGTATCAAAAGTACACTTATTTCACAATCTCACCTTGCATCAAAACACACTTATTTCACAATCCCACCTTGTATCAAAACACACTTATTTCACAATCTCACCTTGCATCAAAACACACTTATTTCACAATCCCACCTTGTATCAAAACACACTTATTTCACTATCTCACCTTGTATCAAAATATGCTTTTTCTCACGTTATATCAAAATACATACACTTTTTTCTTACTCTCACCTTGTATCAAAATATGCTTTTTTCTTATCGTGCAATCTGTCTTTATCTCTTTGAAGACTTTCATTTTTATTTCGTACTGCTACGTCTCGTTGATGATTGGTTGATTGCCTCTGCTCGTATTGCTCTTTTAGACTTTGTAAATGCATCGTTCGCCATTCTAGGTCTGATCGTAGCTGGTGAACTTTTAGCAAGTACAGCTCCCGATTTGCTGTCTAGAACGAATGAATATTTAGAATGTTAACACCAAGAAGGTTAAAGGCTCTATGAAAAGTCAACTGTTCAGACTTTTGTTAATTATGCCGCTTAATCCAATGCGACAATATTGAGATTCATAAAGTAACTTTAACACATCTATTTTAAGTTAAGGTTTAAGTAACAATTTTGAATAAGTGCAACAGAAACAACTTGTTTATTACACTTCATTATAAGCATACCTGTACACTTCATTATAAGCATACCTTTTCTTCATTAGCTTGTGACAAGAGTAGCTTATCTTCTATATTAGATCTAACACGTTTTACAGATGCTTGGGTTTGAGTTATTGCACGAAGCACCATCTGAATTCTGAAAAGTAATAAAAGTTGTTTTTAAACATTTTTATTTCGTGTTACGCTTTAAAAATGTACAGATAAAGAAAACTTTGACTAACAGTTGTTAGTTTCGGAAGCAGAGATCCTCCCAAGTAGTAAACCAATTGAGCACTGCCATCATGATAATTCACCTCTCTCCCTCAACTCACAAATCACATCTCTTTTACAGTTAACCAGCAATAGATGATTACAAATAACCCATCGTCTGTTCCGCCTCATCATGTATCCTATAGGGACAGTCACAAGGAAGCAATACAAATAACCAAAATATAAAACATGGACTTTTAAAGCTGGACTACGCTCCGAAACGCAATATGTTGACATATATTGTTTTTACATTTTCAAGCTCTAATATAAAGTTTATGTAAATAAAAATTGTTTTTTTCTGCGTAATATCAAAGAACAATCATTTAGTTAAAAAAATAAAAAGACTATGCGGGATTCGAACCCGGGCCTCCCGCGTGCTCAGCGAGGATTCTACCCGCTACACCAACGTATTATTATGAAAGGAGGAAGTAATTAAACGCTACTTATTTTGAATGTTATGATTCGGAAGTGACGTCACGTTCTTCATTTAGAAACCTTTCCAAAATCATATCGCCGGCACCGATCGAAGCAAATTCAATGAAAAATCTTTGAAATGACACATTTATCGTAAGTATTTCTACACAAGATTTGCCCCATTTGTTCATCATTCTATAATCTTTCATTAAGCTCAAAATGATAAAGTTCACCCCCGAAACAACCCAAGATTGCGTTTCGGAGCGTAGTCCAGCTTTAATGTACATACACATTTTTAAAATGTAAAATCTAGTATTGTTTTGAAGAAAGAATGGGATGAGACTTTGTTTTTTCTAATTCCCTCAAAAGGCTCAATTGTGTACCAAAAACACATATATTTTAATTTTCCACAAACTATATGCTAGGAAGTTTTTTGAATGCAGCATGGATATGGGAGAAAACACAAATCCACTATACATACCTTGATAGTGAACTAGTATTATATGATGTCCTGCAGACATTATTTTCCACCTCAAGGCTACACTGGGAGATGTCCAATTCGGGCTCCTAAAGATCAAAAGAATTCATGATTTGACAATGTTTAATAACAATTGTTCATTCTATTGAGAAAATTATGAAACTTTGTGATGTCAGAACTCCATATTTTCTCTAAAATTTTAGTGAACTACTGACAAGTACAATAGTGCCTATACTATCCGAAGTAATTACTTTTAACCTTAAACTTATTTATTCTATTTCTTACTTAGTCATTCTTAAAATTTCATTTTTCAATTCAAACATAACTTCATGTCCTAACTTAAAGAGGCAAATGGTGAAGATCTTCCATGAATCTAAGGTCTGAGAGAATTCATCGACCAATCAGAGTCAACTTACTTCAGTTCCAGAAGGAGCACCATAGTAACCATCAAACATTCCAAATACCAGGCTATTAACAGGATAGGACTGACTCTCAGAGTGGAGCTGAAATGCAGTTAATATCAAAAATCAATAAAACAATTTAATAATGGGCGAAGCATTTTAACAGCCCAAATGCTATTTGCAAATGCACCATGTATTTTTCTAGCAAATTACAATATTGTAAATTGCAATATTTTAAATTTGGCAGATTTACAAGTAATTGTAGCATTTCAGATCATCCAAAAGGGGTAGCATTCAAATGCTTTAATGCTGGAGAGATTTGTATTTCAGAATTCGAATATGTGAGGTTTGAAATCCACAAAAACATGGAATTATAATTCTGAACCAAATAGAAGTGCTTTACACAATGTCATAAGTCCAGTACCAGCTAGCCATTTCAAACTAAACACTCACAAAAATTAACAATTATTCTTAAAAAAACACATTTTGTCTTATGTCAGCAATATTTTACCTAGACAAATTTCAATGAGGCATTAACATGCAAAATGTCACCACCCACCATTTGTTACAGATGCTGACCACCAAACACCAACCACAAAAAAGTTGGAGATTATAAAAATATGTCACTAAATAAAACAGTGTCAAAAGTCTGACTGAATTATCAACTATTCTTAAAACAGTGTTAAAAGTCCCTTGTCAACAACATAAACCCACACAATTTTCAAAAAACAGTCTTACCTGATCACCCAGGTAGACAAGACCTGATAGGTGGACTTTCCACTCTAGGACCAAATGTAGGGTGACATCTTTCACTTCACTCCACACTTTGATTATCAAATCTTCGTCAAGTTAAGAAATCTAAGTAATATTTTGGTAAATTTATTTACTCAATGAGGTACTGAATTTACTATTATCAAATCTTTGTCAAGTTAAGAAATCTAAGTAATATTTTGTTACATAGGAAATTTATTTACTCAGGTATTATATTTACTAATTATATATATATATTACTCAATGAAGTATAATTGTATTTACTCATTAATACATATGACTCAATGAGGTGTTATATTTACTCATTAATATATATTTACTCAATGAGGTATTATATTTACTCAGTAAGATATAATATTTACTCAATGAGGTACTGAATTTACTCAATAAGAAATAATAGTTACTTAATGAGGTATTATATTTACTCAATAAGATGTAATATTTACTCAATGAGGTACTGAATTTACTCAATAAGAAATAATATTTTCTCAATAAGAAATGATATTTACTCAATGAGGTATTATATTTACTCAATTTCATCAGAGACATCGATGTGACCTTGTTTGGAAAGAAATGTTAAATTTCTTATGGAATAGAAAACATGCTGAAGGTTGTTTCACAATTTCACAAAAAAGTTTACAAAAATGCATCATGCAGAACTACAAACTATTTATTTCATAATACCATGTTATCTGTTGAATATTCCAAATGACATTTTCAACTCATTTTGAAAAAATCTTAAAAATGAAGGATACGTGAAGCAGAAGTGTTGACGGAATCTCTTAGACGACCAAGTTCCAAACTTTTCCATGTCGGGTTCTGAAAAACAATAACAAACTCATTATATATTAAATTAAAACAGCATAAAAATCAGATTCTATGAATTCCGGTGAATTTGTTTTTTCGTGCACAAAATATATACCAAATGTTGCTTATATGGGAAGATATATACTAATAACATTCAAGCCCGTAGCCAGGGGGGTTCGAGCAAACCCCCCCTGGCCGAAAAATCTTTCAAAATCATGCAGTTTTTCACCATTCTGAGCACTTTTTAAGTGATTTTGGCCATTTTTGGACCAAAATTGTCACAAGTGAACCCCCTGGAATTTTTCAAAAAGTGTACATTCAAGCCCATAACCAGGGGGCAAATCCTGGCTACTGGCCTGACATCCCTACTAAATAACCCAGATGCGAGTAGAAATAATCTTGATTTACGTCATTAAAAATTCAAAATTCAGTCAAAGTAATATCATATTTGAAATCTACATGTAAAATTACATCTAGAAATGTGGTTTTAAAAAGTGTTTATCAACTTTGAAAAATTAATTTTCTTTGAAAATGTGACTTCTAGCTCGGGGAGATTCCCCATAGACCCCATGCTATAAAATCACAAAAAGTGAAATATCTTTTCTTTTAGTGGACAGATAATATTTTGCTTTACTGGACATATTTTCATTAGTATAAGTATCAGGCACATAAGGGTTATATGAAAATTGAGCCACTTAAATTGATAATATTCAAGTTTAAGGGAACTTTCTTATATACCTGCCATGTTAATTGACCCGAATCAGCCACCTGGTGGTGAAACTGGTAACTACCTACTCGCATTTGGGTAATTGGCTGATTTTGAAGTGGCAGAGATAAAACATATTTTATAATATATGAATGTTAATCACAACTAGAAAAACAGCAACTCCACGGAGTAGCAAATCCCACCTAACAAAACATGTTTTGATAAAAAAAATTGAGCCAAATTCATCCACTGGTATTTGAATTATCAAAGATTATGTCTTTATGAAACATGGTTGCCATTTTGAAATTCAGCTGTCATCTTTAGATTACTTCTTTAGCAGAGAATGTCCGTCCAATTGAATCTGGGTTATCAAAGATTACTTTTTTAATGAAAAATGGCAGCCATTTTGAAATTCAGCTATCACCTTTGAAATTTCTTCTGAAGCAGATCTCCTTTTTCCCTAAACATCAGCATATAAAATTGGAACCGAATCCATCCACTAGTATTTGAGTTATCATTAATTATGTTTTTTTACGAAAAATGGTAGCCATTTTGAAATTCAGTGGCCATCTCGAAAATTTATTTTTGAGCAGAACTTCTTTGTCTCTAGGCATCAGCATATAGAATTTGAACCAAATCCGTCAACTGGTATTTGAGTTATCAAAGGTTACGTTCTTTCTTGGTGGCCATTTTCAAATTTAGCTACCACCTTGAAAATCCCTTCTCGAGCAGAGCTCCTATGTCCCTTGGCATCAGCATCTAAAATTTAAACCAAATCCATTCAATGGTATTTGGGTAATCAAAGATAACGTTTTTTACGAAAAATGGCCGCCATTTTGAAATTTAGCTGCAATCTTGAAAATCCTTTCTGGAGCAGAGCTCCTATGTCCCTAGGCATCAGCATCTAAGATTTGAACCAAATCCATTCAATGGTCTTTGTGTTATCAAAGATAACGGTTTTTTACGAAAAATGGCCACCATTTTGAAATTTGGTGGCCATCTTGAAAATGTCTTCTTGAGCAAGGCTCCTTTGTACCAAGGCAACAGCATATAAAATTTAAACCAAATCCATCCACTAGTATTTGAGTTATTAAAGATTATATTTTTTCCGAAAAATGGCTGCCATTTTGAATTAAGCAGCCATATTGAAAATTCCTTCTCGAGCAGAGGTCCTACACCCATAAGGCATAAGCCTATAAAATTTGAATGAAATCCGTCAACCGGTATTTGAGTTATTGCCCGGACACACGAACGGAAGAACGGACGGACGGCTTTTCTATATCCCCCTCGAACTTCGTTCAGTGGGATAATAAAGAAATGCAAGCTGAAGGCAGCAAAGATTAGAAACTAAGAGGTTAAAGAAAGAAAAAATAATTTTATAAAATATAATCGCGATATTATGATATTTTTATGGTAATAATTATAGGATATCCTATGATTTTGAGGAATATCATATTTATCTACGAGGTGATATTGATATCTGCACGAGAGAGCAAAGCGAACGAGTGCATATATCAATATCACCGAGTAGATTAAAATGATATTCTGAAAAAAAAATCATAGGATGTTCGTATTATCCTACACTTAAAAGAAGTGTACTAAATGTATAATATCATTGCAAAATGAATTTCATGCCAAATAGAGTCAATTTGGCGGGAAATCAACAAGCGGAGTATATCGTCACAATATCCTCTGCATATTGGGTTTTCCCGAGTATATCGTCACGATATCCTCCGCCTGGAGTATATCATCACGATATCCTCCGGTTATTCATTTTGCCAATAGATATCAAATTTATTTTTTAATGTTATTATACATTTAGTACACTAAGTGTAGGATAAGTGCAGATATCCTCTTCCTCAATTGACCAAATTTGAACATTTTACATCTAAGATCATCAACAAATCGATTTAGATGGGTATTAAAAGGAAATGTTGGCATAGATTCTTGAAAATATTGCTTCTAACATTTTACACTGACTCAATTTAGAGGAGGAAGAATTTGTGAAAAATAAAGTAGCAACCGGACCATTTTCAGAACTTCTCATTATGGAGTATGTTGTTAAGATGTTTAGCTTTCCAAAAATATCAAGAAACCCCATAGGGTTGGTAGATCCTTTTTTCCTTTAATATTTAGGACTTTTTAGTAAATCCCTACTCGTCTAATTCTTTGCTACCCCTTTAAAAGTAATTACCTGTGATCCTTGAATCCTCTCACTGGTGTAAAAAGCTGAAATAAAAAAAGTTTACTATGCATTGATATTATATACAAGACTACAACCTCATTCAATTACGCAACATTGCTTACATTGATTTAATTTGTAAATAAATAGTAAATATGTTTTTAAATTATACTTTAAATTAAACATGATGAAATAAAACAGATTTAAAAAAAATCATATACGATGCAATCCCATACCTGGTGAACTGTCATCCAAATGAAGTGTAAAAAAGTTCTTGATATTCGGTATTGGTTCACCCGTTATCTTCTGTACATGTCCTAGGTCGAGGTTTCTGGCAGCTATGCCTCGTACGTGACGGAGTCTACGCTGAAAAAGAAATACAAGCATGTATTTAGAACTTAGTCAAAACAGTTGCATAGTGAATCTTTCATGAATCATATACAGTAGTGAAGAAATGTTGAACACCTCTGTAACTACTTTATGTAAACACTTTTTGGTCCAATTTTTAAAGAGCCACAGGGTTCCAACTCAAAATTTGAACACCTGTAAATGCTGAAATGTGAATATTAATGGCCATGAACATGTATATAAACACTTATCTCAGTGGTGTTCAGTTACAGATAGGTTTCACTGTATACTATAGCATGTACACTGCATGTATCCTTAGAAGTAAATGAGAAAACATTGCTATGGAACATCTTGCCAATCATCAAAGATTATTTGATTAGATTATTCAGCTAGAAAACAGCAACTCCGCGGAGTAGCAAATCACACTGAACAAAAGATATCAAATCACTTGTCATTTTGTACATTACACGATAAACATTATTAACCAAGAAGTTGTAGAGTAGTATTTTCTCATTTTACCCTATTCAATATGACGTGACCCCATATATTGAATTCTTACTAAGCAGTGCATGTCTTATGACCAGAAAGCATTTGCACATAAAAGTTGCACCAAATTTGATAACTGGTATTTGTGTCATAAATCGTTATTTTCCAGAAAAACTAATGCCTGGGTCACATATTATGCTCCGATCCATCGGCCGGCGCCCGGCCGATTGAGTGTTTTGTTCAATATTGTATTCAATTTTGAACAAAATACTCAATCAGCCGGGCGCCGCAGTGAAAATCAGAGCCTATGTGACCTTAAGGCATAAAACTTGTGAAAATAAATCAAAGTTTTAAATCAAGGTTTATCGGCAGAGCAAAGAAATTTTGTTTTTGATCGAGAGAGATTCCATTACTTTCCAAGATGGCGGTTGGATTTAAAAGGGGATTTCTTCATTCTGGCGATAAACCCAGACAATTTTGGATTCAATTACACGAAAAGAATGCTAAAATACCAAGGAATCTATTGAAGTAGGTATCTAAAGAGTAATGGACGTAAATAATTCTCCCAAGTTGTAACCAGAACAACGGCAACGCCAAAGCGTAGCGAATCCCATCGAACAGCCATGGATGGCATTTTTACAAACAAAGTATATAGCAAAAATGGCAGGCATTTTTCAAAATGGCCGCCTTCTACCAAATGTGTCATTAGACCATTTGCCATACTTATAGAATTCAAATACCAAATATGAACAAAATCGCTCAACTACTTTTCGAGTTATAGTAAAATACGTTAAAATGGCAGCCATTTTTCAAAATGGCCACCTTCTACCAAAAGTGTCATTAGACAGTGTGTCATGCTTACAGTATTCACATACCAAATATGAACAAAATCGCTTCACTACTTTTTTAATTATTATAAAAAACATTAAAATGTCAGCCATTTTTCAAAATTTTTTTCAAAATGGCCACCTTCTACTAAAAGTGTCATAGGATAGTGTGTCATGCTTTTAGTATTCACATACCAAATATGAACAAAATCGCTCCACTACTTTTCGAGTTATAGTAAGATACGTTAAAATGGTGGCCATTTTGAAAAATGGCTGCCTTCTACCAAAAGTGTCATTAGACAATGTGCCATCCTTATAGTATTCACATACCAAATATGAACAAAATCCCTTCACTACTTTTCGAGTTATAGTAAAATAGGTTAAAATGGCGGCCATTTTTCAAAATGGCGGCCATTTTTTAAAATGGCCACTTTCTACCAAAAGTGTCTTTAGACAGTGTGCAATTTTTATAGTATTCACATACCAAATATGAACAAAATTGCTCCACTACTTTTGCGAGTTTCAGCAAAAATCGTAAAATAACGAGTAAAGGCCGCCATTTTTCAAGATGGCTGCCATGTGCTTCTTTATTATCTACATTTCTAGCTTTATTAATGTCCTATATAATTTTTTTACATCTAAAACATATTGCTATTACAGTTTTACATATTGCACCTAAATTACTGTAAATTCGGCACTAAAATGGCCGCCATTTTGAAATGAGTGGCCATTTTGAAAATTGGCTTTCGAGCAGAACTTCTACCCCCATAGGGTATATGTGTACAAATATGAACAAAATCGGGCCAACGGTATATGAGTTATTGCCCGGACGGACGAACGTACGTACGGACATCATTTGTTGTTGCTGCATTGATTTCTTCATTCATTTTCTTCTTTCTTTGTCTTGATTTGATTGCGATGTTACTTATCTTTCTTCAGGGTCCACAGACTTGAGACTGCGCATAGGTGGGTTAAACGTTTTGATCCGGCCGGAAAACTCTCCCCTTCCCCTTACTGTTGGTCTTATGCTGATTTGTCATCTTAGTTTACCCTCTTTGCGGAGAAGATACTGTTTCATATTCATTTGTTAATGTTCTCTTCTCTCATTAATTTTCCAGTCCTTCATGATGATATTCTCCTGCATATTGTATTTAGTACATATCCATTTATTTCTTGTTATAGCTTTCTTAGTATACGAATTTAGTATGTTGCTCCTGTAGCCTTGACATTGTAGTTTATTTCCCAGGCTGGTAACTCTGTTTGTTGCATCTTCCAGTTGACTGCAGATTCTTGAAATCCTTATTATTTGTGATATAAATATTCCATAAGATTGGTTTCTAGGAATATTTCCAGATAGATCAGTACAGACGGACGGAGGCGTTCCCTATATCCCTCCGAACTACGTTCGATGGGATAATCATACAGGCAAAAGATTGGGCTCACTCCAGGACTATAGTCCTGGCACGGGATAACTGGGAGCCACTCATCCTTCAAGTTCTTGACTTGAAATATAAAATAAAAATATTAGGCTTAGGCTAAAGAACACTTATTCTAGTGAGAAGTTCATATGGTTAAAATAACGAAATAATGAAATGTTACCATGTGTCTACGTAGCAGTGTGTTCTCTGTCATCCATCCTGCTAGGTTACATTGTGGAACTCAGCCAAACACGACACTGAAGGCATTATTCTGAGGTTGTAAAATCTAAATCTAAAAAATTTCCCATTTGCAGCCCCTTGGAGATTTCCGGAATTGAACAAAGTAGCGAACGTTGCGATCTTTCAACTTTACTTCGTTGTTTTTCACCACTTTATGTGTAATATTTTCATTTAGGAGGCAGTCTTATTTGAATGCATCATTTCAGGTCTTTATGAATCAATAGATCAATAAGCAGACTAAAAATTAATACAATTAGCAGTTTCTTTCGTTGCGTACTGGGCCTGTTAGGCACGAAATACAATTTAGCAGTTTCGTTGCGTAGTTGGTTCTTCTATAATCAGTAGCAAATGCTCGCAAAACATTTTCCAAAATATTTACTACCGTTTTCCTTGAAGACATGGTTTGGGTGACACGTCATTAAGTCACGTGATCAGACACATGTCACGTGATCAGACACGTGTCACGTGATCAGTCATGTGAGCTTGCAAAATGGACGATCTAAATTTCCCAAAATTCTGCTAAGATCAATATCAATATGTTTTTGCCTTCATTGTCGTGTTTTAACTGCGTTCCACAATGTAACCTAGCAGGATGGATGACAGAGAACACACTGCTACGTAGACACATGGTAACATTTCATTATTTCGTTATTTTAACCATATGAACTTCTCACTAGAATAAGTGTTTTATCTTTAGCCTAAAGTTTAGGCTAATCTAGACTACAGTTCGGGACATAAATAAATGACAGGTGGATTTGCTGAAGTGAGAATTTCCCATGTTAAAAATAAGAGAATTTTCAAGAGGCCATACATCAGTGGATTAGTCATATAAATCCGACCATCGTATGCTTTATTTGTTATTATTTTTTGATAATTTGGATATTTATTTTTTGTTATTTTCTTGCATACTATGGTCGTACACACTTCCCAGTTGTAAATTGAGGGAAATGCTTTCCTGGCCTGTTTAGGCAACCAAAATCACACAAATTATGTATTAGAATATGCTCTTCATCGATAATGTATTTAATCCTACCTTACACACGTCAAACGCTTGATAATTGAAGAAGTATAAGAATTTTTCTGGAAACAATTTTTTTCCCCATGTGTAGATGCATTCTGGGTAATGATTGTGTAAAAGTAAAACTCTAGGTGAAGCGAAAAACGAAATTACAATAAATAACAGCAGCCATATTGAGATCGAGATTTCAACTCGAAAGTTTATCATCGTCTTATGACAATTGAATCGCCTTCTCAGACACCAAGGAGGGTGAAGAAACCGAAAACAGATATGTTGGAAATAAATAATTACGATTTCGTTTTGGTTGCATGGTTTCACATTTAGACTGTATTCAGTGACCTTGAGTGACCTTGAGAACCATATTGGAAATTGGTTCAAACATATACGAAAATGATTACATTTCTTCAATTATCAAGTATTTCCTGTGTTTAAGGTAAGAGTTAATACATTCTAGTTGAAGCATTGGATCCATTATCTTATCTGTGTAAGTTTTGTTGAGCATAGAGGGCAGAAAAGCATTTACCGCAATATACTGGGCTTAATATCCTCGACGCAAATGTTGAAAACAAAAATAAAAAACAAATATCCAAATCGTCAAAAAGAAACGTGAAACAACAACATTAAGTCGAGTTCACTTGACTACAGTGGATGAGATTATACAAAATGCAGGCCTGTCAACTGTCCCGCAATTTGCGTATTTGTCACGCATTTGCTGAAGAATTTGAAGTCACGCCAGTTTTTTTTGCGTGACAGAAAATGTCACGCAAAATACGCATTTTACCCCCCCCCATCCCCCCCCCCCGTTGACGACATCGCGAGCGTAGCAAGCGCGAAAAATATGAGGTGTTCAAAGTTTGGCAAAGGTGCTCAAACTTTGGCCAAAGGTGTTTAAAAGTTGGCCAAAGGTGTTCAAAATTTGGACAAAGGTGTTCAGATTTGGACTTAGGTGTCCAACATTTTGAAGTCACTCATATTAGGTGGTTCCAGCCCTGAAAATGTGAAATATACAAATTTTAAGGGATATGTATCTAGACAATATTGGAAATTATGGACTTTCAGACGACCAAAATTAGGAAATGGTGATCGAAAATCGACCTGTCATTTATTTTTGTCCCCAACTCAACTGTATAAAAGTTTTTTAGTTCCACAACCGGATGCCTAAATCTAGGCTAACTTACTTGTTGCGTCACAAGATTAACATGTCTGACTCTTGTGGCACCACCAGACATCCTCAATATCTATATCTTATCGCTAAAACTGTACTCTGTGAGCATTTATCAGCATTTTTCTGCTGAATTTGTGAAAAATATTTTTCGCCCACCATCCGCCATCTTGAATAAATTCTCGAATAACATCATGTGACCTAATTTTGAAGACAGTAATTCGTCTATAAACCAGGGTGATATTTGGTCTTTTTAAGACCAGGTAGTTCAGCCACTACATGAATACTTCAAAGGAATCTGTTTTTATCATAAACAGTAGACAGTTTGTAAAGAGGAACAAGAAAGACTAGCGAGACTTTGCGAGAGTTCGATTTTCACATGACTTCCGGGTTTGTGTGTTTTTGAAATATATTTTGACATTTTGTCAATTTGCAGAACTTTGAAGGTAAGAATATTGAAAACTGTTGTACCAAATGATGAATAAGTCAAATATGATTTATTAAAATCATAAAAGGAAAGTGACATTCTTTCTTGCCTTCTCATATTTTTTTTTCATTTTTATTTCATTTTTTTATAAGCATGTAAGAGACAATGTCTTATTGTCAACAAATAAGGAGAGAACCACCTATTATAAGGAGAAATACATTTATTGTAATTTTCAGGGTTTCAGCCAGTCAACATCAGGAACTTGTACTGCCTGATATTGTGACGACACATGAGCACGCTCAATGTCACTCATCCAAGGAGTGTACAGTGTAACAAGCCAGATACTAGATCTGAAAGGGAGTGTGCTAAATTCAATGCCCCATGTGATAATCAAACCCATGCCGCTGAAGAGAGTGGTATCTGGCTCGTTGCACTACAGCTTCCTTAATGAGTGTGCCCACAGGTCGTTACATTAGTTACAGTAGCTCTCCAGACGAGCATGCCTTCAGGATCCATTTTCCTACCTGGAGGAATGGAGGCCATTTATTCTTTAATGTAGTCATATGTTCAGAAATTTCTGAACAAACTCCAAAATTGCTGTACTTGTAGAATGACGCAGGGCATTGAGAAGATTCCTGATTCTTTGGGCTACCTGGTCTTGAACGATGACGGAGCTGTGATCAGTGTAAGTTCACCTTAAGTCACGATGTCATATGAAAGGACCTCCTCATGTCATATCTTCTTTCTAATTTTATTCATTAAAGCTTGAAATATGAAGTAAACAACAGGAATGGAAACGCATGTTTCCATGGTAACCCTGTTCCTAGTGGTTCTCTGATAAATGAAATACATGTATGTCACACTATTTTAATTTATACCAGTCACAATTAATTTTGACATCAAGATCAATCATGTAACTGTTGGACATCAAATTGATTTTTTGATATATATGAAATGATCTATTTTCAAAGGTTAAGGTTGTACCGTATAAGGTGGTTCTATGCATTCAATACGTCAAGATTATCTCAGGGTTTCGTTCAGTAGGTCAAGGTCATCTGAAAACACTTCATACGATGGGTCAAGGTCATAAGAAAGGTGAAACATCATTGTCATGATTTGTTAAACCTATAATGAAAGACTGGAAATTTTTGCATTTAGACAGTCAAGTTCATTTTACAATAGTAAAACACAGATCGATTACCATGCCATCTTTATTTTAAAATTATTCCTATCGGCTTTTGCCTATGGTAAAATCTATATGAATGTACATGTAACTAAAAAAGTTAATTTTATGATGAATTTCAGTCAGGTGGTGATCTAGATAATGCTGAGAAGTTAGCAGATACGATTATGAACCTGGTGCAGACAGCCGGTAAAATTCCAACTGGTGAGAAACCCAACACAGCTTTCAAAAGACTCTCAGGTACTGACTTAAATACTTTGTTGAAGTTTGGCAGGTCTTATTGGTTCAATAAAATGGAGATAACTACCTTATCAGAAAATATGGGGTGACCGTGTCAAATGCTTTATGTTTTGAGGGATCTTATACCTCATCTCCATAGAAACTCACTCCCCAATCAGTCTTATTTATGTCATCACCACAAGTGGGGACATATTGTTGTAGTCTCTAACTTTTTTATTGATGGTGTTCGGCAGTTGATGTTTGGCGGTTAGTGGTTGGTGTCTGTAACAAATGGCAGGTGGTGACATTTTGCATGTCAATACCTTGTTTGATTTAAACTCTTATAAACTGCCACAATCCCAATTTCTGGTATTATATATTTTGATCAAAATCAAAAATCAAGTTAACTTCAAATCATTTTGAAAGAATAAATATAACGCAAATGGGCTAATTAACATAATTTATTTTTGATGTTTCAGTATTATGGGAGGAGTTTATGTACATCATCACAGTATCCAACCACAGAGTCTACATTAGTAAAAGACAGAACATTTCACAAGAGCCTGCGATTGCATAGCACATCCATATAGATCAAGATAACAACAATATTTTTGTATGTCAAACATTACAATGGCGGCAACATGATCGGAAGTTAAGCTTGATCACCTGATATTTAAGGAATGACAACATTATCAGTATATCACTGTCACACCTGCAATTGTATGATTGGTTCATATTGGGTCACATGTCATGAAAGATTAGGTGATATTCACTGGCATTGTAAAATTGAACCAAATCTGTTCACTGGTATTTGTCTATTTAAGTGATCAAAGATTATGATTTTTAAAAAAAAGGTCGCCATTTTTTATTCACCATCTTGAAAATTCTTTTGGGAATTCCCCCGAGATATTAACAGATCAAAAATTCCCAGATAATGAGGATATTTGGGATAGGCTATTATAAACATTTAATATAATCAAGGATAAATTACAGAGTCATAAACATGCATGACCCCAGTTGTGATATAATTATTTTTTGTGACATATGAATTGTAAATAATATTATAGATATGATACAGTACATACAGTACTCGTATATATCTACACAATTAAATAATAAATTGAATTATTTTATCCTATATCTTGTCATGTTATATATACAATAAAATGATTACATTAAAACTTAGAAAATAACGAGACACTGTGAAAAATACTGCACTTTTGATGGCAAATGTAATTTACCCAGCATGCCCAAAAACTAATCAGATCTTGGCACTAGTTTGCTCTTGCAGTTTGAAAATTTAAAGTTGAATGGTAAAAGCGGTTTTCCTAAAACTTTGATAACAAGGTTTATGTGGCTCAGTGCCCTGCACTTAAAGTTTACAATCAGTTTACAGACACAGTGTTACGACTTCTCTTACAGTTAATTTTTAGGTTTCTAGGGATACGTGTATGGGGGAATAAACCAGATTTTCAAAATGTAGCCTTAATGAACAAAACAATATCTTTACTTTATATACATATATGATACATATATTTCCAAAAATCCTAACTAAAGTACATATACAATTATTCATTTATATATTATACTTTGTATATTATACACAAAAAGCAGATTACATGTCTAGTATATAACAGTTCAGTTGTACATTCTTCTTTAAACATGAGAGAAATGAGCACATGTCTTGTTTTTCTATAGCGATTCTCTCTAAAATTTGAAAGATCTACTGAATTTTCTTTCATTTCTATACAATTTAGAGTGTTCAATACATGCCTATTTATTTTATTCCTTTCTGATTCCACTCTTTTCCACTCTACTTTGCAGTTGAAATTATGGCCATCTTGTCTGATTTTCTTGCATTTCTATACAATTTAGAGCGTTGACTACACGCCTGTTTACTTTATTCCTTGCTAATTCCACTCTTTTTCACTCTATTTTGCATTTCAAAACATGGCCACCATGACATTTCTTCACTGGGTAAAAAGAATGACACTAAAGCAATAAATATTCAAAACAGCTGGAAATAATTATTATCATACATTGTAATTCTTTTATTAAAATACAAGTATAGAGATACCTTAAATTCAATTAGCATGCAGAATGGCAGACATTTCATGTCATGATATTCATGTTAAAATTGAATTTTTCACTCACAAAAATTATGTTTCTAAAAATAAAATAAAACTTTAAATAATACACCATCCAACAATCAAAAGTGGATTTTTTAATCAATCAGAAGCACACTTAGTAACCAATCAGAAGTGAACTTATCCACCAATCAAAAGTACATGTACAAGTATTAACAAATCAGAAGTGTACATGTACTTAAAATATATTTTAATATCTTTTGGTATCTGTTTTTTTTTCTGAGCAAATACAATGTCTCTTCCTATCTTAATCCAACCAAATTCCCAAAATTCTCTCTAAAACATAAACAAAATCTTAATTAATTGCATTTCTTTACAATTTAAAATGTCTGTCTGCTTATACTTAACAATATATTTCACTCTATTTCTCTGTAAAATTTGAATAAAGTGTTTCATTTCCTTGCATTTCTACACAATTTAGAGTGTTTACTACATGCCTGTTAACTTAATTCCTTGCAAATTCCACTAATTTCTACTCTATTTTGCATTTTAAAACATTTCATGACCCCAGTGACCTGTAATTTGGCAATGTAAAAAGTCTATACCTCACACAGTAAAATACAGTATCTACACATTACATGTTGCTCTTTTTATTATACTATTATACAGACTTATGAAAAATTCTATGATCGTTCCTTCTTTTTCACAGGTCGTTTACTGTGATGTTTTGTCACAATTTCCATAATACGAGATTTATGTCCCAGAATTCCAAGCATTGAATCGCGGGCCTCTTCCAATTGTTCGATAACCAGCTGACATCTCTGAATGTTGCCCTGGAATTTAGTTCATTCAAAATATAACAAAATCGATGAAAGAAGTCCAAATGTTATTTAAAGTGGAATATGAAATCAAAGGTAAAATATTAACTAAAATTACACTGGTTGTATTATACGTGCCAATTCATAAAATATCAATGTAAGTTCATAAAATATTGATGTCAGTTCATTTGTGTCATTTCATTTAAAACATGTTCATATGTGTCAGTTCATATAATACCTGTGTCAGTTCATACAGCACCCATGTCAGTTCATCCATAGAGTCAGTTAATTTAACATCAGAGTCAGTTCATATAATACAAATGTCATTTCATTTAACACCTGAGTCAGTTCATATAATATAAATGTCAGTTCATATAATACAATGTCAGTTCATTAAATACCTGTGTCAGTTCATGCACCATTGTGACATCATCATCCAGAGGGAGGTGTTTCACTTGAGATTTTGGGGCAACCTGGGCCTGGATCTCCTTTAACTTCTTCCTAACATTTTTCTCACTGTCCGCCTGCAAGCAAAATAAATATTAGGGACATGTTTGAATTGTGGGATTAAAGGGGCAACAAGGACTGTAGAGAGAAAATTGGAAATTTTTTATTTTTTCTGAGCCATCAGGTCAATATTTGGCTTAACATCTTCTTTGACATACCTATTTTCTTCAAATGTATAAATAAACTCTCAATTTCAGCATTAAGAAGTGTAAAGTCAGTTCAAAGCTTCTATAAAGGGAGTCCCACTTATAGATTTTTAAGATTCGCCACGTTTCAAGAGGAATAACAGCTGAAATAATGTTCATCCAGGGGGTTTCTTTGTAGATAATGAAAATATATGTTAGTCTTGATGAAATATCCAAACTTAAATATATTTTAACACTGGTCGATGATCGTTGAATGCCCCCCCCCCCCCCTGCACTAATTGTTGCACCTTTAAGTTACCCTTTATTGGATTGGAGCTATAAGGGTATGAACATTCTGCTTAAAAGCAATATAAACATTGGTGACATTGACTTTTGCAAAATCAATCAAAGTTACTTGAATTGTCATAAAATTTCTTGCTATGCTTATTTATTACACCTTTTTTGGTGACATGGTTTTCAAAAATTATTTGTTTCACAATTTTTCTCAAACAATTAAAATTACATAAGAAGCTACTATTAGATTGCATATTCTGAATAAATGAAACTATTTCAGTAATAGATAAATTTCTTCATTCAAGAAATGTTGATATTTACAATACACAACATATAACACATGAGCACATACCATGTCCTCCAGCTGTGCTGCCAAATGGTATAATCTCCAACCACTCGCTTTTTGCCCGATTCCTTTCTGATTGGACAGTTCATTCACTGTTGGTCTACGCTCATCTGGAACAAATTGTACGAGAGTTAATTTTTTATTTATAACATGAGACTATTTATTAGTATCTTTCAATATAATTTTTACAAGATATTTTCACTCAGGGATTATATTAGCCTTGCCCAAGTTAGTCTCTCTAACTTATCTTGATTTCTATTATGACCATAATAATTCAAGATCAGATAAGTAAAAAAACACCGGCTTGGGCAAGGCTAGGATTATATTTTTTTATTGTCTTTCTGTGTCTTGGAAAGGATGACTAACTTTGAATTACTAATAAATGGAGTATTACTGTACCACTCTGAAATAGTGACCTTCAAAATTAATCGCAATTTCCTTTAGTCTCATAATATTGCTCACCATGCTTATTGTCTAAATAAATGACAAAATAACTTGTCTCTTTAAAATTCACACACTGTTACACATATTGAGCATATTTACAAAAGACATAATTGCCAAAAATGACAGATGACAGTCGCAAAAATGGTGGCTATATCAGTATATCACAACTTGATTTGAACATATTTGTTCATTAATGCTTTACCTTTAGGTTTCACATCGACGTATCTAACAAAATGGTTGTTCCGAGCTTTCCAGTTACAATGGTAGTTTGTGAGTAAACAGCCAGAAAATCTCTTCCTCATTCGTACCCAGCGGACACCCTCATCATCAGTATACTCTGAAAGTAGCGAATAAAATATATCATTATCCCACAGAATAAAGATCGGTAAGAGTACAGACAAGCTGTCCTTCCGTTCAATCACTCATTGGTTGATTTGTCAGTTCGGGTAATGACACAAATACCGGTTGACAGATTTGGTTCTAATTTTATAGGCTGGTGCTTTATGGACATTGATGTTGAGGGAATAAATAGATCAGCAAAATACACTGATCACCTCAGCATTCATTGGGGTGTTGCACCTGCTTGAGAATTTGAAAACAGGATTGCACCAACTTGATATTCAGCTTTATTTTTGCATATTATGACCAAATATAGAAACTGTGAAAAAAGAAATCTGCATACACTTGACTTAAAAAGGTCAGCGAGAGCCCTGCAAAGCATGTTAACTTTTAGACAATGGCTATTGCATTTAAATCTCATGTAATTTTAATCAAACCAGGCATTTTGGAGATTGACTATAAATGTATCCCATTTTATTTCAATCATACCTTCAGGCAGCTCATCTTTTTCATCAAATGTTGTATCAATGTCCTCATCCTTCTCAATATCTGAATCAGTGGAGGAACTGTCCTTTATCTCATCTTTAATCCTGGGGAGAATAAATATGGGGTTATGGTTATTTGCCAGATAAAATAGGCAAAGGGATAATGCTCGAAATTGTTCAGAAATGCCAGGCAGTGCCGCGCATTAACATGCAAAATGTCACCACCTGTCATTTGTTACAGACATTTACTGCTTATATAGATACCCAACACCAACTGCCGAAGACCATCCACAAAAATTGGAAACTATAGCAATATGTCACCACTTCTGGTGGTGACATAGATATATTTTACAAAAATGTCTTAAAGGAATATAGCTTTAAACAACTTTATTCATTTCTTTAGAGAAAACAATTTTAAATGTCTCAATGATTTTTTGTCATGAAAATTAATATTTGGTTCATTAAAAATATTATAAAACTGCATGGGGCCTTTAACTTACCTAACACTGTAAGGGGTGGGCAATACAGGTTTGTTATCTCCCTCTACGCCTTCTATGCCATGTAGCAGCGACCTGGAAAGGAAAAGGTTAAATGTGAGCCAGAGATGCGAGGGTTAAATAATGATAGACTGAACAAAGTTCTCAAGGAGGTTTCAGTAAAAATTCTGACAACTGATATTGTTGGAAACTAAACAGTCAAATATGGGAAAGGATTCCTGTCCCAATAAGCTTGCGACTGATTTTACAGCATATTCATGTATGATCTTGTTTCTTCATGTTTGTTTTTTATTTATCAAAACATCTCCCAGAAAATGCTTACTTGTCATCAGGAGTCCAACAGGGCACTTTAACTTGGTCAGAAGCTTTGGTTTAAAAACTGTTCGGTTTAGGTTTTTACTGTTTATCAATTCAGAAGAATTCAATAATAATAATTCAAACAAATTTCATAAAACCAGTGAATTGATGATAGAGAATTTTCCAGTGCACATCATTTTAACTGATTTCTTGGTGAATGAGGTTGGTCATTTTTGCTTGATTCTAGTAAACATTTGACAAGTGGGTAATTTTTGCTTGATTCTAGTAAACATTTGACAAGCGGGTAATTTTTGCTTGATTCTACTAAACATTTGACAAGCGGGTAATTTTTGCTTGATTCTAGTAAACATGTGACAAATGATGATAATTACATGTCTTCAATCATTTATTCTTTCTATAAATATTTAACTACTTACAGTAATTGCTTTCTTGGTTTTTTCCTAGGGGACATCTCAACACTGTTGTTATTCAAACCATTTGAGATGGGCCCTAAAATGATATAGATTATGTTTAAATATACAAAAGAAAAAATGAATTTTAAATACAGAATATTTGAAAAAACTTTTTTCTTAAAAATATATGATGAAAAATGCAAAAGCTACAAATATTCTACAGGATTACAAAAATAAATAAAGAAGTCATTCAAATTTGGCAAATCATGTGACCCCCAGAATGTTAGATACACACATAAGTAAGCACCCTGGCATGAGAATCTTTAACCTTTACTTCTTTCCACAATTGCACTCAGTGAGCTGAAGATGGTCAAAAGAGCCAATTTCTACAAAATGGGGCTTTAGGAGCCAAAACAAATGGTGTAAGGTATTACCAGAATGGAGCCCTTAAAATGAAAATGAGTGCTGGATAAAATGAATGGAACTTTCATTTGCCCAAAAATTGCTGACAGGTGAATACACTGACGAATAGGTGAATCCATAGGCTACTAGCCAAAAAATAATACAAAGAATATTCCATCTGACCCTTAGCACATTCTCCCACATACCATTTTCTAAAAGATCTGGTTCTGTTTTGATTTTCACTGTTTCATCTCCAAGTCCAGTTTCGTTAGATGTGGCCGTGTCTGTAGATGATTGACTATTTTCCCTGGCAGGGTCGCTGGAATATTACATGGAGAAATATAAGTGCATTTTATATTACAGGAAAAATCTTGTTTTATCAAGCGTCAAACCTATCCTCAATCGCTATGTTCAATCATGGATATTTCATCCTCAATGATACAGGACATGTAATGAAATAACTACTTTAAATTTGGCAAGTTATGGCTATTTTTGCGCCAAATAACGAATTTCACCTTGACTCTGCACAATTTATTATCTGTAATAAATGAAGTGTATGAACTTTAATTTAAAAATAAGACCAGTGTCAAGACCCTTTCGTGATTTTCTTTCAAACTAGATCCAGTTTTTGTAAGCAACCTAGCCTTATACAACTTACAGTGGTGGTCCAGGTTTTGTAGGCGATACACTTAAAGTTCTCGGAGCAAGTTCCTGCATCGGACTGCTTGTTTCACTTCCAGTGGGAGTAAGAACTTTTTTCACTTTGTCAATGAGGGTCCTGAAGCACAATCAGAACAATCAATATGGCACAATCAAATTAACACAATCAAAAGATATGGAACAACCAATATGTCAGAATTAATTTGATTGTTTAAAAATTGGGTTCTCTTCTGGCAAATCAAAGTTGATGCTGTAACAATCAATACAGATCAACCAATTTGGCTTATAACACAATCAATAAGCAATCCAAACTATTTATGGCACAATCAACTGTTCTGGCACAACCAACTGGCAAACTCAGTGGAAATCATTATACATGTATCCATGGCTCAATCAATGAAACCAAGGTGAAGCAGAATATATACAAAATTTTTCGAGAAATTTCAAACCTACCCCTCGAGGGTCCTCTTTCTGAGTATACTTGGTCTTGGTGACGCACTTGGGTTGGCTATAGGTTGATTACTAAGTCCACCAGAGCTTGTATGTGATGCACTGTCAGTCACCTGGGTTTGAACTAAAATACAAACAATTTCCTTTCTATTTAACAAGTCATATGCAGGGGATAGCTTTTGGTTTTAAAGCGTTGTGTAAGTGTCAGACTCTAAAAGGCCTTGGTCTCTAAAACTCTTACACTTTTTTCTTTTTTTTTTTAAATTGTAACTGTCAGAATTCATTAAACTTTTCATGTATTTTGGAATTTACGTAATAAGACAAAGGCACTGAGCTATTTAAAAATAGAAATTGAAGTTACAATAACACCATAAATCACAATCACCATACATCGTAGTGCCAACCACGAACCTCAAACAGAATGTTTTAACAATATTTTACAAGAACACAAATGTGTACAAAATGTCCCAACCAATGGGTGATCCCATCAAATGGTTATCCTGAAAATGGGTAGACAAGACTTTACCGACACAATTTGAGGACGGAAAATCCAAAATGGCCACTTTAAAAATTCTTACTTGATGTGGGAGCATACTGGCTATGAACAGCTAAAGGACTCCGTGTCGGGTCAACAGCCACCATCATTGGGT
Organism: Owenia fusiformis; assembly: GCA_903813345.2. Taxonomy (NCBI): domain Eukaryota; kingdom Metazoa; phylum Annelida; class Polychaeta; order Sabellida; family Oweniidae; genus Owenia; species Owenia fusiformis. Next base: position 23,479,532 of record CAIIXF020000004.1, read on the forward strand.
TATTGTAACTTTGGAGACGTGGACTACTAGAGATAGTCTGAGATTGTAGCGCAGTAGCCAGGTTAGGGCTTTGTGTATTTGGTACTGGAACATAAGTGGTAATTTAATGTAGTTATAACGTTGGAGACGTGGACTACTAGAGATAGTCTGAGATTGTAGCGCAGTGGCCAGGTTAGGGCTTTGTGTATTTGGTACTGGAATATAAGTAGTAATAATTAAATGTAGTTATAACTTTGGAGGCGTGGACTACTAGAGATAGTCTGAGATTGTAGCGCAGTAGCCAGGTTAGGGCTTTGTGTATTTGGTACTGGAACATAAGTGGTAATTTAATGTAGTTATAACGTTGGAGACGTGGACTACTAGAGATAGTCTGAGATTGTAGCGCAGTGGCCAGGTTAGGGCTTTGTGTATTTGGTACTGGAATATAAGTAGTAATAATTAAATGTAGTTATAACTTTGGAGGCGTGGACTACTAGAGATAGTCTGAGATTGTAGCGCAGTAGCCAGGTTAGGGCTTTGTGTATTTGGTACTGGAATATAAGTGGTAATTATCAAAAAGTATCACCCTAAATCATCAAGTGTTACCCTAAATCACAAAGTATCACCCATAATCACCAAATATCAAACTAAATCACCAAGTATCAACCTAAATGTCATGGGGTTATTATGATCACGTTTCAAATTAAAAGTTCAGGTAACAAAGTACAAGCATTAAAAAAATGTGACACATAAAATTATAATGCATCTCATTGAAACTTATAAATTACCCAACTTTACAACAATTGTTTCATCTATGTGATCTTAAATTTATAAGAATGATGCAAAATATCCATTTTTACAGCCCACTCTGTATTTACCTATACTCTGTCTCACTCCTTGTGCAAACGCATGAGCTACAGCAGGACTATATGATAGGGGGTTGTAGCCAAGTGGTAAATTGGCCAGTGTAGGGTGAGTGTTCCCATAAGTAGCGTAAGTGGCAAAGTGTTGCATATCTTGGTACTGTTGGCCTACTTGTTGGGAAATCTGGGATCGGCTGAAAAACAAACAAATAATTTTCATATTTTATCTTTTCTCTCAAGTCTGTATGAAATGTCTGATTTTTGACTTCACATATTTCTGTACAATTTAGAGTTTTAATATTACTATGTGTCACTTAACTTTATTTCTTGCTAATTCTACTCTCTTTCACTCTAATTTGTATTTTAAATCATGATCACATTGTCTGATTTCTTGGCATTTCTATACAATTCAGAGGGTACACTACATACTTGTTTACTTTATTCCATGCTGGTTTCACTCATTTCCCTCTAAAATTTGAATGGAGTGTCTGATTTTCTTGGCATTTCTATACAATTTAGAGTGTTGACTACATGTCTGTTAACTTGATAATTTCAAAAGTATGCAATAAATTTGAGATCAGCCAGGTTCTATGTTCTGATTGGTCAGACATTGATGTTATGCTTGCCTATAATTTTGTGCGAATAATACAATAATCTTACCTATCAGAGCGGATGTCAGTGTGTACATTTGTGGTTGCCGTAGAGACCCCTGTACTGAGACCAGGACTTCCCCTATGACCCTGACCTTGGAAAATAGTCCCGAGACCAGATTGAGTAGTGCGAGTGTCATGTGACAAGTCACGCGAATCCTGGGACATTTGTCGTTGAGGATGGACCTTAGCTGGAAAATTCAAACAATGTAAATGCTGTTATTGTCTGACATTGATTGAAATTGTTATAATTCTTGGTGCCAATGCTACTTGTGCCATGTAAAAATGCATATTGCAAAAATCAATGTTACTTACATCTTATAGATGTTCAAATACTAAGTCATTAAAATCTCAAATTGCGATGACAAAAAGTGGAATGTCAATGTGTCCATGTGAATACAATTGTTATAGTGATGATTGGCTTTATCACAGTAAAATTAAAATCTCATTTTAAACACAATGCAGACCATGAGACGTTCATTTATAGTATTTCATATATCTTTTAAAAATATGAATTCATTTATTTCTGTTTGTGTTTCCTTATCTTACCTATAGGTATGGCCGGTGCGGAAATTGTTGTCACAACTGGTGCTGACCCCTGGTGGACCGAACTATTTTGAAGTTGAGGTAACACTGAAATAAATAAAGAACGGATAACCCAAATTTGGATGGATGAAATGCCTTTTAAGACCTCAAAATCAAGTAAATCATTGCATTACTGTATCATAACATGCAGAATGTCACAACCTGCCATTTGTTAGAAACACTCAGACCACAAAAAGTTGGAGACTATAATCATATGTCACAATTTCTTGTGGTGACACAATTAAAAGGTATTATTGATTAAAACGACATGATGTTGTAATCCAATGATCTGAAGAATCAGAACTATAAATGGATACACAGAGGGCAGACTGGCAGTAGCGTTTCAGTCAGACTAGATAGAATAAGTATGAGTACCAGGTATGAGTACCACGTATGAGTAACAGGTATGAGTACTAGGTATGAGTAACAGGTATGAGTACTAGGTATGAGTAACAGGTATGAGTAGATGTTGCAGAGATCTCACCAAATTTTTCATAACAAGGTGCTAATTTTGAGCAGGGTGCATGCACCTAATTGCTCAAATGCTGAGTGTACCAATTACCAATTAATGTTTTCAACACCACACCTGTTTTTATGATCTGTTGCGGCAAAGACGAAACGGTTTGTTGTGACATCACAATCTTCTGTTGCGGCTGAAGCTGTTGGTTTATGACGTGCGTCTGGTTTAATTGCATTGGTTTGTTAATCTGCTGACTGCCACTCACCGCCCGGGGGATAATATCAATATTTGTACGAGGTTCCAGTGTCCGTGGTTGTTGTATGGTGATTTGAACTGTTGTCGTGGTTGTGCTGGGGATATGGGCCCTAAAATGAATTGTGACACATTGTGTTCATAGTACAATTTATTCTGACTTCTACGGTTTTGATTGGCTAATAGAATGAAATGCTTTATCTGATTGGTTAATGTAATGCAATGGAATGAAACAACACTTCTAAATGGTTGATGAAATGCAACATTAAATCTGACTGGCTCACTGTAAACCTGCATAGTATAAATGCGGCAGTTCACTTGTCACTGGTAGAAAGTCATTAATCACACATCTGGTGTTCTTGCACATGCGTAGTGGTAATAAAATCTGTCTTAGAAAATATGGCTGTGGTGTTTGAAGGCTATGTCATGTTGTCTGGTAAGCTTAAAATCTATGATTTCTACCGACATTTCTCTGTCTAAACTTATTACCTTATTATCTTATGATATTAAAGACTTGCTGAATCATATTTATTTGGTCATTATGTCACTATTTTAAATGTATCAGTTAATATGAAATAGATGTTTTTTTCATTTTTGAGTGTACTTTTCCATCATATTTTCTATATTTTCCTACTTTTTTTTTCAGAACTTTTTTCACAGTGAGAAACAATGGGGTATTATGAAACAATATCACTTCAAGAAAAGTGTACATTATTTTGTTTAAAGAAGATATTGTCATTTTAATTGAGTAGGTGTTGGCCAAAATTGATATTTTTAATATTGGTTTGAATTAGTGTTGTCGCGATTAATCGATACATCGCGATATACATCGCCAAACCTGATTCTGGCGATGCATCGATGTCTAAAACAAAACATCAATGTTTTTAAAAAAAATTAATTTGCTAAAAATCACCATTTCTTATCTTATTTTGACCCAAATCGCTTACCTTTCTCATGTCTTATTTCATTTTCTGATGTTTTCTGATATTCTTTCGCTTTAAAACTGTTTTAGTTAGTCGAAATGAACCATTGATCTAAAACAATTTACTTTACTTTCATTTCACCGTTACTAGAAGTTCCCGGATGTACTAGCGTACTCTTATTAATTTGTTCTGTTCAGTATTTTAGTGCATTAGCGTTTGGTATTTCAGTGCATTTTTCTCGGACTTTTTCTCGATGTACATCGCGATGTGCATCGATGTTTACTACTGAAAATTGCCGATGCATCGATGTACGATTATGGCACATCGCGACAACACTAGTTTGAATAGGCAACATTGAGCTGTTGCTTGCAGAAAACAAGTGATATATCAAAGGAAAAAATAATGTAGAAAATTGATTTAGATGAGCAGAAAGAAGAGAGTTTTAAGTACAAAACCATCAAAAAATTATAGGATTCAAAAAGTAGAATCAATTAGAAAAGTGACTTTTCATGCAAATATGTACTAAAATTAAAATTTTATTTATGTACTAGGGTTTCATTTACAAAAGATAGATACAATGAAATGTGTTAGAATTCGGTTGATTATGATTGGAATTTGTAAACTTTTTTTACATCTATGAATTACTAATTGATCATTCTTTTTACTTATTGCAAAAGTTATATTTTCTAAGTAAGTTTAAATGAGTAATAACATGAAAAGAGATTGCGGTTTAATTAACCAAAAGTGGCTATAGCATTAACTTTCTACAGTGGAAGACTGTTTGACCTACTAGTAAACAAAGCTAAGAACTGGATATAAGGCTAATTAATCAAAACAAGCTTGACAAGCGAACTGCCAGCTTAGGTTTACAGTGGGCTGAGAGAATGGGACTCTGTATCTGATTGGTTGATAAAAAGCAGAACTGAACCCTATTGGCTGACAGAATGCAACAATGTATCTGGTTGGTTGATGTAATGCTACATAAATATAATTGGCTTACATTATGAAACAAAGAATCTGATTGGTTGATATAATGCTACACTGAGCCAATTGGCAGATAGAATAAAACATACCTGTGTGCATCTGTTGATATAGAACTTGAACTTGCAGCTGGTACAACAGTACGATTGATAGGTGGAGTCACTGGTCTTAAATTTGTAGAAACAAATGATCCCCTTGGTTGTATAGGTGTAGGCATCACGTTGCTGGAACTACTTTTAGTTGGCAGCACAATACTAGGCTGAGATGGGTGTAATACGGCTGTTGCTAGGGTAACACCTTTTGGGTTTGTGAGATTAGACACTTGGGCTGCACCTAAGAATAAAGCATAAAAATAATTCTGAATAATAATTAGATATAATTTTCCATGAACATTGTGATTGTTGTTATATATGTTGTCAAATCTAGTCTGTAACTAGTGTGGTAGTATTTTCCTCTTATATCTAACTTTTTTAGTCTGATAGAATAAAGCATACAAATAATTCTGAATAATAATTAGTTATTTTTCTCCATGAATATTGCGATGACGGTTATATGTGTTGTTGAATCTAGTCTTTCACTAGTGTGTGACTATTTTCCTCTTATATCTAACTTTTTTAGGCTGTTAGTACTCATCTCTAGTGTGTAATTACTCACCTCTTGGCAAATGTGTAGCATAGGCTTGAGTGGATGGATGCTGCGATACTTGGACAGAGGCCCCCTTTATAATAGATGCCATTGGTACAGTCACCTGCTGTGTGGTTCCACCAGACATCACCTATTGTAAAAACGAATCTAATTGGCTAATGAAATGAAACATACAATTTGATTGGTTGATAGATGCCATTGGTACAGTCACCTGATGTGTGGTTCCACCAGACATCACGCTATTGTAAAAATGAATCTAATTGGCTAATGAAATGAAACATACAATTTGATTGGCTGATAGATGTCTTTGGTACAGTCACATGTTGTGTGGTTCCACCAGACATCACCTTTTGAAAAAACGAATCTAATTGGTTGATAAAGTGAAACATACAATTTGATTGGCTGATGTGCCATTGCCAGTACCATGCTGTGTGGTTCCACCAGACATTACCTATTGTAAAAACAAATCCAATTGGTTGATGAAATGAAACACCCAATCGGATATTATGCATATAGTGAACAGTTCAACTGAGTCATCAGGTTTCCTTTCAATTAAGTTATTTAATGGCATGAGTAAAATACAAAAAATATTATGCGTAAGGAAGTCTGTATTTCATGAGGCACACAAATATATGGCTAATGAGGAGATCAGATTAATGGAAATTTCATCAAGTTGTGACACTTATTTGACAAGAATGTAAATTGTAAGATCATTGGCTGATTGAATAAAGTATTAAATCTGATTGGGTTAAAGAATAACTATGACTGAATCTCATTGGCTGATGACAGATAATATTTTGATTCAGCCAATGGAATGTAACAATAAATCTGATTGGTTGACAGAATGTACCTGTGGATGTAATGGTGTGGTATGCCGTATTTGAACTGGCTGGGCAGGGGTCGCTTGTACTTGAGTTGTAAGTGTACGTCCAGTCTGACTGGAGCTAAGATTTATGGGTACAGCATTCAATGATGAATGTCCTCCCTGCTGTGCTGCTTGGAGCTGAGCTGCCTGGGTATCAACTTGGTTTCCCATAACTGCAATTTAAAGGAGAATGCTCATTATGAATATTATGAAATAAACATATCTACTTCAGAATTTTTTGTGGCATTCACTGATTGTTGGCTCCCTCTATACATTTGTTTCATTTAAAAAGATATTGAACGCTTCTTTAAAATAAAACAGGACAAGTACATAGCAAAGAAGCTATGGTGTCATTTCCTATTCTACTATGATGTCATTTCCTATTCTACTACAGTATTATGTCATTTTCTATCCTACTATGATGTTATTTTCTATCCTGACCTTATTCTAAAAACAAATATGGGGGATGACATTCACCGTACAATATTCCAATTGTCTTACTTATGTAACTATGGTAACAGATTTGATGCAACTATAGCAACAGGCATTTGAATTCAGGCCAGGGGGGGTTCTCCCAAAGTTCAGCCTTCGTATTCGATCACGTGGTACCCATGTGCTAGATCCATATAAGGCTTACATGACCATATAGGATGGCTAAGGGGAATCCCCGAATACGAAAGAATATGATAGTATTATGGAAGCTACTCACTTCTTCTGAATTCAGGCAATCATAAATCAGAACTCAAGAAATAGACCAATAGGGACTTACCTGTTAATTTAGGCACAAGGGTTTGTGGCTGTCTGTTGATTTGAGTCTGATAGCCTAGACTTGACTTGATGCAACTATAGCAACAGACATTTGAATTCAGCCAATCATAAAGCAGGACTCAAGAAATAGACCAATAGGGACTTACCTGTTAATTTAGGCACCAGGGTTTGTGGCTGTCTGTTGATTTGAGTCTGATAGCCTAGACTTGACTCGATGCAACTATAGCAACAGACATTTGAATTCAGCCAATCATAAAGCAGGACTCAAGAAACAGGCCAATAGGGACTTACCTGTTAATTTAGGCACAAGGGTTTGTGGCTGTCTGTTGATTTGGGTCTGATAGCCTAGACTTGACTTGATGCAACTATAGCAACAGACATTTGAATTCAGCCAATCATAAAGCAGGACTAAAGAAATAGACCAATAGGGACTTACCTGTTAATTTAGGCACAAGGGTTTGTGGCTGTCTGTTGATTTGAGCCTGATAGCCTAGACTTGACTTGATGCAACTATAGCAACAGACATTTGAATTCAGCCAATCATAAAGCAGGACTCAAGAAACAGGCCAATAGGGACTTACCTGTTAATTTAGGCACAAGGGTTTGTGGCTGTCTGTTGATTTGAGTCTGATAGCCTAGACTTGATCGTATGTTACTCGCTATTTGACTGGTTATTCCAGATGATTTTAGCGATGCCTGGAACAAAATTAAAATACAAGGCAATTTATGGACGCTTAAACTCTATCTCAAATTCTCTTTCTCTGATCAAATCTGAATTGTCTATCTCTTATACCGTTTAAGGAAATTATGTAAGACTTACTTATTCTTTTTAAAAGATATACAGTGAATTCTGTCCAAATCCAAATACAACATGGGCTGGCCCAAAGTGTTTAGATTGGCAGGTGTTCACATGTGATGTGTTTCAAAAATCAAAATCTACTTGCAAATTGCAAAATGGAAATTTAAAATGCAGTCACGTCGAGAGGTGTTCAGATGAGAGTGTACATTTTTTTTACTAGATCACATACCTGAAAATGTGACCGAATAGTCTGGTCAATATGCACAGGTTGACGAAGTATATGGGTAGGCTGTTGTTGGCTGCTCGGGTTCAACTCTGGTTTCTTACCTAGAAATAATATCATTATCATGAATCTCCCTGAGTCTCTCATACGCTGAAGCCGGCGGGACAGTTAATTATTGTATGATATTTTAGTATGTATATTGTTAACTGCAGTGTGAGACTTTTATTAACTACTAACTGTTATGGTTTTGGATTGTGATAATGGTACGTGAATGGTAGGAGATTGGGTGTTGGACATGGTTTCTTTTCATTAGACCCTTGCTATTTTAATCCCAATATTTATTACTAAAAGGTTTCTGACTTCCTATTCCTTGTTTGTATCCAGTTTTATGTATTTTCTCAGAGTTTTACCACAAATAATGTGACAAAAATGTAAAATTAGACTCCGGAAAAAACAATTTAAACTCCAAAAAAGTTATTAGACTCTGGAGCAAGAGGGTTTTAAGGCATAAGACGCCGGAGATTTTGCTTGGCTGCTTGAAAAGAAACACTCAATTCGATTGGCTGGTCGATACCACTAATATTTCAACTGGATTGCTTAATCATGAGAAAGGTATAACTTACCACCAGTGCTGCCACCTTTTGAGTTCACAGGGTTTATGTTGCTACTCATTGTACATTATATGTTCTCGGGAATCTGGAAATATTCAAATGTAAACAATTATATGTCGCAAGGAATCTCACTCCCCTTAGTTTTACATGAGTTAAAATACTGAATTCTGCGGGTAAAATTAGTGAATTCTGCAAGGGGAAAATGTCAATTCTGTAGGAATTTTGTCATATTTTTGGCATTATTTTAGTGAAAATTGAGGTAAAGCCTTAATCTGGCAAAAGTTAGGTCTTGTAAACTGTCCCTGCCCTCAAATAAAAATCTTTGGGTGGTAACATGTCTGAATATTGTACCAAAAGGGAATGAGCTGGTCAAACATATCTCATTATCGAATTTAATAATCGTTTAGAGTCATGGTTGTGAAGTACTATAAGCTGATACATCATGTTATGAAGGTGAAATTCCCCTTCTATAGCCTATCTTCATGGCTGTTTGAGATTGGCAGTGTATATTACAAGTCAAAATTGCTTTTGGAATTCTAATTTTCATCTGATGTACATAAAAAATTGAAAAGCACATGGCTTTGTTATGATTTTAGTTATACATACTTCTAGGCCAGGTGACGTCATGACCTCACAACAAATTCAAAGGCCCTAACCCTGCATAAGAATTTTAATAGTTTTTGCCTAATTTCAGTTTTAAAATAACGCAAAAGAAGATAATTTAAACAGTTTAACATTGTGTCGGAACCAAAGCAATCCCATGCGAAAGGACAAATGTTTTCGTTCATTATTTTAGCTGGAAATCCAAGGGAAAGTTGAACTTCTGAAAACACGGGTTCGCCATTCGTACCACACAAATCTAAGCCATTAGATCTCCTTATACCGACCATAAAATCAAATCAAAATGAGACACTCTAAGCTCAATATAATCAAGAAGAACATACTCACCAATTGGCTCCAACAGTCTTCTGGATTCGTTGTGAATCACCGTCAAATTATAGCTTTAAGTTTCGTGTTTCAAAATAAGCACCATCTTCTTTCGTTGCGAATTAGTGCGCCTTTCCGATTGGTTGTCGCATAAACTTCCGGCTTTTCACTTTGACCTAGTTTTTAAAATTAATACTCTTTAGATGTTTTACAATTTATCTCTCGAAATTTATAACTCACGTACAGTATTTTAATAAAAATACATACATTTAATGTTCTTTAGTACTTTTTGTACTTATTATCAAAATTGGTCATATAGATAATTAGTAGCATTTATCTTTTGAGCGGCACAACAAAAGACACCTGGGATGCTGCAGGGCACTTCCGGTTGATTTTTAGATTAATAATTGCTTTGTGTACTGCAAATATTCTGGCAAGTTATATATCGTAGTTTTCATTTTTATATATATTTCTTACCTCAAAACTCGTCAATCAGTCGACCAGTGGCATGAAAAGATATTTAGCGGCTCGACCTCGCCATGGGAAGTAAGTCAACCCTCCTTACTTCATGCGAAAGCTATTGGATTTTGATATAATACCATAAGTTTCAAAATCTAACATGGCTCTCGAAGTGAGTAAACCCCTCCCTCTTTTGGCCCCTCTTGTATTCTGTAGCCTATATTTTAGAGAATATTATAGCACAGGAAGTTGTATCAAGTCCTTTTTGGGCCTAACAGAGCTTTTTGCCCTTCCCCGAGGGATACATCTGTTCTGAAAGTGGGGAAGGGCAAAAGTTATCCCGTGCCAGGACTATACTGGCACGGGATAAGGCAAAAGGCTCTGTTAGGCCAAAAGAGTACTAATACTTCCTGTGTATTATAGGGAGGATGACGTACTCCCCGTGGACATCGCGTGACATGTAGACTCAAAAGGATGTTGATAGATCTATTACTCATCCAATATTCCGGCCATGATTCCGCGTCACCACAGAAAAAGGAAAGAAATCTTGTTTTCAAAATTTTTGCAGAATTTGATTTGTGGCATGGAATTTTGCGCAATTTTCTCGTGAACAACCATCTCATTTCATATTTGTCACTCGTTGAAATACCTTAGTCAGTTGTTTGTCATCAGAAACTGGTGAGGATTTCCAGAAGAAAATCTAAAATCTGTTCAGATCCTTTGCATCGAGCATCTTGTATTCTCCTAAACCCATGCACATCGGTGTGTTATTCTGGAATATCAAAACTGACAAATTTTTCAATTATTTACTGTATAATTCATTTTTATTTTATTTCAGGTCCGAGTTGTTAATTTCTCACAATTTGGAACGATTTCATCGATACATGTAGTTTGATAATGCCCTAAAATGAGGACTTCAAAGTGTATACAAAGTGTATTATAATATGTGCTAAGGACATGAAGGATGCAACATCCTTTTTACAATATAAGACTTGTGAAACCTTGGAGTGAAAACTTGACATTGCTGCAATGCAGTTAAATTATGGAAGTGAAAACTCAATATTACATGTAGCTCAATGTAACCACACTCTGGAAGTGAAATCTTGGAGTGAAAATTTACATTGCTGCAATGCAGTTAAATTATGGAAGTGAAAACTCAATATTAGCTCAATGTAGCCACACTCTGGAAGTGAAACCTTGGAGTGAAAATTTACATTGCTGCAATGCAGTTAAATTATGGAAGTGAAAACTCAATATTAGCTCAATGTAACCACACTACTCTGGAAGTGAAATCCCAATCTTAATGCAATGCAGTCAAGGCATGCATTAAGGATAGCAATCACATTATTGTTCCTTTTGATTGCAATAAGACTTTTTTGGCAAGTGACTTGTAACCGAGAAATGGGCGATGCTGAGGTTCCAAACAGAAATATCATTTACGAAGTGCGCTATGTAAATCAAACAATGGTCACTAATAGGAAACTTCCAATAGAAAAACAAACAATTACCAAAGTTATAAACTGCATCACTGGAGGAACAATCAGAAATCATAAACCATCAAAATTTGAACTTTTTGATGCGACATACAAAACCAAAGGGGAGGACCATGCTAAAAGGCAAAATGATTTTGTTATGATATATAGTCTCAGGGGGTGGGGTGGTATTGATGGAACAGCTGATTTACAAGCCTCGGGGATAGGGTCTACTTTGAACTATGCACAGGAAGCCATGACTACATTAAACTCGATTGTCGATCAATTGAAGCTGACATTGAAACAAGATAGAATTTCTATCTTGGATACAGCATGTGGGGACATGCAGTGGATGAGTAAGATTTTTACTTTCTAATTATATTATGTTATGTTATGTTTAAGGAATAAAGACCAAGATTTTATGATTTATGGCGTGATATATGACCGAAAATTTTATTCTGTTCATTGTTAAAAGACCAAAATGTGTTATGATTCTAATATGATAAACAGACAAGAAACACAAAAAACACAACTATTTGCATTTATGAATTTTAGTGGTCATACATACAATATATATATATAATATATTTTTTTGTATATGTCTCTGCCAGTATCTATTTTTAATGGAAGATAGAAATATTGTTTATATCGATTGAAAGATGGCACATGATTATCATTTAGTCTGTAAAGAGAAAAGAGGAGGAAATTACCCATCATACCTTAATTTGGCTGTTGACAGAAATTCAAATGAGACTTGAATTCAGTGCATCTTCATTTTATTTTTCAGGTAGGTTCTTAACAATTAGAACAGATGTGGATTATACAGGGTTAGATATTGTGAATGACCTGATCCAGCACCACAAACAAACATACAAGGACCACTTTAACTGGTCATTCTTCCATAAAGATATCGTTAAAGACCCCTTGGATAAATCATATGATTTGGTTCTATTAAGAATGACTCTACAACATCTTAGATTACATGACATTATGCAAGTTTTGGATAATATTAACCATAGTGGAAGTAAATACCTTTTATCGACAACATTCCCAGCTGTGCGGAACAATGAAGAGCTCACGAAGGATATTTCAACTGGGCGTATGCGTTACATCAATTTGGAGCTTGAGCCAATCCGGCTTCAGCCACCAATTTGTTTTTATAGGGATGGACCAATGGGAGACAAGGAAAATCATTATCTAGGTTTATGGCGGATCCCAATGTTCCAAGTAAATAATTGTGAAAAAGAAGAAACCTTGATGCTCGATAAAAAAATGATCTCATATTACTGCGCATCTAAATAGTTCCAGTAAAAATTCAATGAATGACACTACTGTACTTCTACTTAATTTGGCGCTTCTTATTTTGGCAGATTTGCTGTTTTGAACAATTGGTGGCTATTTCATTTGGTGGACTTTAACAATTGGTGGATCTGTCAAATTAAAATGCTCGTCAAATTAAATAGAAGTACAGTATTCCTGTGAGCATATTCAAACAAGAGGCAGGCAAGGCAACTGACTCACCATTATTTTATTTATTTTATTTATTTTCGTCTCACAGCAGATTTATTTTACAAATACTAGTAGTACTAAAATAACATTAAAAACACTGCGGCTTATGAGAAATGTTTCATACATGTATTATTGAAACAGAAAATATTAATTCGGACATTTTATTTTTCTGTAAAAATTGATTCTCCTTGCTCATATTTGCCCAACCTATTTCAATTTGCCTCATCTATTTATATTTGCCTCACCTATTTATATTTGCCTCACCACTTTGAATTTGCCTCAACAGTCAACAATTTAAGTTTGCCTCACCAATTTAAAGCCTCACCTATCTAAATTTGCCTCACCACTTTGAATTTGCCTTACACATTTAAATTTGCCTCACCACTTTGAATTTGCCTTACACATTTAAATTTGCCTCACCACTTTGAATTTGCCTCACCTATTTATATTTGCCTCATCAATTTAAAACCTCACCTATTTCAATTGTCAAAAATGTCTAAATTAGTTTCTGTAAAGTTTTGCCAATGCCCTGTGTCAAAACCTACACTTTAAAAGTGCATCAACACTTTGACTCAGACTAATGTGCGTAATGTTAAGCCTATCACCTATTTGATATCCAACAGATTGTCTAATAGCTAGGAAACACATGTAACAACCTATTCTGTTATTATCATTCCAGAACTATTTCAGGACAGTTTTATTATAATTTTTATACAATGTTGAATTATGTTAGTATTTCAATGTTTTAAAGCAACAGTACAGGGTGGTCCAAAAAAGTGAACTGTTGCAACAGGCTATATTAAAACACTTTTTTGGACCACCCTGTAGAAAAGGTCTATTTTGTAAAACTTTGTAATGTTTCAACATAAAGGCAATACATTAAAGACAACCATCGTAATTAAAATTTTGTATCCCTCCCATCTGATGATAGCAGAACGAAAAATGTAACCAACTAAATCAGAGCATATATTTCTAGTTGAAAAAACAAGGATGTGATGAGAGTCAGAATGGGAGATCGCAAATTGTCTGTTATTTTAACAAGTTGCTAAAGTAGCTCAGCTGTTGTGGCTTGCCTCTTTTTAGATACTTCTGCTAACTTTCCTTATACCAAAGGTATTGAGAAAACTAAGTACATTGTGTGTATGTCATTTTGTTTCATTTCATTCCAAAGAATATTTGTAGAAAATAACAAAAAAAAACAATTATACTTAACAAATCTGAAATTATTATATAAATATAAAGGTCCATGTGCAGTATGGCAAGTGATTTTAGACGGTCATATCTTTCACCATAATAAATTTCTGGGCATAAATACACCTGTTTTTAATTAAAACAATATGTTTTCTTTCAAGTGAAGTCCCCATGATGATAAAAATACCAATCGAACAATTCAAAAAATGTAAATAAGGACCCTCACATCAACAATTTTTTCAGAATGTTAAACGTATTTGCTCAAAAGATGATCTTCTTTTTCTGATTTTTATTGTGTAAAAAGATTATTTAACAAGGGGACTAAAACATCTCCAAAAGTAGAATGGTATTGAAAGTCTACTTTTAAAGATATCAATTTTCGATGACCAAAATCATGCTGAAAACAATGGATAGCATGAGTTTTCCCTAAGGGAAAATAACATGGGAAATGTGTTTTTTAACTTTATCGCATTTCAATACCCATCCCCTTTTCAGAAGTTATTATTATAGGCAGAGGAGGAAATACCCTAGAAATCATACACGAAGCTATCTCTCTGTAAAGATAAACTTCATTTTTATATGAAGAATGTCCATAATTTAAGAATGTTGTATATTCTCGCGGTCCTAACTTCGACCGTTAATTTGAATTTATGATCTACCGGATGTTTGAAAATCAAGGATTGCGAGTCTCATACTGCACTGTTTTTCTTCAAACTTATACCATTAAAAGCAGAACAAAATTGCCTTTCTGTCGGTGCATTACTTTCTTGTAAAGAGTCCCTCGTTCTAGCAGCGGTTTGGTCGCCAGCTGTTAGAAGGCCTTCTTACAGCTGGGGACCAAAATGCCGCTGAAAGTAGGGACTCT
Source organism: Owenia fusiformis (assembly GCA_903813345.2). NCBI lineage: Eukaryota > Metazoa > Annelida > Polychaeta > Sabellida > Oweniidae > Owenia > Owenia fusiformis. The sequence goes on from CAIIXF020000004.1 coordinate 23,494,559, forward strand.
GTTTAAGAGAATAATGTACCATAAGAAAGGGATTTTTGTTATGCTTTGAATGGAACAAGTTTGAAGAAAAACGGTGGAGTATGAGACTCGTAATCCTTGATTTTAAAGCATCCGGTAGGTCAAAATTTCAAAATAACGAAGTTAGGACCGCGTGATATTTCAAAGTGTACAATATTTTGAGTGAATCTCGAATTGCTGCTCAGTGACTCCTTTCCGAAAAAAGATTCAAAATTAGAAGTTGGAAATGATTTGAGTACGTATTAGGCAATATTACAGGATTAGTACCTTATCGATTCATTTGAAAACTGGAAATTGAACAGAACATAAAATTCTTCTGGTTTAAGTGCTGTAACTGGCTGCAAATGCGAGTAAAGAGCAATTCATTTTAGGCCCTGGCTAGAGAGCCTTAAATTTTAAGGTTCTTTAGCATTTCGGCTAAACCGCCTTAAATTTTAAGGTTCTGCAGACACTTCGATCATTTTAATTTCAACTGATTCTCTTTGTAGCTATAGCATATTCAATTTTCCTATTTAAACCATGGAAAAATCATGTTACATTTATAAATCATCCAGTGATCGATTGAATATGATAAGTTATCATTTATAACACCAAAATTATCTACAATCTGAGCGATTAAAAATGTTCTGCTCTATGCTTCCTTTATAGACTTTATAAGCATGACAATAGCTGAATAAAAATCCAATGTAAATCGTGTTTTGAATGTTTTTATTAATGAATGAGTGCATGAACTACCAGCGTATTGAATGCGGATCAATCTGGTTGATTCCGCGCAACTCACTTAGCATGTTTATTATTCCCACGTATAACTTATAAAGCGTTTGATTACGATATCATTTATTGCGGAGTTTTACACATCCATAAGTGTGATATTCTTATAACGTCGTATAAACGTCAGAATATCACACTTATGGACGTATAGAGCTGCGCGATAAATGATGACATAATCAAACGCTTCATAAGCTACGTTGTATACGGGAATAATAAACACGCTATAAGTGAGTTGCGAACTCTTAATTATTTGTAATGATTTCGGCATTTATCATAATCGTGTTGCAGTCTCATATTTTACTTCTCTAGGATAACTGACGTCATTTTATGCCCTGCAAAGACCGTGACGGGACCACGCTGGAGTGATAAGACAAACAGATGGCATTCTAAAAGCAAGAATATAGTTGAGTTAGTGTAAATTTGGATTTTTGTGGGGAGCTTTGATTCAAACTTTTTTGACTGATAGAGGACACGGGTATGTGATGGCATGATAGCGAACAAGGCCATAAATCTTATTTTTTCTCTAAAACACAGGTAACTGGTATGGGAAAACGCATATTATAGCATTTAGTTGTGTACCCCCGACAAATCTGGCTTACGTTCATCATAATGCAGATTTAAGGGTATGTGCTTTTTATAAGGAGCGGTAAAAGTTAACCGTTTGTCGATTTGGTTTTGCCAATATTTCAGATTTGGTTTGCTTTTTTTAATGAGACACATATTGGCAATCTTGGTCAATTATTGTACAAGTATTTGTTTTTCTTTATACAATTCATACTCTAGATACAATTCCTATATTAATTTAGCAGCCGTAAGTCTACATTTAAAAGCGTAGTTGCCATAGTCAGAGATAATTTCATTTAAGGATTAAAGCCCTGGATTCAGTGCATTGTTTGCTTAATCATACCATAAAGGTGTTGTTTCCGAACCTTTACATGACCGCGCAACATGAATGCAAAGTTTAGGAAACAACGCCTGAGTGGAATGAAGCAGCTACTATGCATTGAGTCTTGGACTTAAATTCTTTTCACACATTGCAATTTTTTCTACAAAATCATCCAAAAGGAACGGAATCCCTAAAAGAACACATTTCCAATGAATTTTTTGCAAGGGTCAAGTTGGCAAGTCATTAAATCCAATGCAAAAAGTCCATTCATCACCATGATAATTGTTTAACTAGTGACCTTGCATGTGTTATTGATATTTCACACACTGTTCATTATGTGAATACTCTGTTCTGATTGGCTGGAATTGGACACACCTTGCCTAGCTATGTGGGAATTTTATTTCATCTAAATACATGTATGTAGCAGCCGTATGTAGCTATACATGTGGTGGACCTGGGCCGTGTGTTTGTATACATATAGTCTTCGTAGCAAGCGTAGTTGCCATTTTGTAACTCATCAATCATTGAATTATTATATGAACATGCGTACCATGCCATCCTTTCTTCAACTCCATATTCATTACAATACAGATGGTCCAAATAAAGACATACACTGTGGCGGAGAGGAGGCAAACCAACCGACTCAAAGTACAACTGCTACGGAAGACAGTCAGGCTGTTGGGGATACTCCTTAAGAAGGTAACCTGTAAACATACTATAATTTAATAATTATCCCACCGAACGAAGTTCGAGGGGATATAGAAAAGCTGTCCGTTCGTGTGTCCGAGCAATAACTCAAATACCGGTAAACGGATTTCATTCAAATTGTATAGGCTTATGCCTTATGGGTGTAGGACCTCTGCCTGAGAAGAAATTTTCAATATGGCCGCTTAATTCAAAATGGCGGCCATTTTTCGAAAAAAATATTATCTTTAATAACTCAAATACTGGTGGATGGATTTAGTTCAAATTTTATATGTTGTTGCCTAGGTACAAATGACCCTTGCTCGAGAAGACATTTTCAAGATGGCCACCAAATTTCAAAATGGTGGCCATTTTTCGTAAAAAAATGTTATCTTTGAAAACTCAAATACCATTGAATGGATTTGGTTCAAATTTTACACGCTGATGCCTAGGGACATTGGAGTTCTGTTCGAGAAAGGATTTTCAAGATGGCAGCTAAATTTCAAAATGGCGGCCATTTTTCGTAAAAAAACTTTATCTTTGATAACTCAAATACCATTGAATGGGTTTGGTTCAAATTTTACATGATGATGCGTAGGGACTTAGGAGCTCTGCTCGAGAAGGGATTTTCAAGGTGGTAGCTTAATTTCAAAATGGCCGTCATTTTCCATAAAAGAACGTAACATTTGATAACTCAAATACCAGTTGACGGATGTGATTCAAATTCTATATGCTGATGTCTAGAGACAAAGAAGTTCTGCTCAATAAGACATTTTCAAGATGACCACTGAATTTCAAAATGGCCGCCATTTTTTGTAAAAAAACGTAATCAATGATAACTCAAATACCAGTGGATGGATTTGGTTCCATATACTGATGTTTAGGGAAAAAGGAGATCTGCTTCAGAAGAAATTTCAAAGGCGTTAGCTGAATTTCAAAATGGCTGCCATTTTTCATAAAAAAGGTAATCTTTGATAACTCAAATACCATTGAACGGATTTACTTCAAATGTTATATACTGATGCCTGAAGGCCCAAGGTCCAATATTTCACTATATTGCCCGCAGAAATGACGTTATTAGTATTATTACCACCGTTAATGACCAGTACTATTAATTAGCAAAACCTTAGGTATTCAACATTATCCTACACTTAGTTGTCCAAGTTGGAGCCAGTTTACAAATCGGTGCGCCCCGTTTAACATAAGCTATTTAGGGGCGATCTAGCGACTGGAAATGATGAAATACTGTCTCCCGATCATTCTTTGATGTGCATTATGCATCTTATTCTCGTACAACTTTTATGAAAATGAGAAAAAACTGAGAAAATGCATAAAATCTTAACTTCTAGTCTTTTGCAAAACGTCATTTTATACCAAAACTATTCAAGGTAAATTACATTCTGAGCATAAAGATCGATGAATAAGATCACGTTCATCAAGTTACAATAGATTATGCATCATTATTTCCGTTTAATAAAAACGCACCGCACATTTTTCAAAACACAGTTTACAAATCAGCTCACTACATTTAACACAAGATATTTAAGGACAATCTAGCAACTGGGAAAGGTGCGTTTTTATTAAACAGAAATACAATGAATAATCTGTTCTGAATTGATGAACGTGGTCCGATTCATCATTATTCATGCTTTTAATTCTATCTACACTTATAATTTTGGCTTATAATGACGTTTTGCAGAAAATCTTGAAATACAGGGTGTCCGGAAAGTAAAGATACAAATGCTCTAATTTCGTTAGATTTACCTATTGTGAGATGAAATTGCTACAGATTGTAGCATGACATTGTAACAATTTATCCTGCAACTGCCATGACAAATTGTTTCAAAATAAAAAAGTTATGGTTGTTATGGTAACAGGAGTCACGGGTATGTGGAGCAGCGTCACAATTATGTTTTATAATTCTTTTCTCCTGTTCATATCATCTTGGCACTCCGTCGTCTGTTGCTATTATGCATCAAACTATGTACCACAAAAGTAAAAGGATTAGTACTGTAACATTATTTCATCATTTGACATTACTACTGTTATCCAGTATTATGTATTTTCCACCTTTATCTAAACATTGTTGGTGCATTTTGACCAAAGATTCAAAGACCTGACAAAACCTTTGCTGTCAGTCTCTAAGATTGCTGATAACATTGGCTTCCAGCCGAGTCTCATTTTTATGTTGAACTTCTCGGAAATATTGCTTTAACATATTCATTATTGTAGAAGTCCAATGGGACATTATCGGGGAAATATGAGCCATTGTACAAAAAGGTTAATGTCAAGACATTCAATTGTAAGATTTGTTTTCTTTGCTTTATGCATTGGAGCATTGACTGTGGAGGTGCACTATTGACTTTCCTATTAATCCAGGGACCCTTTTTCTTAGCACTTATATACCCTTTTCTTTGATTATGCTTATGACATTACATAGTTCTGATTTGTCTCAATGATATCGTTATACTAAAGAGAATACCATGGCAGCAAGAATACAAAAAAACTGATAAGAAATACAATAATAAACACTATTTCAAATGGTTAAATTTTAACAATTTATCACAATATCCTGGAACTGCTCCGCATACCCCTCACCACCGTAACCATGACAACCGTAACTTTAACACATTTAGATTATATGATATAAAAGTTGGTAGATGTATTGTTATGTAGTACCTCTACAATCTGTAGCGATTTCATTACAAAAAAACTAAATCTCTTAAAATTAGAGTACAAGGGCCGATCAAAAAGTTTCTTACCTTTGGCTCTAGATTTTAAAATAAGAGGAGTCGGATGCTCAAACTTCTACATGAGACAGGGGAGTAAGTTTGCTTGAGACTGTCTGAGTTTCATTTAAATTGGTTCATTGGTAGTGACACAGAGTCAATACATATTTTCTATGATTGAATTAGGTGGAGCAGCGATTTTTATAAAAAAAATGTGCTAAGCTGCAGTTTTGGAAATTTCTAACACTAAGTAGTGTCATCTGTCAACCTACTGTAGTTTAATCATTTTTAATTAGTTTTTCTGCTAATATTCATTCTCATTCAAAATATTCATTCCCAGTTGCAATGCACTTTCTATGTATGTCCACTTGATCCAAAAACACATGTTTAAGGCCTTCTTATGAGAGGTTTTAAACGATGTCGTTAAATTTCCAGAACCACAACTCAGCAAATATTTTATATATAACGCTGCTCCACCTAACATTGTCATTGAAAATATGAATTGACTCTGTGTCACTACCAATTAACCAATTTATATGAAACTCGTACAGTTTCAAGCAAACTAACTATCCTGTCTTATGTTAAAGTTTGAGCTTCCAATTCCTCTTATTATAAAATTGAGAGCCAACGGTAAGAAACTTTTTGATCCTTGTATTGTATATTTTTCAGTTTTTTTAATTTTCATGCAAATAATAAGAGAATAAGATGCATAAAATATCTTATTCTATTTTATTAAAATTATAATTCAAGAAGAATAAGATGCATCAAAATGATCGGGAGACAGTACCCCATGATTTCCAGTTGCTAGAGTGTCCCTAAAAAGCTTGTGTTAAATGGAGCGAGCTGCTTTGTAAACTGGCTCCATATTGGAGCCAGTTTTGAAAAATGAACGGTGCGCTTTTATAAATTAGAAATACAATGCATAATCTGTTCTCAGTCGATGAATGTGACCTTTTTCATCGATGTTTGTGTTTTTATGCAATTCACAGTTATAGTTTTGGAATAAAATGAAATATTGCAGACAATTTAAATATGTTGAGATTTTAGGTATATAATCAAAAAATTAAAAGCATATTTTGCTTAAGGCCAGGGTGCATGTACGGAATTTTTTTTATAAAATGGAATACAGGAATTAGTATTGTTTCTCATATTTTGTGAATAGCAAAAGTCACTTATTATTAGAAGTACAGAAATACATGCGCGTCAGCCCTTAGCACATGATTCAATTCTGTTTTTTTATTAGCTTATTAACAGATATATTTTGATCATATGCTTAAAAAAGAAGAAAAAAAACTGTATCTAAAATGTTCATTCATTTGCCTTCCTTTCAAGCACAATCAAAAGTATTTGTGGGCTATTTAGTCATTGAAATCATTTACAAAGTCGAATCCAAATTATAATCGGATTTTTGATAACAAAGGATCTATTTTTCACAACATTAGATTAATCAAAAGTAACTCATTAACTCAATGAATTCATTCAAGGTACAGTTTTAAGTTGAGACATTTGCATTTTCATGCTTATCTAATACGGGTACTACTACATTATACTATGTATGCATGTGCAAGATATGTCAGATATTTGCATCAGTTCTTTTGTTTAATATTCATCTTGTTGTATTATGTGGGAAGTAGGATCAGATAAGAGATGTCAGATCTCTCATGTCAGTGTACTTCGTGTTCTCTCTATGTGCGTCAACAAGTGACATCTATAAAAGGCTGAAAGTCAAAAACAGATAATATGACACACAAGTAGTTAGAATATTCATTAATTATATCATATCGTTTGGAATTGAATTACATATCGTTTCATCCAGTCTGGACAATTATTTAGATTCCAAAATAATGGAGGTTACTTCACGATTTTTGCACATAAACCTGTTAAATTATGACCCCAAGGGTTTACTTTCCTCCCAAATTGTATTTTTCATGGGCCTAATTATAACAGCTGATTATACCTTCATTCTCAATCGAGCAACTGTAAATGGAGAACCTATCGCTTGATGACCATAATTCGAAAAGTCCCAATACACGTCCGCTTAACAAGTTCTTTTACAACTCTTAAAGTCGAGAATAAAGTCAGAATAAAGGCACGTGATCAGCTAATGATACATTTCTTGAAAGTAATTTTATCTATTTAAAAGTACAATCAATGCGCCTTGATATGAAATATTAATATTTGATTTAATATATCTGATCAAACGTTTAGTTGCTTTAGTATCAGCAAATACAATCATTACTACCTTGCCGGACCTGTTCTAGGGGTATAAGTATTGATTTAGAAGGCATTTATTTTACTTTATTGACCTGAGCAATAAGCGACGTCATAGTTGTGGGCCAGCCCGGCAATCTTCCCAGGGAAATGAGATATCGTTTAATGTTTATAATTTTCGTTCAGTGGTAGTCGATTCTTGCTATTTAAGCCCTGTGAAGGTCTTAACATGCGTGACAGACGTGTTTAATGGAGTCTGTTTAGTCTCAAATTGACAATCTAAAAATATAATTCAAAGAAATAAATTGTGAAAATGCAATTATGATATTCGAACATACATTTGTATCTAAAAATCTAAAGATATGGATAAAATAAAAAAATATGTAACCGGTAAGTTTAATCTGTAATTTTTTATATGTTATAAACATTATTGAATGATTTGAAGAACAATACAGGATATATTCTGCTCGAGAAATTACGTATTGGACGAAGTCGAGTGCCAATACAAAATTTCGAGAGTGGAATATATCCTGTATTGCACTTCAAATCATTCTATAACGTTTTTAACGTGTGATCCTCTGTATTACTACTGAGAATGTCCCCTTGGTACCAATATTTTTTTCTGTATTGCGACGGAGATGATCAATGGTGACAATCCCGGTAGCAATAGTCCACCCGTGTAGCTCAGCGGTAGCGCATGTACCTCTTACGCAATAGGTCCCGGATTCGATCCCCGGTTCAGGCAAGACTTAATTTGCTTGTTTGCGTGAAGTACTTCAGGGTGTTTGACTGAGTGGTCCGCAACTCGTACAAAAGGCTGCGGTGTGTACTTGTATGTCTAATTGTCTATGTATAAATGCACACAAAAGAACACAGGGCTCCTTCTAGGGTCTATCTTCCAGGTTAATTACGTAAATTACGACCGTATATATACGGGATATACCCAAGAGGTATTGCTCACTTTCATTGGTGGTAAACAAAATACAATACAATACAATACAATGCAATACAATACAATACAGATTGGTACAGCACAAGAACTGACCAATCAGAAGACTTCATTTTACAGATCATACGATAATAGTACAATAACGTCATTTCAAAGGCAATATAGTGAAATATTGGACCAAGGGCCGAAGGCTCGCAAATACCACCGTTAACGACCAGGGCTGAAATAGCAAGAAAATCTTACGCACTGAACGATATCTAATTTCCCGGGGAAAATTGCCGGTCCAGAATATATTCTAGACCGGTCCATATGAACCGTCCATATGACGTCACACATTTCTCAGGTCGATATAGTAAAATGAATGCCTTCTAACACGCCTAATCATCGACAAGGTACAGTCACGTGACCGTGACAAAATATGCCGTAGTACACTTTTGATGTACAATGTCACTATTAACTGATTTTAAGCAAAGACTATGATGTAGGTTTGATGCAGGTTTCAAAAATAAATTTGAGGAATACAAAAAGGATTTCCTGTTTGATTTCGCGTGTATTCGATTTCAAAGACATTTATTTTTCTAATTACGTTAAAAGATCTTCGAGCAGTGCTCGATTTTTTTCGTTGTACGTCTACCCATACAATTGTTCGGTTGGAAAAATGTTGTTTTTTAACATTTCCTTTGATAATTTTCTCCCCTGACGTCTCGGAGTGTCGAATATTTTAATGAGAATGTGTTTCTCTAAACTGCACAATTTAAGACGGGTTAAGATTTAATAAATATTCATGCATTTGGTATAATTTAAAAAATCAGAAATGTACGTTGTCAACTCACAGTGTATGTTGTCCCTGTAATTGAAATTCATGAGTTATAATATTAAACATTGCAATGATTTAATTTCAAAATGCATTAAGGGTTTTATGCGTAACAAGTGATGTTCAACGAACATGCTCCTGTATCCCTAGTACAGATATACAGGTAAACGTGATTTTTTCGTTGAATGCTATTTTATTTTATGAAAGTGTTAATATGGTGATTAATATGTGACCATGGCGTGATATCTTCCGACCTTTTTGGCCACTCGGCGTCGGTACGTTACGTTATGTTTAGTTGTACTTTTATGAATTTTAATAATCTCAAGGAGTTCATGGAGAGATCTATACTAGCAAGATGACTTTCAAAATTTATGCTATAGGGTGTCCCGAAAGTATGGGCCCCCTAGGCAGACATATACCAATGTCTCCATAGTATGTGTCATATATCATTTTAAAGCTCATCCAAAGTTATATTAATTTGCCGAGTATCATGGTTCAACTCACAAATGGAAAAAGTTACAGGAATACAAAAGTTAGTGTTTGACCAAAATTAAAGTCAGTTTTACACCAAAACAATAGTCGGTGTGTCTCCTTAGCCGCCATGTTAACAGCAGCAATACTTTCCATATATGACCTTAAACAGGCTTCAAATAGGGACATGGCGTATAAGGCATAAGAAGAGTTCCCTTGGAGTATCTACCCTAAACGTCATCTTTTTAGAACTCAATAGCCATCCTATCTTCGAGAAGGCATCCATATTTTCTGTCAAAGGGTCGGGGCTGTTTCCAGGATACTGAAATGAACTTTTTAGACTGTGGACTACTCTGATAATTGCAACTTCCATTTTTCATGGAAGGTCACACATTCCAACATATTTCAAACAGTCTGTATGATTATGCTAGGCACTTTCTGGGTAGTTGGACTTCATGTAGGGGTGGCAGACGGCCCTCGGGCCAATTCATACCCCCACCCTAAGAAAACCTTGGGGGTACTTTAATACCACCTGATGAAAAGAATACTAATGCATGTCATATATTCATAGTTTTATAGTAGGCAGAGCATACCATGGTTAGTCAGTGCCAGAAATGTCCAATCTCTAACTTATATGGTTACCATGGAAACAGTATTTATATCTCAAAATCTTCTCAATTTGACCTCCTCCAAAACATGTCCCTTAGCCCTCAAAGTGAAATATTTGCAAATTTGTTTGGATTTTGTGGCTGCAACTTTGTCAAAAGTTGTATAAATATGTATATATTCACACTAAAGCACTAAAAAGTTGATATAATGCTCCAATAAATCAATAATATCTATCAAATATAGTCACACACAACTATTTTTAGGGAAAAGTGGGCGTGGCACTTTTTGGAACTTGTGTAATGGTTGCAGCATTAAGCGAAAAATACATATTACATCAACAATAATTGACATTTAATTATCATTTACTAACATTGTGTAACATTGTAATATGTTCATTATCATTATTAGATACTTAAATTATTTTATGTAAGTGTTATCATGAACTTTCCTTTTATCCCTATACCATACAAGGTGGGCATCACCAATGGTGTCAAACTAACTTTTCTGTTTAACTTATTTTTTACCATAGACAAGGGAAAAAGCTTTACTTGAAGTCGTGACCTCATTAGGTGCTATGTATATGGATAGATGGATTGATACTAGTCGGTAGATGGCAGCACTTGTGCTAGTTGGGCTAGATACAAGTATTTACCATTGACTTGACATGTGTCACTTAGTCTATTGATTTACCATATTCGTTCTGTTGGATTAAAGTAAAACTGCATTTGCATTGAATTTGATGATGTTCAGATTGTGTTTGAAACTTGATGATAATCAGAAGTGTTTGAAACTGAATGTTGTTCAGATTGTGTACACATGAACTTTAATAGGACCACTGAAACAATAAGTCAATGATTAAGATTCTTTAAAATTATCTCAATGAGAATTTAGTCTGTTAACCTATAGTTAAACTACACTTCAGCAAGATTTCGAAGCTATATAGCAAATCTCATAATTTGCAACTTTTTCATTATTTGATAATTTAACCCATTATTCTTTATTGCTGATTTAAAAATTGCAAGGAATTCAAATGACCTAGGGAAGCCAGTGATATGAATTGGCCTTATTCATTAAGTTACATTAAAATGAAAAATTGTGAAGAACAGGAGAACTGTTCCACGGCTTCACAGGAAATATGGAAGCAAAGTCAACAAGGGATGTGGGAACTAGGCTGTTAACATATAGAGATTTAGAACTCTCCAGGGAAGTGTCTCTATTTGGTATAAAATACACAGGTCTATTCATGCACACCATTTTAAATATGAATCAAAATTAGTGATATCCATGTTTCTGGTGAAAGCATTAATTGAAAGAGACAAACATCCTACCCCAATGGTATAAAATATAAGGAAGTCCGAAGCAGTAAAAAGGTATACCATTTTAGATTTGATTGAACAAATTGAATCAGAGGCAATTTTTAAATTTCGATATATTAAAAGAGGCTCTCTTGGTTACCCCCCTATCACACCAAACTAGTTCTTACCCGTTCTTGCCAGTCCTACGAAAATGTCGTCAAAAGGGCTCAATCTGGCTGTGGTCGTGAAATATGTCTGAAATAATTAGCTTCTTCGTTCTTAAACAGTCTTCAATACGTCCATCTCGTTCGCAGTTCGTTCAGGTCGCACCACGTCGGAGTGCAACGTCGTAGAACGCGTCCCTTAGTCTAGAAGGTCAACATGACCTGATTACAGAACGGTGTGGTCGTCATCGAATTTTGAATCGATTCAAAATTCTAAAATCACATTCCCGTCTGAGAACGTTCATAAAGTTCGTAAATAGACCTTAGAAAGTTGCAGCTACGTTCATTCCGTTCGCACACAGTTTAAAACCGGTTTTGAAGAACGCAGTGGCAACTTGTTTGGTGTGATAGCTATATTTTTGCTAACTCGTTCATAAGCAGTGTTAAATACGTTCTTAATCAGTTTAAACCCGTTTGCAATTAGTTCTACCTCGTTCTCAACACGTCCACAGACAGTTCAACTCGTTGTTAAAACGTCACCAGTAGGATTGAAGTACGACGGTTCCGTTCGCGTTCGTAGTACGTCCAGCTCGTCGTTAGTACGTTGTCACTCATTCTAATTGTAGAACGTGACGACCACGAGAACATTTTGAGCATTGTCTAAGTTCTAGAGGACCGACCCGTTCGAGTACGTTCGATGAAGTTTGTAAATAGATCCCAAACGGTTCTTAGTAGGTCCAGTCCGTTCGTATACAGTTGAAGCCTGTTTTCGAGAACGCAGTGAGAACTAGTTTGGTGTGATAGTAGGGTAAGATGGGAGAATTAGCTGCATGTTAAAGGTGCCGCTTTGTTCAGTTTATAACAAAATTGATATTAAGCCCGAAACAGTAAGAAATGTTAAGCAAATATTTCATTCTATGGAGGGCAATACCTGTTCATCTTTCAATGATTTTTGCAATATGTATTGCCCGCAGCCCGTAGGGCGATGGTAATACATGTTGCAAAAATCATTGAAAGTGCAGTTGTCAGAATCCCCAGGCGGGCAATACGCTGGACAATACGTCTTTTGAATAAGGAAATTATTCAGGGAGCTGTGAAATACGCTGGTATTTTTAGTCACATGGTTCTGAATTAGCCAATCAAATCACACGATTTATAGCAATGATGCAATAATTAGTGCTACTTCCATGAACACCCGTTTTGTAGAATAAGATTCTGATTCTCGTATTTGGTATATATATGAATTAGACAAAGGCAAATCCAGTCGAACATCTTGTTGAGCATCAAACAAAGGTACAAGCTATATATCATTTCTCAAAATGGCCATTTTACTGAAGAAATTGTCAAAAGATTATATGTATCATGTTTTAATGTATTTAGGTTTAAATATAGCTGTCTTAATAAGTACACATGATGAAAATACAGGCACAAACAAAATGCATAGTTTCTGAAACCCTGCGTTTTGATAATTGATAAATTGAATGATATTGGCTAAAAGCTTCTGTCAGAATTGAAACAATATTTCCCCAAGAAAAGTCAACATTTCAAAACAACAGCAATAGCTAGAACTATCCTATTTAGATGTTTACTTGACAGTATGGAAAATTGGGGAAGCCTGACAGAGAATCATAACAGATAGAGGTAGAAAGATTTGATAAAGAAAATGGAGTTTTGGTGTGGGAGGGGGGGGGGGGGCGTGTAATTGTATACTTGTTTATAAAATTGATAAAATGACATAGTCTAGACAAGGATAGGCATTTGCCATAATAAACTATGAGGGATAATGACTCATAAACTTACACAATGGAGATTTGGGGTAGTAATATGGAACATATGTTATATGGAAACTGTAACCTTATAAGATCTTGTCCAGTATTTCAGTCATACCTGATTATAAAGGACCATTGGTGTTACAGCATCAGGGCATATTACATATAATATTTAATCATGACCATCATTTCTACTGTGCCAAAATACTTCAACCAATTTTAAAATGGAATACGAGAACAAGATTTCTTATTTTAGGTTATATTCATATGTCTAATAATATTTGGTATTAAACATATTAACTTTTATTGTTTTTATACACTAAACAGATTTGTTTAGATATTATTTTAAGTTTTAACATAACAAACCACTTTCCAGGTTGAAGGAATCACTAAAGGTACAGCATTTCAGAAATGTGTAAATTGTTTATATTTCATTATTTTGTGAAATACTAAAAGGAGTTTTACCCGTACCTTGTTGACCATGAGTCAATGAATGCATTATGTAATATCTGCAAAATGATGCACTATGCAATTCATACATGGAATAATTTATTTTGCCATATTGGAATCAAGTATTTTCGTTAATCCATTGGATAGATCATGCATTACCTGATGTTGATAATAGAATCAGTTAGTCAATTGTAAGACACCATTTATCCGAGAAAATCTTAGTTATGTATTAAGGCAGGGCATAACATTTCACATATCATTTATACATGTTTACTACATCTATGGTTCCAATGTCATTTAAGCCTGATTTGGTGCAAATGTCAAAGCATAACATCAACTCTAAAGTAGTTTAATTCAATGAAAATTAAAAATATCAAAATCGACAATTACTGTCCGCCATCTTAGATGCGAAGGTTACGGCCGTTACCTTCGCTTGGTACTGATCAGTGTCGGTCCATTACTTTTCAATTGCATAAAATGGCTCTAACCCTGACAAATGTATTAATCAATTTTAACTCATAGCTCTTGATCAATGAAACTATTTATATTCTAGGTTCAAGTCAATGAATACGACTTTGACAAGCTAAAAAGACTAAGGACCTCTAGGACTTAAAAGTTAATTTGACCATTAATGACCTATGATAGGGAAGGGTCATGATAACACTTATATAAAATATTTAAAGTATCTTATAATGATAATGAACATACTACAATGTTACACAATGTTAGTAGATGCTAATTAAATGTCAATTGTTGTTAGTGTAATAAGTATTTTTCATTTAATGCTGCAACAATTACACAAGTACCAAAAAGTGCCACGCCCACTTTTCCCTAAAAGCAGTTGTGTGTGACTACATTTGATAAATATTATTAATTTATGAGATCATCATATCAAGTTTTTAGTGCTTTAGTGTGAATACATACATATTAATTCATCTTTTGACAAAGTTGCAGCCACAAAATCCAAACAGATTTGCAAATATTTCACTTTGAGAACTTAAGGACACATTTGGGACGGGGTCAAATTGAGAAGATTGTGAGATATAAATACTGTTTCCATGGTAACCATATAAGTCAGAGATTGGAAATTTCTGGCACTGACTAAACATGGCATGCCCTACCCACTATAAAACGATGAATATCTGATATGCATTAGTATTATTTTAATTGGGTGGTATTAAAGTACCCCCAAGGTTTTTTTGGGGTAGGGGTATAAATTGGCCTGAGGGCCTTCTGCCACCCCTACATAAAGTCCAACTACCCAGAAAGTGTCTATTATAATTATACAAATTGTTTGAAATATGTTGGAATGTGTGACCTTCCATGAAAAGCAGGATCCATTTCTAGAGCACTTCTACAGAATAGTCCACAGTCTATTTTGACAAAACGCTAATTTTTGAAATGTCTGTTACTTTTTACCATTTGAACCATCATATTTGGCAAATCAATGTAACTTTGGATAAGCTTAAAAATGATATATGACACATACTATGGAGACATTGGTATATGTCTGCCTAGGGACGGGGGCATACTTTGGGACACTGTATATCTGGAAAGTGCAGAAGTTCAAAAGCCAGGTATTGAACACAAAAAAAAGAATTAGTAACATTGAAATTTAATCATATCAATGACAATTTTATAGATTAACGGAAAAAATATTAGGGTAAATATATCTGATATGCCTATTAAATATTATTACTTTATTATCAAATATGTTCCTTCTATTACACGTACATTATAGCATTTCATTCACTGTAAAATTAACTGTGAATTGAGATCTGTAAGGCCAATGTGACAACATACATTCGAGTTTTGAGAAATTCAGTCAAGATTTAGAGATCCCTGACGTACTGGGTAGATCTATAACAAGATATTGAAGTTGCTGAGGATCATTTAAAGTAGATATGCATATTTGCAACTTAATTACAAATCGAATGCAACAACTACCTGATGATGAACTGACACAATATTGATCAAATCAATGCTAGTTCTTTCCTCGCTTCCTCATTCTAGAAAATGGCGATCTAAATGGCGGAAATGACATAGTACATCAAAAGTGTACTACGGTATATTTTGTCAATGTCACGTGACTGTACCTTGTCGATGGTCAGGCGTGTCTAAACGAGCACTAAAACCCCTAGAACTGGCCCGGCAAGGTGGTAATAATGTATGTTTCATCATTTCCAGATGGCGATACTGGGCAAAACATGCATGGTGTTTCTACTCGGCATGATATTAATATGCGCAGTGATGTACTACATCTCCTCCGAATACCACATTACTAAAAAGTACTCTCTGCTTGAGCAAGCGAAAGAAAACACAAATTCAAAAGATGACGGGGTTGACGGTATCGAAAAGGGGGTAAAGAAATATGCAGAATATTAAGAAACATAAAGCCAGATAAAACTATAACGTCAAAACGTGATTGGTATAAGCTCTGTTACACAAGGAACTGCATGCATTTCAGCTGTTAAATTGGTGTTGCCATATTACCAAAACGCATCTAAGAAGAGCTTTCCGAAACACCGGATCTTACTCGAATTGATTTCCTCCACTGGACCAAAAATTTATATTTTTCATAAATGTCGACCTTAAATTAAAAAAAGAATTATGTATTCTAAACTCCTCAATGCGCTAGCTATGAACGGGTGGGGGAGGGGGAGTAATCAGGTTTGCCAAGGTCTTTTAATGGCTTTTAAACTTTCTATTCTCTATTTACAGGTAGTGGGTAATCAGAAACTTAACGAAACGTTCAATGATCGGAAGAAACTTCTGGAAACTGTCTGTGACGAAATCTACAATGGACACAGACCTTCCATCAAATCGTTGAAGTTTCCAAATATAATTGTAAATGACAAACTGAAAATTCTCTATTGCAAAGTTCCAAAAGTTGCTTGTTCGAATTGGCTGCGTCTTCTGTATATTGCTGATGCTAAACTATCCAACATCACTCCAAGTGACAAAATTATTGAAACAATACATATTATTGAAGAAGGCCTACGGACGAAATATTTCCCAACGTTGGATATGTATTCAAATCAGGACAAACAATATAGAATTCGTAATTATCTGAAATTCACGTTTGTTAGAGATCCATTTGAAAGGATATTTTCAGCCTATTTGAATAAGTTTGTGAAAACTCCAGATATGCATTTTCGTAAAGATTTTGGTGTCGAAATGTACAGATTGATAAATGAGGACGTTCCACCTGATGATTTTAAAACGGGAGATAATATAACGTTCCGTCAGTTTATTAAAACCTTAGTTCATCCTCGGATTGGAAGGCCGTTTAACGAACACTGGCAACAATACGCAGAGCTTTGCCACCCTTGTTCTATAAAATATGACATCATAGGCAAATATGAAACTATGGATACTGACGTGCTATACACACTTAACAAAATGGGGCTTGATGGCAACATGTCGTCATTTTTAGGGCAAAGGTATAAACATTCGAACACTAAAGAACTACTACCGAAGGCATATAAAACTGTTCCTAAAGATGATTTGAACAAGCTCAAGGCTTTATATGGAGCTGATTTCAGATTATTCGGTTATAATTCATCATCTTTGTAAATACTGTAACCATAGGAGCTAAAAGGCGGAGGAATATTGTTATTGATTTCTCAGTTACGAATTTGAGCATAATTTACTAACATCAGTGACCTAATTTAGATTTACATGTTCAAATTTAAGGATGGTATTGTCGTAACGTGTTTGCCTTCATTAATGGTGATGGTATTTTCTGAATCAAAGTTGAACACATCATCTGAATTTTTTTTGTTAGATTTGTGGATTTTTCAAAGAACTGGTATTATATATAGAAGATTGGATTAAAGAATTAAGTGGTCAATATACGGCAATAAGTCGCATATCCGATAACGTTCATGATACTTAATGCGAAGAGGAGGGAAAGCCCCAGAGTCTAAAGATGACAGACATAATTACCTCTCTTGCTTACCACCTTCGTTCGTTCAAATTTTCATCGGCTAGTTATCAAATACTACACTTCGATGGGATGTTTTAATTGATATAGGCATATTCCGTACACCTTTCTTTATCTTGATGTGAAATGAGAAGCTATGATATTGGTTTACGCGCCAGAAATGAACATAATATTATTCGAAGCGTATTTCGAAGATTTTGAAACCGCCATTGATGACGTCATTTGTTTGTCGACTTTTGACCAATCAGCGACGATGTCATCTCAATACAGATTTACATTATAAGCGTATGTCATCTTTGAACCCTGGTGTTTCTCCCCCTCTGCTTAATGCGTGAGTATGAGACGGTGAGGTGTCAACTTTACGATTGATAATATCCGTCGAAATAAACGCACACTGGCTTGGAAAGCATTTTTCCCAATTTTTAAATGCATTGGCAAACTAGAAAATTTCTTATGTTGAAAAGCTCCCTTGTCCTATAGGCACCAGCATATAAAATTTGAACTAAATCCGCAAACTAGTATTTGATATATCGAAGATTACATTTTCTGAAAAATGGGGGCCATTTTAGAATACGCGGCCATGTTGAACATTCCTTATCGAGCAGAGGACACCCGGACGGACACACGAATGTACGAACAATCAAACGAACGAACAAACGGACGGATTGACGCCGGACGGCTTCTCTTTATCCCCCTTGAAATTCGTTTGGTGGGATAACAAGATCCGTCAATAAATTACGCAATTGAATCTCTATTATCTCCTGTATAAAACATTAATAAAATGTATCATATTTAAATGTCAACAATAAATCCTAGTAATGTTGAGTTTTCCATTATTTGACCTTCCTCCCCGAATTAAAAATGAATGCACTACATGTATCAAAGGCTAAACTGAATTATATTCGGGAGTAGGACTATTAAAACAACCAGCAGACGAATTCAGGGTCGAAAATAAAAACGTGAGGAGTGTTTTGTTTTCAATATACAAAACTATCTCAATCCTGCATTCTGTCGCTAATACGTATACTCAATAGTGATCTAATACTGTTTAGGTTTACAATGTAAACCATCTGGATTTAATACACGCACCCACCTATCACTATCGTATTGCAGGATTTAATGAGAAACACCTCAATATTTACACTTGACAAAGGTTGAGAGGTATGTATTTGTTTTGATAAATCACTCATTGAAAATACCATGAAGTATGCTAACAAATGGAGAATCAAGATAAATGCAATAAAAGAAATATTGGATGAATTCCTATCAGAAAAATTGCAGACATGACTGATTCAAGTGTTGGTCATGAAAACGATGTTATTCATAATGATTTAGAAATGACATTGACGTGGGACAAAACGGCTGCGGTGCTTAAGCAATTGACCGAGGAGCAATATTCACATTTTAAGTCATTTTGAAACTTTTTTCGTGCAGTCAGATATATGAAAAAAAGATACAGCATTTTTATCAGTACTTATTGATAAAAGTATTTTATTGATTAAAGATTTTAAAGATTAAAGATTAATTAATTGATTATAGATTAAGATATTAAAGATTTACTTTCCTGTTATCTCAGAATCTGCTTGGAACTGTACCATTGGATTTCTATATGTGTACAGTGTACACAATTTGAGAAATTATTGGCACACATGAAACATATTTAAAACAGCATTTATATTATTCAAAAACGTTTAGGATCAATATTTCCCAGTTCTCTGAAGGTGTAAAAATGAAAATACCTGGGTGTTAATGGTGCAATCTTATAGTCAATAAAACGATATCGTTGTTTTTGGATAAAAAACATAAGTCCCCGATTCACACGGTCCTTTTAATTGAGTTTAAACCAAACCATAGATATATTCTTGAATGTTCACGTTTAAATGATATTATATTAAAATGTTATCACTGATAAATTTGATATCTGCTTTCAAATAGTCTAATTAGCCTTTCGCAAATGACCGACATAGACAAAGATCTATTTGGTTTAATACCATGATAACAAAGCAAAAATAAATGTTATTTAATGTTAACTGAAAAGGTTAACGTTTATCTCATGATTTGTCGATGCATTACACATCAAGAGGCAGAAGTTGCAATTCAACGTAGGGAAATTAGTTCTGCTTAAGAATCAGCTCGTTCAAATTGAAAGAACATATTAGAGATTATCCTATATGAGGTTCAGGATATCGGGATTATCCCGAGGCCAATATAATATATCTGCCCGAAGACCGTTGGTCCCGAGGGTAGATACCTGTATATTATGTTGGCCAAGGGGCGGGACGTAAAGCTATATCTGCCCGCTGATGAAAATATACGTTTTTACAAACCTGCTTTATGTACCTGTAACACGTCCAAGTATGGGATAAATGAATATATGAACCGGGATATGAATGACGTGAGAGTAAAATAGGAACAGCCATATAGAACCTGGAGGAATTTGAATTTGATGATTGTGGTATTTGCGTCAGTCATACCATGAACGCCTATAATATCAATAAATTAAGAGATGTTCCTTTAATATTTTTTTGTATGTCAGAATTTTACTCTAGTTTTCAAATATGTGATCAGACTATGATAATTCTGAAAATTAAAAAAGTGATTAAAGAAAAAGTGACCATTGAACAATTCTGTCCGGGCTACTAATCATGGATTTGTTGAAGTGATGATTTCCAATGTTAGAAATAAGAGAATTTTCAAGAGGTCATATTTATGGAGACCATTGAAGTAATCAATTTCTCCTAAACTAGACAAGTGCCATCAATGAAATTTTGCATACACTGGAACAGTTATATGGAAATTTGTTACTGAAGGTTTCAATACAAGCATTCAACTGGTTCAGGAGCTATGATCATTTACATAACATGCTCCAAATAGGCACAATTGAGACCAACGCAGAGTTGGATTCATATGGCAAACTACCCTTACATGTTCTGCCCTCTATGGCATTATTATGGCATTACATATAGCAGTGATTGCCTTCTTTAGGTCAACAATAGTCTGAGGATTGTTTTGGTATAGATTGTCTTTCAAATATCCATACAAAAAGAAATCAGCAGGATTCAAGTCTAGGCTGTAATGGCAATGAAGGGTTATCTGACATGTGGTTCATCATCCTGTTGCCAAAGTGCTGATTTACCCAATCTTAAGAGTCACTTTAGGTATTGGGCATAGTGCCACGTTACTAAAACCACTATATGGCACAATTAAATCCAATATGGAAACCAAGGGCTGCCCAAAACCTCCTTAGGATGATACTGTAACTGAGTGGGACCACTGAGTCAGAAGCCATAGGTCAGATAAGCTTCGTCTCCATACACCTCAAATTTGA
The DNA here is from genome assembly GCA_903813345.2 of Owenia fusiformis. Taxonomy (NCBI): domain Eukaryota; kingdom Metazoa; phylum Annelida; class Polychaeta; order Sabellida; family Oweniidae; genus Owenia; species Owenia fusiformis. The sequence goes on from CAIIXF020000004.1 coordinate 23,515,653, forward strand.
ATCCACCTGATTTCTTTTTGTGGGGCAATTTGAAAGACAATGTGTACCAAAACAATCCTGAGACAATTGCTGACCTAAAGGTGGCAATAAATGCTAAATGTAATGCCATAACAAGGTCGGAATATGTAAGGGTATTTGCCAAATGTATCCAGCTCTGCGTTGGTCTCAATTGCGCCTATTTGGAGCATGTTATTTAAATGATCATAGCTCCTGAACCAGTTGACTGCTTGTATTGACACTTTCAGGAACAAATTTCCATAGAACTGTCCTGATGTATGCAAAATTTCATTGATGTCACTAGTCTATTTTAGGAGATATTGCCTATTTCAATGGTCTCCTTTTTTTCCGGTCACCCTGTATATTAGTGGATGAGTATACAAAGTGTAAAATATGCAGGTTTTATGGGATATGTATCTAGACAATATGGGAAACTATGGGCTTTCAAACCATCATTGTCTGGAAATGGTGATAGAATATCGACTACTCATTTATTTATTGCTTAAACTGTTGTCACTGTTATAACACTTTGGAGGAACTCGTAAAGCGAGTTACGCAAACGGATCCGGTTTCGTAACAAAATGGCGCAAACGATTTCGATACGTTTTTGTTTTTTCCATGATTTCACGAGATATAAGCAGGATCAATACTACTTTGTGTTTCAGAAAATCCAAGCTTTTGCGAACGTTATTCCTCGTAAGACTGCAAAATCATCAATATACTTCCTCACTTAAGTTACGTAAATGGATGGGCTAAAAAGGACAGCAATTACGAAAACGATGAAAATTATATCATGTCAAGGAATAATTCTCTAGTAAATTTATGTTTACACGCTCAGTTGATAAAATTGGCGACACAAATGTTAATTGATGAGAATTTGTTTCGTTCACTTGCAGTCCAAAATCGTTAATAGAGCCACTACAATTAGTTTCGATTAGTGCGAACAGTACAATATTCAACTTTGACCTACCTGAACCTCCTAATGTAAAACTAGAAAAAAAGCAAATGCACGGAGTAACCAATCCAACCGCAGCGGAGAAGCAAATACCACCAAACAAAACATATTTTGATGTGATTTTCCATGAACAATGGAAGCCATTTTTAATATATGATATATGATGTTTGATATACACATTGCATAAACATCAACGTGCATATAGAAATACATTCGGTAATGGTGGATGAATGCATGACTGTGAACATTTAGCATGAATGCTTTTTGAACATTTATTCCCATGTATGAATTATTTACGAAGAATGATACTATTTCCATTTATAACATAGATGCACCCGGAGATGCACAGTAAGTAGTTTGGAGCAGTGTCATAACCATCCAAATATCAGTGGGACGGCACATTGCCTTAACCCATCAGCAGTTTAATGACGTGCACATCCGCGTGGGACTATATCTTTTAAGGCCAGGGTGCACTTTGGATTTTTTTGCAATTTTGAAAAGTAAACCACTGAATATTCTAGTTATTCAAACATTCTGAAGAATTATCAACCCTCAAGTAATAGTCTAGGTACACTAATGCATCTTTTGTACAAGAATGAAATGAAATTCACCGAACGAAACTAGTTTAAAATGAAACCTTACCTGTGAAAGAATCTTGCCTACAGGCGAGAAAGAGGACATGCTGTCTTTCCCATTCGCCAATTTTTGCTATTATGGTTACCGTAAAACTTGGCAAATCGCCTCGACTTAACCATCATGGTAAACAGCGTGATTATTTGATACGAATATATTATTAAACGAATGTTACATTGAACAAGAGCGTCGGTGGTGTAAAGGTTAGCATTGTTGCCTTCCAAGCAATAGATCCGGGTTCGATTCCCGGCCGACGCATCGTTTTTATTGCTTTATGTTATGAGGTGTTGATGATGTAAAACATTAAATTATTTGATATGAAGAATCATAATCAAACAAAGTTCGATTTCAAGAGCGTCAGTGGTGTAAAGTCTAGCATCGTTAATGCCTTCCAAGCAATAGATCCGTGTTCGATTCCCGTTTGAATTTACCCGGGATGATATCAATATCATCCCTGATTTTATCCCTCTTATACCGATATCATCCCTGATATCGTCCCTGTCCCAAATATGTGATTTATCACTTGCTATTAAATACCTGATATTGATCTGACCATGGTATACATAAAAAAATACACATACTTGTATCCCTTAGGATAAATCCTGTATTTAAAACCTCCCAGTACATAACCCTTATATACTTTATAACAGCAAATAAGATATTTGACAACTTATGCGTCTTCATGTCTTTTATTCCAAACAAACAACCCGTTGGATAAAATGATTATTCATTGTGAACTACATACCCTGGGGATAAAGTGTAGGGCATCAGGAATTCAAGTCCAGTACCAATAGCCCTAGAGATAATGGTCCAGGAACAGTAACCCTAGGTTCGGTATGATTGGGACCACATAGTCTAACCACTTGGGACTATATTTCCCAGGAGCTTATTAGGGACTAGGTCCGGCAGACAATATTTCTTATTTCGATAGGATTAGAAATGCTTTAATACTAGAGTATTACAAAAATAAAACTTGAAAAGGAGCAGGGAAAGTATCGCAACAGACTTTTGACAGTAAATAATTTTTTTGTGAGTAGTTTCTGGCTGTAAAAAGTAAATGCTTGTGAAAGGCGAATCTATAATCTTCAAGAAAAGTTCAAAGAATAGTTTCCAGATCAATTGGATTATCTTATAATCCATGTTTAATCCACCCATCAACAAGCTTTTTCAAAATACATTCGTCATTTTCACCATCGTCCCTCATTTTTTTTACAATTTTACATGTCCACCATTTTGAATGATACTAACTGGAGTCAGGGTCATCAAGCTATGGAACAGTGGTTACTAAAGGGTTACTAAAGCTTGCCATGTTAAAGGCGATTCAACTATGTTATAGAACAACGTCCAGTACATTTTAATATGTAAAAGTATAAATTTTTGAAAATATATATAAAGGATCTTTGCCCGCAGGACGTGTATTTTGAATGCCTTGAGAAGAACGCAAATATGGGTAGGCTAATTGGTAACGGTGTTGCAATAGTAGCATTTAAAAATCTGTTCCTCTCGAGATTTACGGTCTTCTGAAATTATACTATTAATTGGTGTTGCTGCATCATTGCTCAAATCCAGAGGAGGGTTGTTGCATCTTCGGTTTGGTGTTGTTGCATCAATAGTGAGGAGCTAAAACCGTGAACTTATTGCTTCTTGGTGATGGTACATGTATACTAATGACAGTTTCTTTAAATATAGATCGTGCGCTAACTGCACGTGTATGGTTATTGAGCAACTCGTCCTAGAAATGGGTTTAATTGGGGAAACAAAATATCGTACGAAAATCTATCACCGGAAGTCTGGCCATCTTGATGCAACAACACGGTGTTGTTGCATCACGATACCCCCCAGTGGCATTTGTCTTCCTACAGCCTTATGCACTGGTACACATGGTGCCGAGCTTTCGTATGGTATGACAAAAACACAAACCCTCAAGCTTGAAAAAGGTCTCAGGTTCATCGCTAAAACGTTGCAAGACCATTCCAAATGGGCAAGAACAGACTTAACTTTAGGAATGTTTGGTCTAAACAACATTGAATCAATGATAGAAAGTAAAAAAAATACTCTTTTTAGGACGCCTTATTCATCTGAAGCACACCAATTTGGCGAAACAAGTATTTCTTACCAGACTACATTTAAATGAGACGTCCCCTTCTCAAAAGTTTTTTTTTCCTGTTATTCACAGAATATTTATCTGCTTTTAAATGGTCTTATTAGCCTTTCGAAAATAACCAACATAGACATAGATCAATTTTGTTTAATACCACGATAACAATGCAGAAATACAATTTGAAGTATTTAATGTTTACTGAAAAGGTTAACGTTTATCTAATCATTTATCGATGCATTGTACGTAATTCCCACATAGCTAGGTGCAATCTTGCTAAAATCCTCATTTTCTCAGAAAACCCAAGTTGGTCGAATCTCAACAAGTACATTTATGTGGGATAGTATTTGTAGTATCCATTTTCAATAGTAAGAATATGGATTCTTACTAATATGGCCTTTTGATTTTTTGCAAGTTCTACAAGGCGAATCCAATTCAAGCAAATCAAAACACAGTATTTCATTTAGCTGTATTGTATTTATACTAGATTGCATGAATTTCATAATTTGAAGTTTGGTTGTCTAGTTGGCTGTCCTATTCGCTGCCCTCCCCTCTTGTATCTTCAACCAAAACGTAGACGATTACACATCAAGAGGCAGAAGTTGCAATTCAACGTAGGGAAATTAGTTCTGCTTAGAAATCAGCTCGCTCAAATTGAAAGAATATATGAATATATGAACCGGGATATGAATGACGTGAGAGTAAAATAGTAACAGCCATATAGAACCTGGAGGAATTTGAATTTGATGATTGTGGTATTTGCGTCAGTCATACTATGAACGCCTATAATATCAATATTTTAAGAGATGTTCCTTTGATATATTTTGTATGTCAGAATTTTACTCTAGTTTTCAAATATGTGATCAGACTATAGTCATACTGAAAATTAAAAAAGTTATTAAAGAAAAAGTGACCATTGAACAATTCCGTCCGGGCTACTAATTACACATAGATTTGTTTGAAGTGATGATTTCCGATGTTAGAAATAAGAGAATTTTCAAGAGGTCATATATAGATACATTAGTGGATGAGTATACAAAATGTAAAATATGCAGGTTTTATAGAATATGTATCTAGACAATATGGGAAACTATATTGGCTTTGAAACCATCATTATCTGGAAATGGGAGAGAAAATCGACTACTCATTTATTTATTGCTCAAACTGTAGTCACTGTTATAATACTGTTGAGGAACTCGTAAAGCGAGTTACGCAAGTGGATCCGGTTTCGTAACAAAATGGCGCAAACGATTCAATACGTTTTTGTTTTTCCATGATTTCACGAAATATAAGCAGAATCACCACTACCTTGTGTTTCAGAAAATCCAAGCTTTTGCGAACGTTTTCCTCGTAAGACTGCAAAATCATCAATATACTTCCTCGGTTTCGTAACAAAATGGCGCAAATGATTTCAATACGTTTTTGTTTTTCCATGATTTCACTAGATATAAGCAGAATCACCGCTATCTTGTGTTTCAGAAAATCCAAGCTTTTGCGAACGTTTTTCCTCGTAAGACTGCAAAATCATCAATATACTTCCTCACTTAAGTTACGTAAATGAATGAGCTAAAGAGTACAGTAATTACGAAAACGATGAAAATTATGTCTTGTTTAGGAATAATTCTCTCGTAAAGTTATGTTTACACGCTCAGTTGATAAAGTTGGCGACACAAATGTTAATTGATGAGAATTTGTTTAGTTCACTTTCAGTCAAAAATCGTTAAACTACAATTAGTTTTCGATTAGTGCGAACAGTGCAATATTCAACTTTGACCTACCCGAACCTCCTAATGTAAAACTAGAAAAATACCAAATGCACGGAGTAACCAATCCAACCGCAGCGGAGAAGCAAATCCCACCGAACAAAACATATTTTGATGTGATGTTAGTAAATGCTTTCTTGAGCAGAGGTCCCATGACGATAAATCATTACCACATACAATTTTCACCAAATCCTATAACTTGTAGAAATCACATTTTCCATGAACAATGGATGTTACGCGGTAAACACGATACAAAAATATGTCATATTCCGCAACGAATATGGCATATTCACTTGCGGTGTATGACAGATTCACCTGCGGTATATGGCATACACACTAACCAATGAGAACGTGATACAGAAGTACGCAATTGTCAATTGTAGTGTGGGAGCAAAAGTCCAAATAAGAGGTTCCGTGTCCTTTTTAGAGGCGAGCTAAGCGACATATGTTTTCATGAACTATACGTGATACTGATCAAGAAAAATGATGTTGGCAATTCTGAATCCGCGACGGCGTTGCTATGGTAACCAAGTAAATATGCCACGCCCACTTTTAGGGGCTCTTTTCAATGTATGGCCCCTATCTCTGTCATTATTGCTCAGATTTAGATGAAATTCACACCAAATTGAAGGTAATGGATAAAGCAATCAGGAAATATTAAGTTGGCAATTCTGAATCCGATATGGCGTTGCTATGGTAACAAAGTAAATATCCCACACCCACTTTTAGGGGCTCTTTTCAGTGGTTGGTCCCTATCTTCGTCAATATTGCTCAGATTTAGGTGAAATTTGTACCAAATGAAAGGTGGTGGAAAGAGCAATCAAACAGTTTATAAAATATGCAAATAAGGTGATTTGCATATTAATTATGACGTCATAACCATTTGTTCTTGCACATTTAATTTTAATCATGATGTATAAATCTGGGAAATTATCGTCATTAAAATGGTCAGTAATGCTTTATTTTCGTTGAGTTTATTAGATTATGTCATTCATACATGTATGGTCATAAAAAATTGAAAAAATGTTATGAAAATATCCAATTCAAGTTGTTGCTATGGTAACGGTATGTTGCAAAACTATCTGCTGTAAAAATAATTCTTTAGGAAATGTTACATTTTGACCAGTTGACTGACATGTATTCCTTCGAAAATTTGATGGCAGAGAATAACCTAATAACGATAGAAACTTATCTAATTTAAATTGTGTTATATTATGATGTCACAATGGCAATTATTAATCAGGGGCGCAGCCAGCTTTCAATCAGGGGCGCAGCCAGCTTTCAATCAGGGTGGGGGGGGGGGGGTGCGATCTCGGCATAAGCAACTCAAAAAATGTTTAATTTGTCTTAAATTTTACAAAAATTCCTTCAAAATTGAGCTAGAAGCTTCAAGTCAAAAGCATTTTAAATCTCTTCTTCTCTCTAATGGTTCTATTTTTATTGGTTAATGGGAGGGGTGGGGGTGCCCCCATCACACCCCCTGGCTATGCCTATGTTTGCTATGGTATTCAGGTGAATATGCCGTCTCCAATTTCAGGTCTTTTCCAAAGTTTTGATTCTATCAGTTGTCATGATGATAGCTCTGGTGTATATGAAATTTTCATCAAATGGAAACTAAAGAATCAGACAATGCATGGGGAATGTAGATTGACAGACTGGCATACCTGTTATGGTATGACTGTCATAGCTGTTTTCGTGATTATTTTCTTGAAATAAGGTAAAATTGCTCAAGATGATTCCAAATTGGTACCTTTGGTCCGTTGACATTCACCATAAAAGTAGGTCAAAGCTGAAAACTATGATTTATTTTCATTCTATTTATTTACATGTATAAAGTATGATCAAGAAATATTATGGGCAATAATTCTGAATCTGCGATGCCGTTGCTATGGTAACCAAGTAAATATGCCATGCCCATTTTTAGGGGCTCTTTTCAGTGTTTGGCCCCCATCTCCACCATTATAGTTGCTCAGATTTTGATGAAATTCAGACCAAATTGAAGGTAATAGATAATGCAATCAGGAGATATTAAGTTGACAATTTTGAATCAACAATGGCGTTGCTATGGTAACAAAGTAAATATGTCCCACCCACTTTTAGGGGCCCTTTTCAGTTTTTCGCCCTTATCTTCTTCATTATTGCTCAGATTTAGATGAAATTTGCACCAAATTAAAGGTAATATATAGAGTAATCAGACAGTTAGTAAACTTTGCAAATAGGATGATTTGCATATTGATTATGACGTCATAACTGTTTGTTCTTGCATATTTTATCTTAATCATGATGTTCTAATCTGTGAAATTATTGTCTTTAAAATAGTCAGTAATGCTTCTAACTAGTTAATTTATTTCTTTCTTTTAGTTGAGTTTATAATTTTATTTCATTCATACTTGCATGGTCATAAAAACTGAATAAATCTAAAAAATATAATGAAAATCTCCAATTTATGCTGTTGCTATGGTTACAGCACGTATTAATCAGGGGTTCAGCCAGCATTCAGTTAGGAGAGGGGGGGATTGCAATTGAAGCATAAGCAACCCAAAAATGTTTTTAAGATTTGTTTTGAATTTTACAAAAATTGATGCAACTTCCTTCAAAACTGAGCTAGAATCTTCAAGTCAAAATGATTTTAAAGCTCTTCTTCTATTTAGTGGTTATATTTTTTTGTTCATAGGGCGCACCCATCGCACCCCCTGGCAATGCCTGTTAATCCAATATGATGTTGCTATGGTAACTAGGTGAATATGCCATCCCCGCTGTTCGGGGCTTTTCCAAAGTTTTGCTTCTATCTTTGTCATGATTACAGCTTGAGCGTATATGAAATATTCACCAAACTGAAGCTAAAGATTCAGACAATGCATGGATTATGTCAATTGACTGACTGGCATACCCATTGTCACATTAATAGCTGCTAATGGTTTTGAAATCCGAAAAATATGTTCAATGTCAATTTACATAAAAAATAATATCATTTTATGGTATAGGTCAATACTTTAGCCTATTTCATCTTTTAGGTCATGTATACATAACTGTACCAATTTTGAACCGAATGGTCGGATGTCGGATTTCAAAACCAACAGCATATCTGAAATCAGGGGCTTCCATACTTCATACTTGTAAAGAAATGGAATCAATCATAGTTTTCAGCTTTGGCCTCATTTTATGGTGAATGTCAAAGGACAAGGTTCCAATTTGGAACCATTTTGAGCAATTTTACCTTATTTCAAGAGATAATCACAAAAAGCAGCTATGAAACCATAACAGGTACTGTACTGCTGGTATTTTTCGCCTGCTTTTTAGTTTCGTGCTTGGTAAAATCGCAAAAATTAATCTTAGCGAAATTGTCAATTAAATCCCGGGGATTTGTGAAATTTATTATGACATTTCGTGTTTTGTAAAATGTTTGTCAAGTGTTTTTAGGCGATTAATGGAATAGTTAGTACCAATGTCTATTACAGTGGAATCATTTTGAGTAATTTTACTTTATTTCAAGAAAATAATCACAAAAAGGAGCTATGATACCATAGCAGGTACTTAGTATGTCAGTCAGCCAATCTACATTATTCATGTATTGTCTGATTCACCTAGCATATTCACCTAATGGTTACCATAGCAACATCATATTGGATTAACATAGGGAGTGCTTAGAGAAATGGGGGTGCGCTGTGTTCACTCACCCCCTAATAACCAATAAAAATAGAACCATTAGATAAAAGAAGACTTTCAACTTGAAGCTTTTTGCTAAATTTTGAAGGAAGTTGCATCAATCTTTGTAATATTCAAAACCTATCTTATAAATACTTTTGGGTTGCCTGTGCCACAATCGCAGGCCCCCTTCTGACCGAAAGCTGGCTGCGCCCCTTATTAAAAATTGCCATTATGACATCATAATATAACACGATCCAAATTTGATAACTATGGTTATTAGATTATTTTCTGTCACCAAATTATAAAAAGAATACATGTCAGTCAACTGGTCAAAATGTAACATTTCCTAAAGAATTCTAGTTTACAGCAGATAGTTTTGTTACATGCTGTCAAAAAAGCAACAGTGTGAATTGGACACTTTCATTATATTTATTCAATTTTTATGATCATACATGTATGAATGAAATAAACTAATAAAGTCAACTAAAAGAAATAAACTAGACTAATTAAAAGCATTATACTGACCATTTTAAAGACAATGATTTCCCAGATTTATACATTATGATTAAAATAAAATATGCAAGAACAAACAGTTATGACGTCATAGTTGAAAGGCAAATCACCATATTTGCATATTTAAAAAATTGTTTGATTGCTCTATCTATTACCTTTAATTTGGTGCAAATTTCATCTAAATCTGAGCAATAATGACAAAGTTAGTTGCCAAACACTGAAAATAGCTCCGAAAAGTGGGTTGGCATATTTACTTTGTTACCATAGCAACGCCATATCGGATTCAGAATTGCCAACTCAATATTTCTTGATTGCATTATCCATTACCTTCCATTTGGTGTGAATTTCATCTAAATCTGAGCAATAATGGCAGAGATAGGGGCCATACACTGAAAAGAGACCCAAAAGTGGGCGTGGCATATTTACTTGGTTACCATAGCAACCCCGTCGCGGATTCAGAATTGCCAACATAATTTTTCTTGGTAAGTATCACGTATAGTTCATGAAAACATATGTCGCTTAGCTCGCCTCTAAAAAGGAAACGGAATGACCTTTGCTCCCATACTATTGCATCGATTGAACGAACAAGTAAAACGTTATAAATTATTATAATGAATACTGAATCAACAGTACTGTGTATCGAATATATTAACTTAGCAGAAGTATCAGTCACCAAGCTGGCGTAATAAACTTAATCAATCAATCCAGGATTCATATATTAGTACTCGACGCACTTATTATATTGGTAATCCAGCGTAGTTTTACATTTAGAGTCGATTCTCGCAACCAATCAAATCAAGGCTTCTGTATCACGTTTTCACCTGCGGTATATGGCATATTCCGCAAGTGAGTATGACATATTCCGCAGGTGAGTATCTGGTATTCACTGAAATCAATGTATCGCATATTCACTGCGGAATATCGCATACTCACCTGCGGAATATGCCATATACCGCAGGTGAGTATGGCATATTCACCCGTATCACAAATACCGCGCAACCATGAATGTATACCATATACCGCGTAACAATGGAAGCCATTTTTAATATATGATATATGATGTTTGATATACACATTGCATAAACACCCACGACGTGCATATAGAAATACATTCGGAAATGGTGGATGAATGCATAAAAATATACTGTGAACATTTAGCATGGATGCTTTTATTCCATTTATTCCCATATATGAATTATTTACGAAGAATGATACTATTTCCATTTATAACATAGACGCACCCGGAGATGCACAGTAAGTAGTTTGGAGCAGTGTCAAAGCCATCCATATATCAGTGGGACGGCACATTGCCTTAACCCACCAGCAGTTTTATGACGTGCACATCCGCGTGGGACTATATCTTTTAAGGCCAGGGTGCACTTTGGTTTTTTTGCAATTTTGAAAAGTAAACCACTGAATATTCTAGTTATTCAAACATTCTGAAGAATTATCAACCCTCAATTAATAGTCTAGGTACACTAATGCATCTTTTGTACAAGAATGAAATGAAATTCACCGAACGAAACTAGTTTAAAATGAAACCTTACCTGTGAAAGAATCTTGCCTACAGGCGAGAAAGAGGACATGCTGTCTTTCCCATCCGCCAATTTTTGCTATTATGGTTACCGTAAAATTTGGCAAATCGCCTCGACTTAACCAGCATGGTAAACAGCGTGATTATTTGATACGAATATATTATAAAACGAATGACACATTGAACAAGAGCGTCGGTGGTGTAAAGGTTAGCATTGTTGCCTTCCAAGCAATAGATCCGGGTTCGATTCCCGGCCGACGCATCGTTTTTATTGTTTTATGTTATGAGGTGTTGATGATGTGTTTTAAGTAAAACATCAAATTATTTGATATGAAGAATCAAAATCAAATTAAGTTCGATTTCAAGAGCGTCAGTGGTGTAAAGTCTAGCATCGTTAATGCCTTCCAAGCAATAGATCCGTGTTCGATTCCCGTTTGAATTTACCCGGGATGATATCAATATCATCCCTGATTTTATCCCTCTAATACCGATATCATCTCTGATATCGTCCCTGTCCCAAATATGTGATTTATCACTTGCTATTAAATACCTGGTATTGATCTGACCATGGTATAAATACACATACTTGTATATCCCTTAGGATAAACCCTGTATTTAAAACCTCCAAGTACATAACCCTCATATACTTTATAACAATGAATAAGATACTTGACAACTTATGCGGCTTCATGTCTTTTATTCGAAACAAACAACCCGTTGGATAAAACGATTATTCATTGTGAACTACATACCCTGGGGATAAAGTGTAGGACATATCAGGAATTTAAGTCCAGTACCAATAGCCCTAGAGATAATGGTCCAAGAACAGTAACCCTAGGTTCGGCATGATTTGGACCACATAGTCTAACCACTTGGGACTATATTTCCCAGGAGCTTATTAGGGACTAGGTCCGGCATACAATATTTCTTATTTCGATAGGATTAGAAATGCCTTTATACCTGTATTTCAAAAATAAACTTGAAAAGGAGCACGTAGGTTATCGCAAACAATTTCAAATGATTCTAACTTGAATAATGAATATTTTCTCATCATGAAAAGAAAAGTATATATAATTATAATTTAGTTAATCAGACCTAAGTGATATTGAAGGGGCAATGGATCAATCAACATACTTTTTCAAAAATGTTGACCTCATTTTTACCAAAAATGCAACCTTTTATTATATTTTTGAATGCATAATAAGAATGTGCTTTGAGACATGTTCGATTTCCTAAAAGAAAAAGTTGATTGCTCCAGGGACTTTAAAGATATTGAATTTGGATGACCAAAATGACCTGAAACCAGTGGATAGCATGATATTTTTCAATGGAGAAATAACATGGGGAACACTTATCTTAAAGCAATTAAGTTTTTCTTTCAAGAACTATTTGATATATCAAAATAAAGAATAGTAATGCATTAAACATTGTAAAAAATGATTGCATTTTTGGTGAAAATGGGGTCAACATCTTTGAAAAAGTGTGTTGATGGGTTGATTGCTAGTTAAATATCTCCGAGTTTGTTTGATTTTATCATTACTGTATTTAATTTTCTTTGAGATAATGAATTGATCTAAAAGATAAACCTGTCATCATTGTCAGAAAATAGTCATAATCCAAGATATAACCGTCTGAAATTGTTTGCGATAACCTACGTGCTCATTTGGAATTAAACACAGACCAGTTGGTATATTATATAGGAACTGTATTCGTTTTCGTATCCATTTTACTTTCTTAATTTAAATTGTTCATTTAGGTAACTTAAATGAGGAAGTATATTGATGATTTCGACGTCTTACGAAGTGATTCGTTCGCAAAAGCTTACATTTTCTGAAGCATAAGACCATGAGTTACGTTTGTGCCAAAAAAGGTAGTGATGATTTTCCCTATATCTCAAAGAATCATGGAAAAACAAATTTTAACCAATAACGGTTGCGCCATTTTGTTACGAAAACGGATTCGCTCTCGTGACTCGCTTCATGAGTTCCTCCACAGTGTATAATATCGAGGCAAAATAAAAGTTATCACTGGCAGATATTTTAGATGACATACATTCTTAAATGATGTACATCAATTTCCAGATGCTGAGCGGAAAACAAGGGCCTGCAACAGCAGTTCTTTTACTGGTCCTTTTAGTAATAGTGGCGTACTACACCTCGTCTAAAGGCAAAGTTACCTGGAATCAGGCTATGCAAGAAGAATGTAGAAATTCACCTAGAATACAAACAGATAATTACGAAATTGGATTTTCTGATCCCAGCGATGAACATCTTGTAAGTTGAGGGCATGGGTGATTCCTTACTCTATAACCTGCATTCGCGAATACTACTATCGGATGCCAGTTTGACCTCCGACTCATGTGTTATTTTTCATCCCATTGTAATGGTGATTGTATAATAAAGCTGCGGTTGAATAGAGATCGTAAGTCAGTGGTAATAGGCAGATACACCCGTTTTTGAGGTCAGCGATTGGGCTTGACGCGATAACTTGCAGCTACTGGGATACCGGGAGATACTATTCTATTCAAATGAATTTGCCATCACGTTGCTATCAATTCGGCAGTGCGGTAGCCGATAGTTGCATTCGCGAATGCAGCCCTAGTAAGGAATTTGACCATTGTTCACTTCTTTATTTTTATTTATTTATTTATTCAATAAGCTATGTTTTAAAATACAGACAATGAGCGGGTGACACGGATTGTGTATATTCCCGACAGGGTGGAAAGTTGCCTACATAGAAACAGAGGGGATCTGTTTGTGTGCAAATGCGTATAATTGATGGCAACTGAATGGTGTGTCATAGAGCCCAAAATATAAAGAGCATAAGAATGATATTCAATTATCAACAAAGTACTTTTCAGCTCTCTGCAAGATGGGAACACTTCGAGAAGATTGAATATTGTTTGGTAATCGATTCCAAATTGTTGGTGCTGTGAAAGATAACATTGAAATGCCATAGTTCGTCCGTAACTTGGGTTTATCATGAGTATCCTTGTAACTAGTATTGTGTTCATGTCTCGCCTGAACCATTTTGAAAAAGTCAGGAAAATTTTTCTGGTAGTTTTCAAGCTTATTTATCCATTTATACATGAATAAACATTTTTGTTGTTTGTGTATGTCAACAATATTTAAAAGGTTAAACTGATTGAATAATGGTAGGGAATGAGCTCTATAATCGATATTTGTTGCAATGTGGGTTAATTTCCATTGCATAAGATATAGAGAATTTAATGAACTACATGTTTCACCCCAAATAACAACACATATATAAGTGAATAAAAGATGCTCATAAAACCACTGATATTCAACAGTTGTTTAACTCTATACAAAATACCGATTGTCCTAGAAATGTTTGCATTAACAAAAGCAATATGCCGTTTCCAGTTTCCAGTTGTTTATCTATTGTTATACCAAGAAAGTTAATATGATCAACTTGTTCAAGTTGTTTGTCATTTAGATAGATTTTAATGTGATTTGCATTAAATCTTTTTTGTCTTGAGGAAAAAATGATATATTTTGTTTTATTAGCATTGAGTGATAATTTGTTTGTGACAAGCCATTCCTCAACATGTTTTAGTTCAGTATTTAAAGTTTCTGTCAGGTCATGTAGATTTTTGCCTTTAATCAATGAGTTAGTATCATCTGCGAATAAGACGAAAAATAGTGTCGGGGAAGAAAGATAAATATCATTAATATATAATTTAAAAAACAGGGGTCCCAAAATTGAAACCATTAGGAATACTGAACGTGGTCATCTCAAGATTAGAGATTGTGTCCATATATAAAGTTTGCTGAAATCTATTTTTAGAATAACTTTTTTATCCAGTCCAGAGCAACACCACGTATATCGTAGTATTGAAGTTTGTCAAATAGAATGTTATGATCTATTGCATCGAAAGCTTTGGAAAAGTCAATAGACAATCCTATTGTAAATTCACTATCATCGGTAGATTTTCTGATCTTTTCAATAAATGTTAAAAGACAATTGTTATTTACTCAATAAAATAACTAAACGATGGCATCCAGGTTATTTTCTCAATAGCCAATTTGAGCATTATTTACTGAGGTGGGAACCTGGGAACCTGCGCAAAAGTGCCGAAAATGAAGGAACCGATTGACCACGATTTTTCACAACATGGGCAGAGTGAATACATCGACAATCTTCTCGAAGGAAAGAATAACGGATTTTTCATAGAATGTGGAGCCCACGATGGAAAATTATTTTCAAATTCCTTATATTTTGAACGATATAGGAATTGGACTGGATTACTAGTAGAGCCCAATAAAAGGACATTTCAAGAACTTTTGAATCTTAAACGAAAAGCATATGCTGCTAATGTTTTACTATGCCCAGATAACCAAAGCAGGAAATTCACATATGTTGATGCAAAGGTTCTTTCCGGCATAAAAGAACTCGTTCAACTTCGTTCTGACAAAATTGCGAAAAGAAAATCATATCTTGTCCAATGTTTTACACTGTACACACTACTTTTAGCGGTAGGGGTGACAAGGATTGACTTTTTCAGTTTAGACGTGGAAGGAGCTGAGGTACCCATTTTAAAAACGATTCCGTTTGATAAAGTCTACATTAAGTCTCTGACAGTTGAGTATAGGTTTTTTGATAGTCATTCAGAAGACAAAGAAAAATCGCAAAAGAATTTAAAAATGATTCGCGATTTTTTCGAGAAACTTGGCTTTTACAAAGAAGTGAAACTGGATAGCCTCGATGTGATTTTTGAACGAATTGATTAACCCTAATGAGGACACTACAACGTATTTTTCATAACACTTCAAAACTCTCGAGGGAGGTGTAAAATTCACAAATTTTTATCAATGACTACAAAACTTAACTCTTCAAATGTTACCCAAGCCAGCCAGGCTGTTGAATTCAGCTTGTCACTATCTTTACTATGTATACCAAAGGTGATATTTACATAGAAACCAGCATAAAGACAAGATGCAAAACAAAAGATTACGTGCATCATTTAGTATCTCATTATAGCATCTGGTAGATGTAATGTATAAGGGTATAGATAAGAATATAATGAGAATGAGATAAATGAAGGCTTTAATTTGTTATGAAAAAAAATAAATATTTTTTTTAATGGATTTTTATTTCAGTTCAAGCAGTACATTCAATACATATTTAAGTTTAGTCATTTTACAATAATGTCGGTGGGTGAGAGGGTAACACACATATATATCTCGCATTATGTGATGTGATTCTACAATTGAACTAGTGGCAACCATAGCCTAACACAGCCGTGTTCACGTTTCCCTAAAACATTTAGCATTTACAATAGTATGAAAATTTACAACATGGAAAATATGAAGCAATATAAACTTGTTACATGTAATTACAATATATTTTGAACATCCTCCCATTTATCTCCTCTTCCTACTCTTACATCTATTAAATAATATTCTTCTATGTTTCTCTTCAGTCCCAGAAAGGTTGGACGCACCTTTAGACATTTACATAAGTATATATATCTCCTGTATATAGATAAGATTGTATTTATCAATATTGTTTCACTATTTATAATTACTGGTCCTAAAGTGATTGCACTTTTGTCACATAAATCAGAAAGCTTTTTAGGAAGCCACTTTTTAATATCTTGAATTACCGTTTCGACAACCTCACACGTTAAAAACAGGTGCACCAGAGTCTCTATGTGTCTATTGCAAAAACAGCATTTATCAGATTCCTTAATACCACACATCTTTAAGTATTTATTTGTCGGTAGAAATCTGTGGATTACTTTATAATTGAAAGATGCTAATTTAGGTTCATAGTTACTTATTCTATTAATCTTATTAATGTTTTTCCATTCGTGATCTTCAATATTAATATCCAAATCACCATTCCATTTATTCACACAGTTATTGTTGTAATCAAGGTTTTTAATTAGTTCCCAATAAATTATTTTACCAATTTTTTTCTTTTCCATGAATTTCAACACATGTTTTTTTATATTCAGAATAGTATTCAGGTGGTTTATTGTTTTCAGATATTATTTTTTTCCATTTTTCAGGAATTGTGTTTTTCAAACTTAAAAAATCCAAAAAGTTTATTTTTGTGTTAAAACGGTCCATAAATTCATTCAGTCTCAAAATTCTTTTTGATTCGTGATACATGTCTTTTAGAATGATTAAGCCTTCCAGCTTTGTATTTTTTATGATTTTGTTCACATTCTCATTTTTGCTATATCTTAACCATGTGTTGCAGATTATATTTTCAGCATATGATTCTATATTGCATTCAATTTCGGCTTCTTTAATAGCTGTGTATGCGCGAAATATATTGATTATCCCTTTCCAAAAAGTATTTTCAATTTTAGCCTCTAATTTTTGAAGTGATTTTACATCATATGCAAATAGTTCCCTCGCATCTTTTATACCAATTATACCATACGCTGCAAATTGCCATGTGCCATGTCTGGTCAATTTCTGAAGCCAGGTTAATTTCTGAGATTTAAAGGTGGTTTCCCAATTCAGAGGAATGTTTTTCAATAATCTTTCATCCGAATTACATTTTGTTCCTAACCATATTACGGAAGTCTTTTCAACATTAAGCTTTAGACCAGATGCCTCATAAAATAAATTAAAAATTTGCAAGCAGCTTTTCAATGATTTTTCTGAACCATCAAGAACCACGAATGTATCGTCAGCGTACATACCGACTTTAATATTTTTGTCAAACATTTTCAAACCTTGGATATCTCTGTATTTCAATTTGTTACAGAGTGGTTCTAAAGCAAGAATGAACATGTAGCAAGACAAACTATCTCCCTGACGACATCCACGTTTTATTTTAAAAAATCTTGAAAAGTGTCCGTTATTTACAACTGTACTTTCCGCTCCGTTATATAGAACCCTGAACCATATAAAATTGAATTTATTCAGGCATTTTTCCAGATATTCCCATTCAATACTGTCAAAAGCTTTTTCGAAATCCGCTAACAAAAGTAGGCCAGACATTTTTCTCGTATTAAGATGGTCTATAAGATCATACAGGAGTCTCGTATTTTCAGCCATTTCACGATCCGGAAGAAAAGATTTTTGTTCAATCGAGATTACACTTGGAAGAACCCTTTTCATTCTAGATGCTAGTGCATATGAAAGAAGCTTATAGTCTGTTAAGAAGTGATATTGGCCTCCAGTTTTTAAAATATTTTCTCATCTTATTAGGCTTAGGTAAACAAGTTATAACGCCTTGTTTTTGAGAAATCGACAGGTGTCCTAGGTCATAGTATGCATTTAATGATTTAAGAAGAAAAGAGCCTATCTTTAAAGAAAAACTTGTAGAATTCTACACAAAACCCATCAGAGCCAGGAGATTTGCCATTTTTCGCATCTTTTAGAGCTAATTTCAATTCATATTCAGTCAGTTTACCTTCACACGATTCTTTTTCTTGGTTACTCAGTGTTTTTAGTTCTTGGTCGTTATTATAAAGAAAAACGTTTGAATACTCATCTAAACAATCTTTTTTACTCGAATACAAATCTTGGTAATATTGAAGTTGTGCATCGAGGATTTCTTTTGGGTCAGTTATCAGTTTTCCATCAATTTCAATTTTATTAATAACCTTATTAACGTAATTTTTCTTTTCCAGTCCACTAAAATATTTAGTTGCCCTTTCCCCATTTTCATACCAGTTCAATTTCGCTCGTGTCAATATTCCGTTTACATAGTGTTCTCCGTGTTTCTTCAAATCAGATTTATAATTTTCCAACGTTTCATATCTCGTATGTAATTCCTTGGTGTCCACTAAATTGCTATTCAAAATGTTTTCAATTTCTCGCTCCGTTACATTGATCTTATATTCGAGGTCCTTTTGAATTTTATCCCTCAGTTTCTTTTTCCTTGATGAGTATTTAATGGTTTCCCCCCTTATTTCAAGTTTTAACATTTCAAATAATAGTTGGTCATTTATGGCAAGTGCTAGTTGCTGGTCCTCGTTCAAATTACCCGTATTATTTTTGATTGCGTATTGATCAATCGTATTCTGAATTTTGATTTTAGCAATATCGATGTATTCCTGGTCCTTAAGTAATGATACATTAAATTTCAAAATCCTCGACCTCTTTCGGGAATTTCAGTTTCAAGAGATATGGTAATGACATCATGATCTGACCTATAGCCAGGTAGAATTTTACAACTCTGAGTTAAGTTTATAATGTCTGATGTACATAAAATAAAATCAAGCCTGGCCATTTGGCGCGGATTTCGCCTAAGCCATGTAAATTTTTTATGAAAAATATAATAAAAAAAATACTACATGTTTAAGTTATTGAATGATTTGATGTGCAATACAGGATATATTCTGCTCGAGGTATTCTGTATTGGAACGAGACGAGAACTAATATCCATTTACCGTCGAGAAAAGTCATTAAAGAGGTATACATTTCAAACATTGAAAGTTTTGTAGATCTGCGCACAGTACCAATTCGTTCGGTGCACACGATTTTACCATCTAAACGAAAGCAAATCGCATGAAGATCATGATAAATCATATCTCATTGCTTATCAGGCCTGAGATGAGATGTTTCAAGTGAAACAGAAAGATGCTATAAGTATCAGAGTGCATGAAGAAAGCCGTTCTCCTAAATGGTCAAAGAAGCGGAGTTTATATTTTGAGACTCTTCGAGAAAAAGCGTTTGAATCTAAGCTTTTGATCGGTAATATCTGGGCAACTTTCGCCTCCAAACCCAATCAGGAGTTCATATTTGCAAGTTTCGCAATATGTTTCATGTATGTAGTAAATATGGCATCGCAAAGGATCATCTCAAAAGATCAATGTCGGAAAATTAACTGTATTAGAATAGTTATGGGGGAGGGGTCATAAGCCTTAAAAAGCAGCTTTCCGATATCGTCCCCGGAAATCCCTTTGAGCAAACTTTGTTGGATATAAGCTCAGAATTCTTCAGTGGGATACAATAGAAGAGATAATCTTATATGCTGATACTGTACGGAAATCCAGACTAAATAAGACTAAATAAATAAATGAATAAGTAAATAGATTAATAAATACAGGGTGTTTAAAAAAACGCAACCCAAAGAAATTGCTATATCTTGAAAAATACTGGTTCAATTATGTTCATATTTTCAGGAAATAAAGAAGAGACTGTGTATGTATAGCTCATGTCAATGGTTAGTTGTAAAACATGATGCCTTGGACACCTGCTCAAAAGACAGTTGTACTAGCAAAATGCGAAAAACGCAGTCAGGGGTGACTGCAACCGCAAAAAAATTAAATAACTTCCTAACCATAGTGTTTTGGCTCTTCAAATTTGGCACAAACTATCTTCATTCACTGGATGATAAATCTGTAGAGTGACATCAAAATCTCTTCAGGGACTTCACTGTCATGGTTGAAATGCTTTCAAATCGCAGTCAAACGCCCTGGTTCAGGGAGACTTAAGAAGGCATTTTGACCATGACTATAAAGTCCCTGAAGTGATTTTGATGAACCTCTACAAATTCAACCCACATTGAATGAGGATAATTTGTGCCAAATCTGAAGTGCCAAAACAACATGGTTAGAAAGATATTTGGTTTTATTGCTGTGGCAGTCACCTCTGACTGCATTTTCATATTTTCCTAATACAACTGTCATTTGAGCAGGTGTCCAAGGCATCATGTTTTACAACTAACTGACAACAGGAGCTATACATACACAGTCTCTTCTTTCTTTTCCTGAAAAAATAAACATAATTGAATGAGTATTTTTCAAGATATAGTTATTTTCCATTCACGTTTTTCGTATTTTGCTAGTACAACTGTCTTTTGAGCAAGTGTCCAAGACATCATGTTTTACAACTAACTAACAGCAGGGGCTATACACACACAGTCTCTTCTTTCTTTCCTGAAAAAATGAACATAATTGGATTAGTATTTTCCAAGATATCGCGATTTCTTTGGGTTGCGTTTTTTTTGAACACCCTGTACATCTAAACTATTAGTAATCCCAGATTGAGCTTTTGAGATGCTCCCTAATCTAAAAAGAACGTGAAAGTAATGATAATGAGGTTATGTCATGTCAGAGGTTCTTCTACACGATATGTATATAGAGATTATTCTATATGAGGTTCAGGATATTGGGATTATCCCGAGGCAAATTCAATATATCTGCCCGAGGGCCGAAGGTCCCGAGGGAAGATATAATATATTGGCCAAGGGATAATCCCAATATCCTGAACCGACTGTAGGATAATATGTTTATCCCATACCAATCTTGGTCATCTGGTCCACATTGTCCAACCGTGGAAATATTTTAGAATATTCATGTCCAGTTTTGTTTTCTTGGCCGTGGTCGGATTTTTCTTTTCTCTCAGATATTCCCACATTTATTGTCTTAGGGAGCTTAGGGACACAGTAGCTATGTCCGACAAAAAGTTTTTAAGATGGCCGCTTAATTTCAAAATGGCGGCAATTTTTCGTAAAAAACGTAATCTTTGATAACTCAAATACCAGTGAACAGATTTGGTTCAAATTTTATATGATGATGCCTAGTTCACAATGGTATAAACTAACTTTGTGCCAAATTTCATGCTTCTATCACAAATTGCACAAACATTTCAACATTTACACTAGCTATAATAAGCATAATATAATTTGTTCGGTGGGATTTGCTACTCCGTGGAGTTGCTGTTTTTCTAGTTTCAAATGATTTATTCAAAGAAGCCCTTTGGAAAATAGTCACATTCTGGAAATATTTGTGGCACTAGTTTGCTCAGTTATCGTTAATAAAAATGCCATTACTCCAAAAATAGATTTCTACAACTGTTCGTCGAGGAGAAGCAGCATTCTAGCATAGATATTCCCGGGGGAATTCATATCAGTGGATATACTGTACTGAAGAATCACCAAATTGAAATAATCCCGATCCATAGCAATTCGCCCGTCCTGGAAAATGTATAATACAATAAACTAACTGTTAAAATAATCTTCGGAAAATTCAACTTAATTGTTTTTGTGTAAGTTTTAACTTTTTTAGAAGGTTAAATAACTAATGTGGCATATCAGTCAATAATAGTCATGAAAGAAAAATGTCAAATTATAGTATTCTTAGTCACAGGCTGTATTATTTATTTTATTATATTATATTTTAGACGTTTCTAATGCATACTGCATCCTACCCCCATAAATGTGGGGTCGAATTGGCGTTTTCCTTATATTTTATCATTCTTGTGCCAATTCCCACCCACACTTGAAACCTATTCCTTATCGTGTATCTCGGAGGAATTTCAAAGCAAGTTGAAAGAAAGTTTGAAATTATTGATAAATAATTAGGTATTACTCACGTTTTTACGATGTTCGTTTCCACAAATGATTCTTCTTCAATATGATACTATTTGTGGCCTCAAGTTTATTATATTTAGTCTTTTATCGAAGATTTACTACGGATAACAAGATAATTTTTCCATTTTTAATTTTTGAGCATATCGAAATGTGCAACGAATCGAAAACGAAATCACAAATTATCGAAAAGTAAAATGGAGGGAATATTTCAAATGATCAAAAGCAAATACAAATTACCTTTGCAAATTTGAAACAACAGCAACGTTCGACATGGCGAATTTAGCTCATAGAAGTCGCCATTTTCTGTAAATATCACAAGGTAATTTCGTCTTGCCATCAAATGTTTTACATTTACCCAGCTTCAGACCGGAACTCAGTAATCCCACAATGCAGTAGAAACTAGTTCAGATTTCAAAAATCTCACAAAAATTGGAGGCTCGCACATTAAGCTGAATAGTTGCCGATACATATCATCATTTACATATATTAATCGTTAATAACTTCGGGGAAAGTGTTTTGTCAAAAAAGTCAAGAGAAGAGGTAAGGAAACTGCCTATTTATATTTGGATTTTCTACTTGAATTACCAAGGTACCCAGGTACACGATAAGGGATAGGTTTCAAGTGTGGGTGAGAATTGGCACTAGAATATTAAAAAATAAGAAAAAACGCCAATTCGACCTCACATTTATGGGGGTAACTGCATACATGATCACTGATATTCTAAAATGAAACAGTTGAAATACATGCAGGCAAATCTAGTTTTTACGTCATTGAATCTTAACAATGTCACAAAAAAATTGCCATAGCTATACAACTTCCATCCCAAAGGCGGTTTTGATTTGAACTTGTTAAAGCAATTAAATAATGCTTTTATTGTTTCTAGTTAATATTACCAGACTATGAAGTTATCTAATGTTATATATAATGTAATGTATACATACAAAAGTAATTTCATTGAAACACTTCCTAGACACTTCATCTGGAATCTTACGTACTCGGAAAAATGAAACAAATTCCTCGCACTCGATCCATCCATCAGCTGAAACGAGCCAACATATTAGGTTGTCAATTACCAAAAAACAGAATATGAGACAATATGTGTAGACAGATAATAGTAGAAATCTTCTGAACATCTTTATCACAACGTACCATTTCCAAGACTATCAGTCACATCGAAGAATATATCAAGCCATGCTCTATACCAAGAAGGTGTATCCATAGTCTTAGCTTTAATTTGCTTGCATGTGTTCTCCATAAAGTTAAGCCATTCATCAATGGTGACCTTTATGTATAAAATGAGAAAAACACACTAAACTAGATTGGTGAAATTGAACAAGTTCAATTCAAGACTCCAGATTCCATTTTTTTTATTTATAAAATGATTTTAACATCTGATATAGATGAGAAAGTGAAATTTAAAGAAAAGGTTTATGTTCGTCACAACTTTAAAAGCAAAATTTGATCAATAGTTAGGTAATCTCAAAATTAACAAAACTGACCTAGATTTTGACCTTGGGCCTAAGCACTCAAAATTTGTCGAATTTTCTATGATTAGCTATTGATTACCATTGACTTAACATCAGGTTGCTACATTGGTGGCACGGCGGTAGTTTTTTTTGAGATTTCAAAAGGCCATAGCTCCTGAACCGGATGTTTGATATCAATTTTGTTTTCAGATTAGGAATCCTGAGATAATTTCCTATTAAATTCAGATTTTGATCTCTGAAATTATCGGTCCCGTAGACATGACATCAGGGTACCATCATATCATTTTTTTGAAATTTCAAAATATGTTAACTCCTGAACCGGAAGTCGGATCACAATTTTCTTTTTAAATTCAGAATCTGGAGGGAATTTACTACTAAATTATTACCAAGTTTGACAGATTTGGAACATTAAAAAAAAATTTTTGAAGTCTTTCTCAAAATTGATAATTTTTTATCATAACATAAATTTAGCAAAATGTTTATAATACTAAGAGGAACCTAGAAAATGATTTATTAAAAGAAATATCCAAAGATAAAAAAGAAAATTGAAAATTTTTGAAATTAAAAAAATTGACCTAGAATTTGAACTTTGACCTATATAAAAATTTGACCTAAATTCCCAGAAACTAGGTCACATACCCTAACTGACTTTGTAATTAGATTTACCCTAAACCTTCTAGTTATTGAGAAATCGTGCTAATAAGAATAAGAATACAGGCAAAAACAATAGACTCCAGATTTTCACGAAATAAAAAATATCGGAAAGAGGTTTTGATATGTAAGTTATTATTTATCAAACAAGGCAATAATCTTTTTGTATTTTCTAGAGCATTGGAAACAAAGTAGCAATCACTGTTTTATGAATTTCAATTTTATTGGTATCAAGTTCCAACTATCATAGCTTTTCCCATCTTCCCCAATCACATTGGTTTTTATACCAAAAAGTGTCTTTTAGCTGTGGCTCAAGCTACAAAATAACGGAGACACAAAAATGCAAAAATCGAGGGTCGGATAGACATTAGGGTTAATTGTATAAAATCCCCCCATGTAAAGACTTAAAGCTTGGCATTTGATGCCATTAGGCAAGCCATTCCATGTAAATTCAAATGTCATGAAATAAATAGTTTGTTGACTGCTAGGAAAACATCCATTATATATCACTGTCGATCAACCTTATGAACAAAATTGAACAAAATGAATAATAAACAAACCTTATCATCCAGATTGACATCTGTTGCATGCTTTAACTCATCCCACGTGTTAGCAAATACTTCCTTGCATTTCAACCACATCGGACTACCCTCACTCCACTTTGTCATGGTTAGGATATTCTGTATAAAATTGTTGAAGCCCCCATATAAAGTTTGAACAACTTTGGCTTAACTTGTAGTCTTACAAAATGTTTTCAAAGTATAATATGTAAAACTTTCTTTTTTAATCTAAAAAGTGATTTTTGAAGGACTTTTTATTCGAAAATTGTGAATTAAGTATCGTTTACGATCACACATTCATATCTTTTCATATTGTCTAGAATTCAACCTTATGTGTTAATGGTCAGAGAAAAATGCATTTAAAATTTTTAGATTTAATGGAAACCAATAATAAAATAGTTTTTAAAAGATAAGTAATACTTCCTTCTAACCCGATAAGACAATCAGCATTGGTTTATTTTTTAATTTAAGCATAATAAATAAAGATTTAAACAAACGATTTTGCCACCATAGTATTGTCACGATGATGTCATTTTGGTTGCAAAATGTTTTTCATATGCTAATACATTAAAGTGGCACATTATATATGCGATTTTAAATTAGAATTGCCCTTTATCCAATCTTCGCATTGCTGTTATGATATTTTTTTGCAATATAAAGTAAAATAGTTGATGGTTAAAAAGGTTCAAGGTTAATTTGAAAATTGGCGGGAATATTTGAGAATGAAAAATGGAAAGCTGTCATTGTTTTCATAATATTTGTTTTAAAAATCTCTAAATTAGGTTTGAGTTGATATAAAATAGTAAATTAATGATAAAAAACATAATTTCATGGGGAATTTTATGGAATATAATGTTTTATTTTTCATAAATAATCCGGATGCATTTTAATCGACTCGATTGTACATACAGAGTGGGCCAATAAAAACTGGAACATTTTCAATTTGTTCTATTCTCTTTATTTTTGCAGTTCAATCCAAAAAATTATTTGTGAAAATGTTAAAGATTAAAGTATGTATGTATGATTAATTTTGGCTTGTTATTGTCATGATCTATATACTGTATGCGTCATGAAAATCTTCCAAATTTTCTCTGCTTGAGCTGACATCATTGCTGAAAATACAGTATCTTTCATACCATACAATATGTACCCTTCAAATGGTCTTAACACAATTTCCATCAATTAAAACTATGTAGTTATCTCTAACAGAAGCAAGACATGTCTACCTTGAATAATATAGCTTAACTGACCTCAACTATTTTTCAAAACTGGCACAATAAGTGACAATATGTCTCAAAACCTGTCAGTTAAGCCATGGATGACTGTCAAATACAGCTCAGACTGATTGTTCAGGTAGGTGGCAGACAAGTTCAGGAAACCCTTGTGTTGAGTAAAAAACGGAAAATTTTTCCATCGATTGTAACTTTTTTGTTAGTCATGTATTATCTTCAATACTTTATCAAATTGAAAAACAATTCATTGTCATTCTGTAAATATTAATATACAAGCTCAACATTTAATTACTGAACATGTCCTCCACCCACCTGAACAATCAGTCTGAGCTGTATTTGACAGTCATGCTTGGCTTTAATGACAGGTTTTGAGACATATTGTGCCAGTTTTGAAAAAAGCTGAAGTCATTTAGGTCATATTATCCAATGGCGACATGGCTAGCTTCTCTAAGAGATAACTACATATGTTTTAATTAATGGAAATTGTGTTGAAACCATTTGAAGGGCATATATTGTTTGGTATGAGGTACTGTATTTTCAGCAATGATGTCAGCTCAAGCAGAGAAAATTTGGAAGATTTTCATGACGCATACAGTATATAGATCATGACCATAACAAGCCAAAATTAATCATACATACATATCTTTATCTTTAACATTTTCACAAATAATGATTTTACCAGTATCTGAATTTTTTTGTGGATTGAACTGCAAAAATAAAGAGAATAGAATTAATAGAAAAATGTTCCAGTTTTTATTGGCCCATCCTGTATATCATCACTTCACATTTTTGTATTGCCCAAAAATTAAATAAACTCACATTAGCACTTTCATCGAAATCGTTTCTCTCGACAACTCCATTTCTGTCTTGATCTGAAATTTAATCGAATTGTGTGTACGGCTATTTCATATACAATAAAGTAACTTTATCTATGTATAAATAGGTTTGTGTTGAAGGTCTTATTTCATTAATTTATGTTTTTATTTTATTTCGGAACTCTGTTTACCAAACCAATAGTAGAAGTGATGCCTTTGTTTTTTGTCCCAGAATTCAGTGCGTTTAAATTCCGTTTCACAACCCATTTCTTTGACCAACATTTCTCCCATTATATTTCCAGGGCTTTTCATATCCTTGGACACAGTGAATCCGATAGCCATCTCCCGAAAAAGTTCGATGTCGATGTGACGTTGTTCATTCTAAAAGGAGAAATTACTTCGTATCTCGAGAATTAAATGCTTCACATACAGATGATAGAGGTTAAATGCTCTTCCCATAGATTAGAATACATATTCAATGTATTTGCAAGCATTTATACTTTTAAGTATTTAGAACATCACGCTTCTACCTTTTATTTTTGATATGAAGGAAAGGAGTTATACAAGGTGGACCCCCCCCCCTAAGCTATTATTCCTGATAAATATTTTTAACAAAAGCACCAACTATGATACATCATTTAATTTGCAACAAAATGATATATTTTCCACAACCCTGACTCGAGATATATAGAGATTATCCTATATGAGGTTCAGGATATTGGGATTATCCCGAGGCCAATATAATATATCTGCCCGAGGGCGTTTTTCTCCATTCTCGTTTACAGTATGCGAACGTTACAAAAAGGACCAATACGGGAACAGCGATTATGACGTAGCGGGCAGATATACTATATCTGCCCGCTCGGAGCGGGACGTAAAGCTATATCTGCCCGCTGATGAAAATATAAGTTTCTACAAACCGGCTTTATGTACCCGTAACACGTCCAAGTATGGGATAAAACCAATTATCCTTCACAAACAGATTACAGAGGTTAAATGTCCTTCCTATCGATAAAAACATATCCAACGTATTGGCGTCTTTAATTTTGATATGAAGAAAGGGGATTATACATTTTAGAATTATTTTGATCACTCAAAGGTTCATCTATCCATTCCGGATATACTCCCCTCCCCTTTGCTCACTGTCTTAAATAACAATTTCTTATTTGATGAGTGCTATAGCTACCAATGTAATCCTTCGATATGCAGTTTCTACAATGTCCCGATGGATGTAATGTAACCCATGGAAATAGGCAATGAATTCAGTGCAATCTATCCATCCATCTCCTATAATACAAATCGCAATGTCATCAGGTATTTCTTATTGGTAAATGTTTAATTTCTTGATTTACAAATTACTTATAACATCTTACCATTTTTGTCCATAAAACAAAAATATACGTCGAGATACTCTGTGTACCAGAAAGGAAGATCGGTGTCATTGACGTATTTCGCAGCACATTCCGCCCAAAAATCGACCCATTCGGAAATACTTATCTGTAAACAAAAAGGAAGAATTTCGTTATATAAATTCTACCATTTTCCATCTCAAAAATATCAAGAAAAATAGTTAATTTTGCCATAGGTTGAGGATTGACTAAAATGTTAACATTAAAATACCAAGTTGAGATGCAATACATATTAAATTGAATTGAGTCGGATATGATATCACATGACTTATACTGCGTGGATTTATTTGGCTCGCCTGGTCATTTTTGTCTGTATCTGCACTACTTTTTAGTTGCTCCCACAAGTTGGTCTTCATGGTATTTGCTCGCTTCCACATTGGACTTCCTTCTGCCCATTTTGCACCTTGCACCAGACCCTATATCAATTAGAAAAGTGCTGCTATTAACACAAAAATCACACCACGCCATCCATCCAAAACAAGTTTCAATAGAACCCAAACACGAAATCACCGATATTTATAGCAAATTGCATCATCTCGCATTTTACTTAAAATTGATATACAAAAAATAAAAGTAAACTGAAAAGTATATATATTTTCACTGATGATTGCATTGTTCATCTAGAATTAAACGCCGAGTCTTACGATAATTTGTCTTTTTACCACAGCTCCACATGTGGAGTATTGTTAAATATGAATGCCAAAATAGAAGATATACCTGAACAACGATGTCAAAATCTTCCTTATCAACTACTCCATTATGATTGAAATCTACAAAACATGAAGAAAGCTTTTGTAAGGTTTATAGAGGGATTTGAGGTTGCCGAAAATCCAAGACTGCTTTCAATATGAAGCTCATATAACGTTAAAGAGTGTATGAATAATTCATATTAATAGAACTTTGTGCCACCAAAAGTTGGAACGTTTTGGTGTGATGATTTTAGCTGTACTTTCAATGAAAGACAACTTAGCAAGACAACGCTAGACAACTTAAGGATGAGCCATCTTCGAACGCTACGGTCTTCACTGCATTCATCGACCAACGGGAGCCGAGTGAACGAAGATGAGGATGAGCTCCGTATTTTAGATAGATGTCCTTTATTTCAATATTTGAAGACTTAATAATTCAAAAGGAGTAAAAACTTGCAAAGATAAAGTATAGTCTCACTGACGGATGAATTATGTTTTTTTTGCTTGAACTTTGAATCAACCTTTTACTTACTAAATTTTTGAAAATACCCGAGTCACGATCGTTAATGCATGATGCACCAAACGTGGTATTTATCTGTAGCTTTAGCTAATAACGATAACAAAAAATATATATATATATTTTTATGAAAGAAAAGTACCGGGGGGAAATCCGAAGGGGTCACCCTAACCATAAGGGTTAAGTTGTTTAGCATCAACTTCTCAATTACTCAGATGCGAGTAGGTAGTTACCAGTTTCGCCACCAGGTGGCTGATTCGGGGGAATTAACGTGGCAGGGTATTACAAAATTCCCTTAAACTTGAATATGCATCAGTTTTAGTGGTTCACTTTTCATATTACCTTTATGTATCTGATAGTTATACAAATTAAAATATGTCCAGTAAAAGAAAATATTATCTGCCCAACACAAGAAAAAACATTTCACTTTTTGTGGTTTTACAACATGGGGTCTATGGGGAATCTCCCCGACCTAGAAGTCACATTTTCAAAGAAAATTAAATTTTCAGAGTTGATTAACTCTTTTCAAAACCTCATTTCTAAATGTAATTTTACATGTAGATTCCAAATATGACATCAGTTTGACTGAATTTTTAATTTTTAATGACGTAAATCAAGATTATTTCTACTCACATCTGGGATATTGGAATTTGATTTAAAGCAAGGGTGTCACATTGTTATAGTCACAAATTGTGAGACATCTTTGTACATCGTCTTCTACGAGCATTGGTTTTATAACACAATCAGGTACCGGTCACGTACAGCATACAGTATGTAAAATAAAGCCGTACTTAAAATACTTACTCCAAATCGGGCTCCAAATGCATTAATATTAGGACTAACGGGGGCTCGGGTTCGGGGGAAGCATTTGGGAACGGCGTAGATATTACATGTACAAACAATATATTTTCTAAATCGAATACGTAGAGCAACCCGGTAAAATTTAGTTCATAACATGACACATGTGACAAAGTATTAGCAATTGAAGATTCACGGGGGTAAAGCAGACCCGATGATGCAATGAGCTTGCTCGGCGGTATCATGACTGTGTAACGGGTCTTAATGTAAAAGTGTGCTCGGCGGTAGGTTCAAACAACGCGGATCCTCAAAGCATGTGCTCATGGTATATTCGTGTTTTAACACCCGTGAGATTAATGAGAGGACATTGGTTTGCCGTTCCACGAGTACACTAATACAAGACTGCAAACGTAAAATCAGTTGAAACAATTATCAATATGCAATAAACCAAACAGAATGTCAGTGATGATACTTACCAAACCAAGTGTAGAATTGATGCCTCATTTTGGCCAGCCAAAAAGAATCATCCTTAAAGTTTTTCGCCATGATGTTAAGGGGATGTTAAATCCTACTTGTGTGCAATGACCTGACTCTTCTAATGAATTTATAAACATTTTATATCTTCATCACTGGCGGATCCAGGAGGCCCATGCCCCCCCCCACCTTTTTGAGGGCCCAGAAAAAAGGAAAAAATTTCGTAGGGTCTAAAAATGGTCCTATGTGGCATTATTTTGCTTTTTACGCAAAAACATTAAAACATTATCAAGACTCAGAATTTGCCCCCCCCTCACTTGTTAACTTCTTGATCCTACAGGATTGCTAACAGCCAGGTCACGTACGTATAGAGTCTGGATATGTGTCTGTGTCATTTTTTATGGTTTTGTAAAACATCAATGTATCGCGTATCAGCCCAAGGCATTCAACCTTGAGCCAGTATTTTACTTTCTGAAAAATAGAACCATCGTGATTCATTTGTCACGTATACAATGAAACCTTGACTGTTCTCAGCATTAAGCTGATATATATTATTTTTTACATTTTCATACAACTGTCGAGATAATAAAAGTTTTAATATAAAGTAGTAATAAATGTTTTTTACAAATGTTCGCGTTCTATGCGAGCATTCTTCCAATGATCCTACTAGACATCACTTGTTAGCTATAGTAATTTAACGGAGTTTTTAAAACTTCAAATTAGCTAGTCACGTGACATTCTAAATAAATCAATTACCTTAGAATGTTGATTGAAATCCTCTTTTTCAACAACTCCATATCCGTCTTGGTCTGCAACTAGTAATAAAATCTGAGACACATATCTCGTGAAATAATAATTAGCGAGATCAATAGTGCAAGAACAGTTCATTCATGGAACGAAGCTTGTGAATTTGTCCCATCGTAAAGACATATAACTCCCCCTCCATCCACTCCCCCCTTCCACCCAATATTAATTTATATCGATTATTTTTTTGTATAACGCATGGAAAACAACTTAAAAAAGTGAGCAATGTCATTAGTGTTGTGATAATAACGTCCCTTACACCTATTTATTACAGGTCGTGTAGATCATTTTTGCCTGATTTATAGCAAAAACATTGACTTTTGCACGTTGTTGATGATGCGCCTTTTTTAATAGATCTCATATCTTAGAAGCGTACGTATCAGTTCAAAAAAATACTAGAAGAGCTAGTATTTTGCCATGCACTGCGCCTATGCATTTGGCAATTCAGTTGTCAATTTTCTCTTGAAAAAATAAATCTTCCGCTGAGTTTTCTCTGCAGACTTAGAGGAATTATAATATATATACTACGGTTACGACAGAAGAACACTCGGGCACCGGACGATTTGACTATCGAAGCCACTTACCGAACCAGACATTAAACTGATGTCGATGTTTTTCCTCCCAGAATTAATTGTTCGTAAGCTAGCTCTAGAACGAATAACACTTAGAATCCTTTATAAAAATGAGCTGATCTATTTTTGAAATCTTGCTTAAAATGCAGATTATAAATAAATTATTACATTTTATTGCACAAAAAGTTTGAGAAATGTAATTAACAGTGTATTGTTTGGGAGTTTCTGTACCTTCTTGGGGTATTGTTGCCCACTCAATGTAAATTCAACCATTTTCAATGTACTTTCATGTAAGAGACTGACAACATGTACACTCCCCACCATTGTAGTTTTCATATGATCAAAGTTATCGACGTTTGGCTCATAACTCTTCCTCAATTACAATAATTCGGATCCGATGATCTTTTCAATCACTAGGCATTTGAATAGTGGTCGGTTCAGAAGAGGACAGTTTGTTGCCAAGATTATGAAGGGGAGTGTATCTCATATGGATTTAAATTCAAATCCTTGCAACAATAGTGTTATGAAGCTTATTCTCTTACAAATTCCACATTTTTATTTAATCGTCGAAATGTTTGAACCATAGGCAAAGGTCGATTGAAATAATTTTAAAATAAAGATGGCATGGTAATCGATCTGTGTTTATTTAGAAAAATATAATACTGGGATCTGTTGGTGCTGCCATCTTTATATCGGCCCAGAACCTATGGTTTGAACTATTTATCATTGAACCACGAGTGAGTTTTTTTCAATAAAGCTGAAAATTTAAAAAGATTCTGTATCAGACGTTTTCACATTATTGGTATTTTTCGTGTATACAATAAAATGTTTTATACCACTCTAAGTCCGATTACAGTTGTATAACATGGGTCTATAACAACGATATACAGTGGAGAGTGGTATATCGTCATCGTATACAACTCCTCCGTATACACTCCAGCGTATACCACTGTAGAAGTGCATTCTGGGAACTAATGAATATTGACCGAAGAACGAGGTGTATGTTTTGTTACCCATGATTTCCTAGAATCAAGCGACGTCATAAATGGTACGCTCACTTGTGAATATATTATATACTCACTCGAGTATAAACACGATATACAGAATGAACCATTATATAACCTCATAGTATATTATATATTGGATATTAATAAAATGCATGTAAATTAGTCAGAGACAATTAAAAGACAATTAATAAAGCATCAACAATTGTATTCACGTAAAAACATACACACTTTACTTTCTTATGATATATTGAATTTTATACTTGTATCTTTCCCACCATAATGATTGCTCGTTTCAAAGATTGAGAAGCATTGAAATAAAAAAGATGTCTATGTAATTCTTTTGAATATGTAATAATCTCTTCCAAAGTACATTTATATATACTCTTCAAAAAATATAAAATGATTTATAAATACGTACACCAGCAAGTAAATGGAATGAGTTGTGTGTACCTGAAAATACGTCGAAGCTCCCAATAGAAATCTATTCAATTTCTGAACATGTTGGCTGGATACATCTTTAAAGGATACTTTGAACCTGATCGTTACATCAGGGTATTAAGCAACAATCCAATGCGCTACATTACGCTCTGTTAGAATTTTGAAAATGTTTATTTTGAAAATTTCAAGTTTATATTGAATTCTATGAGAAACCTAAGGGAAATATCAAATCTCCAGCCGGATGTTTAATTTTCTAAGGACG
Organism: Owenia fusiformis; assembly: GCA_903813345.2. Lineage (NCBI taxonomy): Eukaryota > Metazoa > Annelida > Polychaeta > Sabellida > Oweniidae > Owenia > Owenia fusiformis. The sequence goes on from CAIIXF020000004.1 coordinate 23,549,814, forward strand.
AGAACTGGAAATTAGCTTTATTTAGAGCATTGGCAGAATGACATGACTCAAAAATCGCATTCACCTGCTGGACGTCCCTGTAGTGGAATCGTATTTACCGTCGTTCCCGTATTTTATTCCCTTTTTTTTTACTTTTCAAAAATTGATCATCATGCGATATTAAAATCATCACTTAATCAATCAATGCTCTCGGCTTAACGCTTATTTCCCGGCCGGTAATAGTATAGTTTCTAAACTAAAAAAACTAACATAATAGATGTCAGCCTTGCCATTCTTCATTTTGCTTGGGCCAGATTGCCATAGCCGTCCATGTTATAAACTTGCAATAGTCACTTAATTTAATGATTTTTGAAAAGGTGTTGGTTGAATCTGTTTTGAAACTCAAATGGCATACTATAGGATGGCACTGTCAATGTACCTATTGTGATTAATCATGACATTTTTGGTTGTCAAACGAATAAACCAATGTTTAAATAATCTTTGCATTGCATCAATGGAAATTTGGCCCAAGTTTTTTAAAAACGTCAGGGAAAATGATTTAAATGACCTACTGTAACTGTATAAATCAAAGTTATTATCGTGGAAAACTTTTAACTGAATTCAAATATGCTATTAAAAAGTAAGAAGTGACACGGTTGAATGATTTCGTGCCAGAAAGCTTGCATTTTCTTAAACAATAGTCTAAGAGTGTTTCAAGGTTTTTTGTGCAATTTAAGCACAATAGGAAAGCTTTTATAGCTTCTTTGTTAACCCCCGGGTCATTTATTTTAGGGCAATGCAATTTTATACATAACTGACCATTTTTTGCAATAGAAATACTGCTACTTGCAATGGCTTAACAAAAATTCACAATATTTCAATGTTCTTGTTGAAATTAAATACATGCTAGTACATGTTTTCAGCCATATTTAGTCATTCTAAGGGGTTAAATGTGTCAATTTTGTCATATATTTTCCAGGAAAATTGAGACACAAGGGAAAAGCTGCATTACAAGTTGAGAAGACCTATTTCAGTTGTCCTTTAAATTCCATAATAATTTCATAAAAGCCTGTCAACAACCTCTCAAAACTAGCACAGCCCTCATGCGCCATCCTGTAACAAAATAAGGCCAAAAATGGTCAAAACCTGTGATTTTTAGGTAAAAACCACTGATATCCCTACTCCGAACTATATTCGAAAAGTTAGTTGCTTGATGGTTAAAATTTCATGAAAAAACGAGAATTAGCGAGATTCCAAAGCTTTATGGAAACTCCTCTATTGAATATGGGTTTTGTACCTCGGTATAAAACCCATATTCGATTCCTCCCTGTAAATAATCTCTTTATTATGAATATCAATGATAACTGGATATTTCATCTCATTGTTTTGTCTCTCCTTCAGATGGTTGAGTCTCGTATTGAATACTCCATTTCATACAATCCGTTTTGCAAGGGGGGATGCACCCCTGCCCACAAATACATTTTTCCTATCTTAAACCAACCCCCTTCGTAATGTAAAGAACAGTGGCGGATCTAGAAGCCTAGAAAGGGGGGAACCACAGTACAAGTCTGAAAAAGCCCACCAATGGCGCATGCTAGAAAGGCTTGGAAGGGGGTGGATCTGCTAGTGAAGGGTATGTTTAACAAAGCACAAAGGGCGACACTGGCGGATTAGGGGGGGGGGGGGGGGGGGGCTGGGGGCCAAAAAAAATTGGGCCCAAAAAAATTGTGGGCCAAAAAAGGCCTTAAGGCCCCAAAAAGTGGGCCTTTTTGATCATTACTGGGCCTTTTAAGGCCTTATTTTTTAATTCCAGGCCAAATTTTGAAGAAAACGGGCCTCAAAATTTCAAAATTTGGGCCCACTTTTGGGTTTTAGGGGCCCAAATTTTTTTTCAAGAAAGCAAAAAAGGTTGGTCCACATTTTAGGAGATATCAGGGGGGGGGACCCGAAACCCACCTGACATACCCTGACATACATGTAAGTCAACCCCCCCACCCCTTCTAAAGGTGAAAGGTGAAACATAAAAATCTTTGTGTTGCATGGATAGAACTAATCTTGTTTCGACGGATTACTCAAGATCACTCTCAATACTTAACATCAAACTGATTTTACACTAAGGCTCTACTGAATTTATTCAACATTAAAAATCATAGGCTTATATTTTCAACTGGGATTTTGACATGTTTTCTTAACTCCTAACATTCCGGGAGTTTTAGGGATAGCGTCAAAAGGTCAAGAACAACGGAACTTACATTATGTTTAACCTGATCAAATCCCTCATATAATTCATATTTAAAACCTTTTTGCCTTTGAACTAAATTTAAAAATCAACATTCATTTGTTAAGAAATCACCATTCGTCCCTCTAAATAGATTAGCATTAGTTATGCATTTTAATTAATCATGCATACAGTAGCGTTATTGGAAATAGTTTTCTATTTTTCTATTAAGAAGATCTTTTTTCTAGCACATGATACCTCTTTTATATGCCATTGTGGTGTCTTAGATTGTGACATGTTGTTGTTTTGCATATATTTTTATGATAATAAATACATAAATAAATAAATAAATAACTTTGTCATTTCATAGCTATTGGTATTTGGATACCATCCCTTATTTAAAGGGCGTTTGAAATGCACATGAAGTTGCACGAGTGATCTATAACGCCAGACCGATTTACACAAAAGTAGATTCCAATTGATTTGAGTTTCTCTTACGGTAGTTAATCGTACGAGGGTATTTCAAAAAATATTCACATGAAATACTATGAGGCGTCAAATGACTGTCTCCTTTATTGTAACATTAAGCAGTAACCTTGACATTATTTTGGAGCACGGCTGTTTCCAACTGAACTTTTAATCAAATCTCCAGCTTTACTCCATGCAGCAGTAAACAAAGTTGCAGATTTATTCTGCCATTCAGTTACATGGGACTTTTTTACAATTTGGTCAAGTTTAGAGTCTAAATGCTCAGAATGTAGTGATTCTAATTTATTCACTTTTTGATGATTAAAACAATAAAGGTATCCTTTATATTGTCCATCAAGAATTACATGACAGCACCATATAAACAAAAAGTTATGAATTACTTTAGAACATGTGTATTTGGAAAAATATGCGGTGATATACCAAGATATCAAATATCTGCCTATGCTATAACTGCTGCAGACATTTCTGCTAGGGCTATTTACATGATGTTCAGCAGATTGCCCTTGCATGTTATTTAAGACTGAAATACAGTTTTGTTTAAATTCCTTTAAAAGAACTTATGATAGGGTCAATTTAAAACTTTTGCTCACAGTATTCTTATAAGATTTATCTTTATGAGTTGTATGTTTTTATAAAAGCATAACTGTTGTTAAATGCGTCAAAAATTGAGAGTGAAATTGACTTACAAAATTTCAGCAAGGGACTATGATTAAATACCCATAAATGAGCTAATGCTAATTTCTAATCCAAATGTTAATCTAAGATAGATACTATATAATGTAAAAGTCAATCAATGAGTCACTTCAATATCACTTTACTTTCTTCAACTTTCTCCTCTTTATTTGTGGGGTAATATCCTGAAATTCTGGTTGCTGTTCAGTTCTAGTGGTCATTGATACGCTTGATTTTCTCAGCAAATGATGTTGTTAATGATGATCATTGTCTTATTAATGTCATGTAACATTTACTGCCTATATATGTAGGGTGATAATGCGCCTCATCTAATGTTATATGAATTCCTTCTTTCGTTTTGATATTTTCAGTTACCTATTTTGCATTAATTGGATTTACCTTTCTGCTTTTCTGTAAATGTTTACTTTTGAATGTAAAAGCTTTTTGAACAAGACCGGCAAAGTGATTCTATGGATTTTGAAAACATTTCCAGATGCATACTTGTTTATTTAATGAAGGCCATACTAAAATCCATGTTCTGTTACAATTTACAAAGTAAGAATCTTTAAAGGAGAATGGTAACTTCAGGGAAACTAAACTTTAAGACAAAGGGGTGCTGTTATGATTTCTAAATTTAGTTGTGCATATCTTGAATAGTTCTTTCCTGTGGTGTGTCATACTTTAAAAACAAATCACAACTTTTTTAGATAGAGGGGTAAGAAAGTATAGACTTTACGCAGATTTATGTTCATTAAATGATACCAGATTTGATCAGTTATGTCTCAATTCCTTGAACCCCTTCTAGATGTTCACATGTTAATGTTTCTACCAGGAGCAATTAGACTGTCAACAAGTTAAACAAAGTGAATCTAGCTTGATTTATTGAATGGAAGGAATACATTGAGGGGGAAATACTACACAACTTTAGCTAAAGAAGGAATGACCCAATTTAACCGGATATGGCTAAGAGCGCATGCTCAACATCTGGTTTAGATTAACAGTCAGAATGACCTGAACTTAAGGACAAGTATTAAAGATGCCAAAAACAAGCCATTTAAACAGCCGTGGGAGACGTAACTTCTGACTATATGTGACTATTAGTCCTTTTGGGACTTTTACATTTAGAAAGAATACTATACGAGGTGCCATGGGGGTATATCTAAAAAGTTACATGAGTTCAGTCAGACATAAGGAACAGGCGAGGTAAATCATATTGCCTCACCAAACATTTAAAATAAAAATAATGTGTTTAGACATTCTTTCAGTGACTAAATGAGAAACTGGAGTTTAATCAAGAAAATCTCTGCACATCTGAAATCAATTTACTTTTGAAATTAACGCATGGCAACTCATTGATTACAACCATGGATATGGAAATTAAAAGGAGTCAAGAGATACCATTAAACAGAATCAGATGTGATATGTTCCTTCGCTCCCAGTTTCATGCTCACAACTTTACTACTGTGGATTCGCCTGCTTGTTTATGTGGCTAATAGAATCTGAAACGTTGAGACATTTTTTCTTCAGATGTAATCTTACAAGGCCAACCATGAAAACTTTGTTCGGTGAAGTCCAGCATAATTTCCTAGAAATCAACTTTAAAGTTATGCCCCAACTTGAAAAAATACCTACCCTGCTCTATGGTTGCGACAGGATGAGCAAAGCAAAAAACATAGAATTGGTAAAACTACTCGCATCCCACCTCGAGACCATTAGTAATCAAAGATAGAATACTTACTGCCTTTTGAACAGCCCCTTTTTAGTCACACACATACACAGGAAGAGTTTTATATTGTATATTGTATCTTTGATCAAATTATATTTAATTATTTACGTATATCATATGTCATTTTAATATATAAAAAGACATGGCTAGTAATGCCAGTATGGCACAGCCATTGAAATAAAAAAAATAAAAAAATCTGAAATCAAATTTAAAATAACGGTTGGGGGAGTATAGCCTCGTTACTTGTGACTTTTGAGCAGGAATGGTGAAACTATACGTATTCTTGGAGTAAATGCTGAGAGAGTCAAAATCCATATATATTGCCAGTCAAAAACCACTAGCAACAAAATATACTTTTACCACAATATTAGGAAATCGTTTAGCCACCGAATATTTTGATCAACCCTCGTATGGTTTTATTTTTCGGCAAATTGACTGGAATCGACACGTGTTTAGCTAAAACAGGGCAACTACAAGGACACGTCGGTGATTTGTACAAGACTTGCACTAGGGATGAAGAATATTTCAAAATTATACTGGAACAATTATAAAGCTTAAACCACGCATCGGATAGTCTACTTATAAATTTAAAATGATACAATATTAAAATATAACTTAACTATTGGAAAATATCAGTAAGTACTTTCATTAAAATATTATCATCATCATGCTTGTTGTACAAGAGAACATTGTTTCCCTGGAAACGTTTTTAATGTATTTTTATTTCAGTTAAAACAGTACAATCAACAGTCGATTGTGACAGTTGCAGTAGTATTACAGTATTTTGAATAAAAAAGAAGAATATACAAATAAAATTTACCCAAACATAACGTGGTTTAAAGTTAAGCTCTACAGTAAACTTATTATGTCTACTTATTAAGACATCCAAGAAATGCAATTGCTTTTTATATTAGTCACCATATTTCTCTTTCCTCTCACAGATGGGCAGAAATGGGCAAAAGGTGTGGCCTCCTATGATGAATCAATGGATGATTCAGTGAGAATGACGGACTTTATTTTTGCAGAGCTAACCATACCTTCAAGACCATAACTCGGATAATAATCGCTTTGGTAAGTATTGTATTTTAATTATTATATCTTAATGCTTTGTTCATGAAATACATATAACATTTAAAGAAAATTTATCAACGATAAGTTCTTTACATAAATGCCTAACACCCATAAGCATAAAAATAATGCAATTGAGCAAAAAGCGCCTTGTATTCACTGTTTAGTTAAACAGGGGTTCGACCCCACCACTACCCGGCCAAAACCATAGAGTTTTAAAAAAATTTCAAATGATTTTAGGCTCACATTTTCAAATTTGAACTTCTGGCATTTTTAAAAACTGAACCCCCTTGGCAAAAGCTGACTCCGGGGCCGCCATTGTCTCCACTATATACAGATCCACCATGGTCAGGTTTATTCAATTTTTAGATGAGACTTACTATTTTAGTCTCAGGAAGTACCTATGGGCACTTCAATGAGCCATACAGAATTGAGCAAAACCTGACTATTTTAGTTTTATCAATTTTATTTTATAGTTTCACAATTCAATTAATAACACAATCCGTTTGGGTTGATCTGATGTCTTTCACCTATTTTACTAAATACACAATTTAGACTTGTGAATATAAATAAAATTATGTTACTATTTACATCCTGCACGAAATAGTATTACTCAATTCATAACAAACAGTCTGGGGAATTCTACAAATAAGATTGCCTAATTCTAACATTCTTGGGATTTTGTTTGCAAACACCTTTACAATTTAGGTCAAAATCCAATCAAAGATATGTAAAGGCAAGAATTTATTGGAAAGGTATTTTCAAAACCCATAATGTCCTCTTTGTGTCGGCATATTTTAGGAACAGCAGCTTCAGTTGTAATACACAATAACATAGATTTTGCCCCCTGGGGAAATTGTCCTACATTAATGTGAACCATCGTGGTTATGATATTTACTATCCGTATAAAAACCAATAAATTGTATTTATACAGTGCAAAATTGATTTTTTTAATAAGTAAGACAAACCATTTGCCAGTACCCAAAATAAGTACTATAATACATTGTACTACTATATAGTTTCCGCGGAAAACCTAAAGTAGCCAAACAATTTTAGACCCAAAATAATATTTTTGTATCTTTGTACTGCTCCAATGCTGAATACAATGACATGCGTAGTTTCCAAAATGAATTATACATAACATAATTATTTTCTTTTTGGCTGTATTGAAGTCGTATGCAAAATAGTGTCTCCGTCATTTTCTCTTGATAATCGGATTGTTTATTCCATTGAGTGCCTATATGTGGAATCCCGTAGAGGGAATTAAGCATTTCGACTTATTACGATTCATTTTAATGTAAATCCTTCGGAATGAACACTCTTTTACTAAGGTGTAGCATCAGGAAGTCTGCTTTCAGTCTATACGCCAACACCTGTTTATTTAGAAGTTTTTACCAATTTATCGACTTGCTCATGGCTTTGCAACCTTGTGTAGATTGTAAAAACGAGTGTACGTCACTGTCATTCTGAAGGGTAAACATAGACGTAGCCGGAGGATGGGTGGGGTTGGAAGGGGTGGGGTTGCGATTGGTGCGAACGCATGCTCCCATAACTAATAAAAATGTCACTCTTTTAAAATACCACCGTGCAGAAGTATGCCCCACAAAGAGAATTTGGTAATATGGAACATCTCTCAATTAACGTTGAGCTACAGCTAACTGATACGCAGACAAAATCATTTGACTATGGCTTTGATTGAAATGAATATATAAGCACTAGTGCCAAAGGGAAAGGACCAAAAGTTGTAATGGAACCTAGCAAGAAAAAGCAAACTCTAAGTGCATACCAGTCAAGAAAAACAAACCCCATATAGCCCAAAACCATGATCTAACGTGAAAAGAAACAATGTCTAATACCCCCTTACCCCCACCATTCAAGAATCAATATCACAATCCAAGACCAGAAGAACAAGGGACATTTCATTCATACTGAAGTCATTACAATACATGTTGAAGAAAAAATTAAAAATTGATAGCCAATTGATAGCCAATACTCATAACCTCAAAAATTGTTGTAGATACAAGTACTCATACAAGATAGAGCATTCAGTCTCAAATGATGTGGGATAGATAAAATCCAGTCTCCAAGTCCATAGGCGTTTCAAGGGGTCAACATCCATTCACAAAAGCGAAACAACTTCACTGTGGTGGCCTGTTCTATTGTAAATCGCAGTGCATTATTTGTTCTGTCCTTCCTAAGTCAATATGTCGGTTTATGAATAAAATTGAGACAAAAGCTTGGGAACCGATTTTTGAACAAATAGTTTAGGAATATGATCCTGTCAAACAATTGGCAATCTGACCGAAATCAATGCCAAATGTAGGCGAAGAGCCAATATCATACATGTATTCTATAATATAGTTTTTTATGTTAGTTTGGCCAAGATACCGAGATACATCTTATCATCAAAAATAAAGAATGAACGTAGAAAATTGAATAGGTAGCTGAACGTTAGGCCGTGTAGGCTCACCGTAATCTTTGAGGGGAGAGGGGGGGGGGTATTTTGCTGTAAAACTATTTGTCTTTCCTCACAATGTGTCCATGCCATGTGCCACCGCCTGGGCCTGTTTGACTTGGTGACCTGTAACACACCCCTATCAGGATGTGCTTGTAATTAATATTGAATCACAAGCACATCCTGATAGGGGTGTGTTACAGGTCACCAAGTCAAACAGCCTATCAGGATGTGCTTGTAATTAATATTGAATCACAAGCACATCCTGATAGGGGTGTGTTACAGGTCACCAATCAAACAGCACAGGAAACTCGACAATATTTTTCGAGACTTGAACAACAATTCCAAATAATAAAAAACTACCCTACTAATTTTGACCATGTCATCATCTCAGGTGATTTAAATGCCAAAAACTCAACCTGGTACCAGAATGATGATAATCTGGCTGGGAAACTTTTATCTGATCTTATTGATGATTTTGACTTCACTCAACTAATTAACAAACCTACTAGGTTCTCAAAGAACTCTCAATCATGCATTGATCATATTCTTACTGACTCACCTGATATTTTTACATCTTGGAGTATAACGGACCCAATTGGAAGAGCAGATCACTGCACCATTGTATCATATTTAAAACTAAGCATCACAAAGGAACAGCCTGTTAGGAAAACTATTTGGAAATATGATTCGTGTAATCTTGAAAATTTAAACAATGCAATCCGAAACACCGATGTAAACGGGTAGGAGGTCCTATCAAATTATGGTCCTACTCTCCATTGATTTATATGGTGACCTAAATACAACTCTTTCCCTCATTATCTTATACACAATCAGGGCCAGTAAGGGCCGTTAAGAAAGGGGACCATAATCCCTGGGGGACCATCATTTCTTTCACACCGACTGGCTGAAAATTATTGATTCAGACATTGATATAAACAAAGTGACCTCACATTTTGGCAATTCACTTATGAATATTTACTCAAAACCTATTCCAAATAAGAAAATCACTATCAAATCTAAGGATCAGCCCTGGTTTAATGAAAATCTTAAGCAAGAAATCAACAAAATGAAATTACTTTTTAGGAAACTCAAATCATCACCTACCACCCTCAATAGACATCTTTATGACAATCAAACAATCAAAGTAACGACTCTTATTACGAATCTTAAAGAATATCATGATAAAAAAACGCGATTCCATTAATAACTTTAGTAAAAATGATAAGAAGTATTGGAAACTAATAAGGCTGTTTCTTGGTAAAAGTGCTGATTCCCAAATTCTACCACTGTTTAATCAAAATAAACCTTGAGAAGGCAAATGCCTTTCTAAAGCTGTTTGCATCCAAAAATCATATGGATAATATCAATTTTGACCAATTGCCTAATTTTCCTGACAGAACCAACTCTTTACTCATTTCAGTTGCGACCAATCCAGATGAATTGATGAAATTAATTTAGTCACTTGACACTTCAAAAGCCTTTGGACCTGATATGATCACGAACAAAATGCTTAACCTCACAGCACACATAATATCAAGACCTCTATCTACCTTATTTAACAGACTATGTTCAAGAAATGTCTTTCCAGAACCATGGAAGGTGGACATAGTTTGTCCAATTTTCAAAAAAGGTGACAAGTCTGACATTAACAATTACCGCCCCATTACCTTATTAAACACTATATCCAAACTGTTTGAAAGGGTAATAGCTGATATAACCCGAACGCATCTGACCTCTAATAATTTACTTTATAAACACCAGGCAGGTTTTCTTCCTGAACATAGCACACAAGCCCAACTTTTGACTAAAGAACACTTCCTTCAGAATAATTCAGAAGAAGGAAAGGCATCAAAAGGAATATTTCTTGATATTGCATCAGCATTTGACAAAGTCCCTAATCACTTACTCATATTGAAACTCAAATCTTATGGTATAAGGGGACAGTTACTAAATGTCATAAAATCCTATCTTTCTGACAGAAAAATGTATGTAAATTTAGCTGGTGCTTCGTCTTCAATGTCGGAGGCCAATTTTATCAATTGCGGTGTTCCACAAGGATCAATTTTGGGACCTCTATTTTTTTGCTGTACATAAATGATCTCCCAGATAAAATCGACACAGAGTGCTATATATACGCAGATGATACTTCACTGCAGTTCTCATTTGACCCCAAAAATCCAAATGAGATTGATCAATATGTTGCAAGTAACCTGGAAGCGATTCAAAATTGGTCCAAATTATGGAAGCTCCAGTTTAAACCTGAGAAGAGCTGCGAAGTTATTTTCCATACTCCAAGAATGCCAATCGAAAACGTGACCACATCATTTCTCAATAACACTGAAATCAAAAGAATTTCAACCCATAAACATCTTGGTTACTGTTTTGATGAATGCCTCTCAAATATAAATCATATTGATGAGATTTGTATAAAGGTAAAAAAATGCTTAATCCTCTTAAAAAAACTCCAAAGCAAGCTGACAGCCAAACACTTGGAGACAATCTTTACCTCATTCAATCATCCATATTTTGACTCTGGTGTTGTATTATACAACAAATCTTCCAAATATTTACTTGAACGGTTGAATAAGCTGTACTACCAAGCAACCATCTTGTGTTCAGGCTGTTACCATGGTAGTACTACCACTAAAGTGCTCACTTTATTACAATGGCATACATTAGAGGACAGAAGAAAGATGCAAGTTAATAATTTCATGTACAAAGTTGTCAATGGAACAAATCCTGTATATCTAAATGAGATCTTTGAGTAGTACAAAAATAAATGCATTAGAACTAATCGCAACACTTTTGACTTCAAGCTAACCATCCGCTGTAGCAACAGATTCTTGGAGTCGGCAGTCCTAGGTGCAACCAGTTCATGGTCAATGCTGCCATCATATATCAGGGAAAAGAACGCACTTCAGACTTTCAAAAAATATCAAGAAACTTATTTTGCTCCTAAAAAACTCACTCTGCCATCTTCCTTTCTTAATTTGACAAGAAAACAAGAAATAATCATAAACAGGCTTAGAGCTGATTTTATGGGCTCAACTATACGCCCATAACTTTACCTTTATTGATGGCCCAAATTGCTCATGTGGAGCTATCAGTACGCCTAAGCACTTTTTTCTGAAATGTCCAAATAATGAATTGAATTATGACATTGAATTGATTTCACCAGGAGCCTTAAATAAACATAAAAATCAAGCTGATTTACTTTCTTTATTCTATTATGGAGATCCTGATCTACCTTTAGAAACAAATTCGCAACTCTTGTCTAAAGTGGCTGATTTTATTTCTGCCAATATCTGAATTCCCTCCTCAAGTGAACCTGTTTAGTCTCCCCTCCAAACACCCTCCCCTATCCCCACCCTACAAGTGCATCCCCCTAAACTTCTTGTATAGTGTACTATTATGATTTATTATATGTATTAATATATATTGTTTAAATGTCCATTTTTCCTATAATGCCTTCGGGCGATTGGAATTATGTATTTGCTTATAAGTTTGAATGAATAAATTCTTATAAAAAAACCAAAAAAAAAACCGCCTGGCCCGAAGTGTGATGTAGGCAAATCATATGGCAAAAACATATTGTTTCAGAACTTGCCAATTTGGTACAACTGCCATGTTTTCTTTTGACCTTACTGTCAGTATTGCGACAGTCGACCACTTTAGTTCATTTCCTATTTGAAATCAACAGAATGTACCATGTATGTATTCTACAACTGTAGTTATATAACTAAAGAATTCATTCTCGTAGACACATCTGGCTTGAAAAATCTTCACAAATGGCCTGATTAAACTTAAATAAGAAAATGTGATATGGCTCTAACCAGTGAAGAATACAATTAAGTATCGGAATATTGATCACGCTACAACAGCTCCATGTCATCCTAAAACAAACGATGAAGCAGATTCTATAAATAGCTAATCAGCTGACTTTTAAACCAAGCCCGACCTAAATCCCCATGAAACCCCATACATAGCGTTATTATGGATTTAGAAGTTAATATTAATGGCAATGAAGCCATATCTGATACTAATTCGCATTTGAATATATCCTAAACTATTTTAAAGTCGGATTATATATGCAAGTCAAGCAAAAATCAAGGAGCATGTTAAGCAACATTGCGTTTCTTATGTTGGGACATTTTTCGATATAAACTGTAAAATAGGTTTTATCAATGGCTCAATGTTTCTTCTTTACATTTCATTGGAATGAATGAATAAAACTGTTTCCCTTCCTTTTGATTAAACAAATCCAAAACATGCATTCATCGCAAAATTTGTAATGAGATTAGCCACGCGTTCCTTTTAACCCCGGGCTTTTAACTCCACGATTAAGAAAACATAACTTGCAAATTTATCCAGAATTATATAATATTAATAGAAGAAATTAGGATGTGAATTTTATCTGATGTAAGTTGGTATATTTGGAAAATTACATTTTACCTCACTTGACATGCTGGAATTCAGCTTGTTTTTCTTTGATATTAATCTCATCTCGTTTAGGTAATGTATTATGGTGCCTATTTACACGTTGTTAAAGGGAATGGCCACTATGAGAGTTACAAGCTTCCGCATTGTGTAAATGTTAAACTAAACCAATGTGTATTGGCACACATTGTAATATGGCTTGATTATATTAACACGTTCTGTTATGAGGCTTTGTTATCTCTATAGTGCTATTTACAGTGTGTATAAACACAGGGCGTAAGTATATATTGGTTAAGTAATTTATATTTATGTGAAGTTATTTGGGAAACTATTAAGGAATCACACTATTCACTTTTGGAGAGAAATGCATATACTCGTACATTTTAAATTGTTTACACGCTTGTGTGAACCAAACTGCCCCACCCTGCTTGACAGTTACCGAAATAAAAGAATTAAAAGCGCCCTTTTCCACTGTCTACATTCCCGATACTTTTCAACCGTCAATGATTGCAGAATTTCGAAATGCCGTTGTTTTTTTAAAGTTATTTATTTAAAAATATCAAAAATGAAGAAGATTTACAAATAAATCGAACATTTGAAATCTCAATCAATTTTGACGTTTTTAACATTTATTAACATTATACATTATTTGAAAATGATATAAGCAAATTTTACGAGGCAGTTCAGCTATTTTTCACACCACCTCCTTTAATTCAGCCATTTGCGACAGTGCAAAATATCTTGATGAATAAGTAACATATCAATGTGAAGAGGGGCAGTTGCTCTATCCCTAGGTGATCACAGTTTTGCGGAATCCGGTTTCACAGAAATATGGGCCATTTATCCCAGACGACGTTAGTCTTGATTAGAACAGGGGCGTAGCTAGCAATACTCAAGGGGGGGGGGGCTGCGAACGAATGGAGGCCTAATAACGGGGGAACGGGGGTTCAACCCCGGAAATCGTTTAAAACTTACATTGTTTATCATGCATATTAAGCATTTCAAACTACAAATTGCAATATTTTTTCAACAAGTTTTACAAAATTGCGTTTTTTTCTGTGAGGGTGGGGGCGCCAATGTAGAATTTCAGCTATATTCGCCCTTCAAAATGTAAACACGGGTTTACGGCATATACACACATATGCGTTCAGAGAGTGTAATAGAGTACGAATCTCTCTCAACATAACAGAAATGGAATAAACTGAACGGGAACAAGTATTTTTACTATCTCACGGAACGGAATTAAACGCTTCTGAATTAGGTCTATTCTAACGTGACTCAGCCTCTCGGGCTTTTTTGAATCATTTTAAATTCACTTTTATTTTACAGTCACAGGTAGAATGTTATAATCGCACCGACATAAAGTACAATTATAAACAAGCCGCGTTTACACCTGTTACAAACTTTTCAAGACAATGTTTAAACAACATTCGGATGGGTAACTTCACATTTATAAGAGAACTTAATAAGCCAACGAGTAGATTTATGGTCTTTTTTTCCTTTCAGGGTATTTGCTTGATGTCCAATTGAATATACAGAAATGTTGGAAACACTTGGAATAAGGTCACTTGAAAAATCAATCGAGAGGATAACATAAATCCCTGGGGTTCATAATAGTACACGTTCACGAACAAGTTCTTTAATGTACGTCCAGCTTAACCTTATGTGCCAAACTAATCGCTTTTTTCTATTACCGAGCCTTTAAATGTACTCGGTTGGATAACGAAACTGAAAATGACATTACACTATTAAAGCATTCCCCATACAGAAATCACCTGGATCAAAGACTGGTATGCTGAAGTAAATCTCTAAACGACTTTAACAAAGTAACTTTACAGAGAAACAGAGAGATGTCAAGGCCTCACATTCCTATCCTAATCAATTTGAAGTCCTTCGATCATATATTGTGACCTTTTCCTAAAATCTTTCCTAAGTTTATATCTTCATCAAGCTTAGCAAGACCTAGCTGTATGTAACTTCCCAACTATGTCATTCAAAAAAATGTTTGAAAAAGTTGCTCAAACCCATCGATCCCTCTGGCTACGGGCCTGTTAATGTAAAACAAACACATCGAAATTTGTTTTCAATGTCAGATTGCTATTAGTTCATCCACGTTAAAACCATTTCCAAATCCCAATGAACGTTTAAATGAGTACAGTACGTTAGACTTGAACGTCAAATGCAATGAGCTCAATACTAGGCAGTCAATTTGCAAAAGATGCCTACCGGTGTAAAAGGAATTATGGTCCAAAGGGGATTATGGTCCCCTTACTGGCCCTGATTGTGGATACGATAATAAGGGAAAGAGCTGTTTTTAGGTCACCATATAAATCAATGGAAAGTAGGACCATAATTTGATAGGACCTCCTACCCTTTTACACCGGTATTTTCTTTAAGCTAAGGTCATGGAATATTGTTGGCTTACATTTTCTAACATTGCATAAGAATGGAAGGCAGTGCCACTTGCTGAACAATCGTAAGAGCGCAGTTATGCAAGCCATTCTTAAAGGTGATTCAGAGGTGAGGTGTTTACGTTCATAGAATGTAATCATTGCCACCATATGCACACTCAACTTAAGGGGGGGCAAATTTCAGGTCTGAGAAAAAACTAAAACGTGGACCAAAATTTCGAAATTTGAGGCCCATTTTCTTCAATTTTTGGCCTAAAATTGGGCCTGCCCCCAGATCTGCCAGTATTGTGTATACTCTTGTAAATAGGGAAACTACAGATAGATTGTGTATTTTGAAACCCTTTTTTTATTTGCATAACCTGCAACGAAAAACCGGATAATGAAGGCGGAGAAGTAATTGGAATCTATTTCCCATAGCTCCCAATAGTTTCCCTATAGGGGCTTTAACACGTTAGCCTATGGGGAAAAGGTTGCCAAACTAATGGAGGGGAGTGTATATTATCCCCAAAGGAATCTTTGATATCATATCATATTTACAAGAGGATACACACCAGTGGCATATCTGGGGGGGGTTGGCAGGCCCAATTTTAGGTCAAAAATTGAAGAAAATTGGCCTCAAATTTCGAAATTTGGGCCCACGGTTTAGTTTTTTCTCAGACCTGAAATTTGCCCCCCCCCCCAATTGTTGGTTCCAAGATACACCCCTGCATAAGAAAAATTAGCACGTGAACATAAAAAATAGTGTAAAACTGTGCAGACTTTTTAGAAGTTGACAACGAAAAAGTTGTCAAGGATACGCGTAAAAATATTCTGAATTGAAACAACTTTTGAAAAGGTTGCTATATGTTTTAGAATTCAAAAATGCGCTAAGGCATGGCAATTTCTTAGTCGTTCTCTGAATCATACAACCTCAAATGCTACTTGTCGTTTTAAACTTTTGAAATGTTAAGTTGGAAAAAATCCACTTTTACAATTGGGCAATATGTCAGAATCAAACATATGGATAAAGATTATAAGTAAAACATGATAGTGTCGAGATGAATAATCAAAAGCCTTTCTGAGAAATCACGCGAGGGGTTTAATGCCAATTCTTTGGACTCCATAAGAAACTCTTTTAATCAAGCTCTTGTATACACGTGCAATCCCACGCTTAAGCTCGCGAATGTCACTCCCCTATTTTACAAATTTGCTTATTTTAATAAATCTGACGTAAATAGGCTTAGATGAGATTTTGATAAAAATTTCATTGTTACATCTATGAATAGACTAACTAACAAACGCCTTATTTGTTGTACAAATGGTCAATAAGGCATAGATCAAAACGCGTTTATAATCACGGTCAACATTTAGAAATGTCTAAAAAAGTACTGCGTCATCCAACCTAATCCGTTTCCATCGAATCGGAATTGAAAATAATTTAATAACAAATCAAGTATCAACCAAGCAGATTAGGTATTTTAAAGATACTGTATAAGTGGTAATTTTGCCTAATCATTTAATTTGCCTATTTCCTAATTTTTGCCAGGTTCGGAAAATTAAATGTCGGAAATATTGTCTCTATAATGTTATCCAATGGGAGGTTTCTTGTCATTAGGAAAATTAAAATTAGGAAAATGATGAAATTTGACCATTCGGAAAATTAACCACTAGGATTAAATATCACTTATACAGTATACTCAAACTCGGTTACGATAGCAACAACATTGGTAAAATTCTAAAAAATCATTGTATTCCTTTAGTCACCAGGTTTCCAAGAATGGATAGTACAAGCTATCTAACATTTCTATTATAAATGACCGCGTTGTAATGTTACGTGGATCGTCCATACGGTACTTTGGATACATAAGTATTGTAAAGGAGTATGTAAGGTATGGCAAGCCATTTTCAAAGGGCTATATCTTTGGTTCGAAGAATAATTTAACCACAAAATCAAATGGTTCTGTTAGATCCATGTCTTATCTTCAATAAATGACATGAGGATGATAATCAAGTTGATTGGATTATCTCTTAAGCTGTCCCTAATCCACCCATCCTCACCAATTTTCCCTAATTCTGACGCAATTTTCACCACAAGTGCAGGCCTTTTTAATAATTTTTAGTGCAAAGTTGTATTGAACTTTCAGACATGATTTAAACTGTAAAGGGGAAAATTTAATTATGAACCTACTTTTTAGTATTTTTTTTCGTGATTTTTTTGTATTTTTTCTGATATTATAAGGTGCTTCATACTTATGTTATACAATTACAAAATAGAGGGCAGCTAAGTGTCATCATGAGCTTTCAACTAGCCCATGGTGTCATAAATGATTTGTTTGTTACGCTGTTTCAAACACTCGGATAGTGACTTACTCAGCCTTATGAATTGCCTTAATCCTGTATTTTACCTTGTATTGTTTGTGTATAAAACAGTTGTGTCATTCACGTAGAGCTATTTATATGCTGAATAGTTATACATGTGCCTGGTTTTGGCTATTCAACCTAGACTCTTTGTTTGGGCAGGCTGAAATGAATAAGTGTGAAAATAAAATGAATTACAGGGTGAGGCAAAAAATGTCATCCAAAGAAATGTTATTAACTCATTCATCCAGTATGAGCTGAAATCATATTTTTAGTTAATCTTTTTGTATTTAACCATGTTTTATGGGTCCATTCCTCAAGGTCACAATTCTATGGCCATTCTACAAATTTCAGCCTCGTCCCTTCAGGCAGACCTGCACTGGTCGGTTGAGAATGTAAGGTCACTGTCAGAGAAATTGTTCTCCTACTTGTTGTAGGGGTTGACATTATCTCAGAGATAGCCCGTAGTCATGAGATGAGGCTGGCAATTTGGACCATGTTTCGTTTTAATGCTATCTGAGGTATGAATACAGTTATAGTATCCGTAGATGTGAAATTCGTCTAGTCAAAGATAGATAGATATAGAGTCATAAAATAAAGCCAGACTTGTTAATTGTAGTTTTTCATTGATTGTCAAAATAGCGCCATTCAAAGGACTTTTCAAAAGAGAAAATCCATTCTAAATAAGTTTTAAATAAGTTTTAAATATGTCAGGGTATTCTATGTATCATTTTATTTAATCACAGCATGAGTAAAGATAATTGTAGTCTCAGAAATCGTAAATTCACCCCAACACACGACAGTGTAATTTGTGCTGTTGTGCTTAACAGTAGATGATGATTCCATATTGAATAGGGGAGCAATCTTAATGTTGCAATATACGTGTAGGTGACAGCAAATAAAAAACGTTTTAGTGTATATTGGTTCTATAGTGAACGAGCATTTCAATTAGGCATTTTTATCGAGGATAAAATAGCAAAGGTAAACAATTTTGCAATTCTGGCCTTATTTATGACTAGAAAAAGTGCATTAAAAGTGCATTAAAAGTGCATTAATGCACCTACAATTCATATAATCTGAATAATCTGAAACGTTAGAATTAAACTCTTCAAGAATATACCATGTCCCAAGTACGCGGGTACGTGGGTACGAGGTATAAGGTTTTTCATACAAAGCCCGAAGTATTGACTGAGGGAATAGAGTGATCGAGTGACAATATCATAATTACACAAGGCAATATACCTATTGTCAAAGGGTAAAACCCATAGCATTAAACTGTTTATTCCATAAAATCCCAATCAGCAAAAACAATCCAATAAAAGGAACAGGGGCGTTTATTGGCAAATACCCCTATGGTCAAAATAAATAATTCTTAGGTGTAAAATGAAGAATAGAATGTTATATAACTCTTTGGAAAATATTAAAGTGCTCGGGCACATATAGGCTGAGATAGGGGCCATTTACACTGGCATGTAGCGGCCCTGATATCGATAAATTCTACACGCAATATAACCCGATTTTAGATGCTTGGTTAAAACTTTACACGAAAAAGCCTCGATATCCGGGCATTTACTCTTACACTGAACTGAAAATAGCATCGTCTAAACGTGTATGTCTTGGCTTCCGGGTAAGTTTATCAACATTTATACTCAATTGAAAGAGCAGTCGTGCATATATCGTGTACCAGTTTGATTGTTTTATATGTGTGTGTATTTATAATATGATAGTCTAGTAATACCGTGTCGTTAGAACAAGTGCTAGATATCGAACTGATGACCTGAAATTAGATTATTGGACTGATCGCGCATCTGATATTAGATGATTAATTTGCATTGAATCTGATATTAACTTGCGACCCAATACTACAGTAAATACCATGATTTTACATTAGAATGATAACACGGCCTCATATTCTAATTCATTATACGTCCATTGCAGGCCAAAAATGTTTCAATGGGGATATTGTAATGCACACGAGAATACATTCGATTCGTATATATTGACACCCCAGTTGTCCGAAACCCAGTTGTCCGAAACCCAGTTGTCCGAAACCCAATTCCCCGAAACCCAGTTGTCCGAAACCCATTAGGCTTACTCCGAAAAATAAAGTCATAATTTACCAGAGAAAGGGGGGGGGGGCGTAGCTTACTTAAGCTTACGTCAGTTTCATGCCATGTATTTGGCCAAATTAATGGCATGGACGCATTCTGATATTCATAGATCTCTCTCTCACTTTGAATTGCATCCATTGCATGGCGTTACCAGAATGGCAGGAACGGGAGATTTATTTTACATTGTGATTCTAAAAAAGGTTATTAAAACACAATATATATTACGGAACAGTTTATCTTATCTTCTTCAATCTCTTTTATATAGGCAAAATAAAATGAAACATTTTGAAACAGATAAAATAAGGTATAGAACTTTAAGAATAAAACAGTATACAAATTACGTTGTCAAAATATTTCGTCGCATTTAATTTCTTAGTCTCAGTCTCTTATCAAATCGTAAAAGAATAAAACATTCTAAACTTAATCACTTGGGATTTATGTTTCGGCATTCGTTTCAGGCATTTGTTTTTTATGTTCTTCTCCTGAAATGTATTTGTTTGACAATAATCAGAGAAAGTGCGTATACGTATAAATATGCCACGCAAACAAACGGGTGTGACTTCAATTTCTTGTCTGTCTGAGGACGTATTGGGAACGAGGTAGAATTAAAGAATTCTTATGAACAAATGTATTGGATAAGTTAATTTCTGATGGATCTGGATAAAATATATTTCAAAACTGTCAACACTAGATAACTTCATTTAGGCAGATACAGTATCTTGATATATTTGGCTATCATGCGTTTAAAATACGTTCCTAAAACTATGAAGACGTTGGGTGAGAAATATTGCTATTGTACGTTCGAAAAGTATTTGGTTGTATTTTGTAGTTCTCAAGTTACCCATGAACTTTCGTGGGCTAATTAACGTCTTGACTCAGCATATTTAGCCTAATTTTGCAATGATGTCAACGTGATTCAAATGTTATGCTGTCGTGATTCGCAGAGGTTGCGACAAGATTCGTTTTAAGAAATTGTATTTTTTGATAAGATCCCCTAATTTTCGGAGAACTTGGTTTCAGACAACTAGGTTTCGAAGAATTGAGTTTCGGACAACTGGGTTTCGGACAACTGGATTGACTCCTATGAGGGTTGATCATACATCAATTGAACATGGAGATTTTCCTGTACACTTTTCCCAAACATGTGGAATAGACTAGATGCGAGTAGAAATTATCTTGATTTATCCTATGCCAAGTAGGGTTTTAGGGAGATAAGTTGGTAAGATATATCCCGTATCCTGATTTTGAGGTTTCCATATCAAGAACCTCCATATCTCCCGTCATATCTCCCGCTTCGGTGCATATCTTCCCGCTTCGGGTCGTATCTTCCCGCTTCCAAAAAAGTGGAAATGCAATAAAATGACTTTGCATATGAATGATTTGTTTATTTTTTACACCTTGTGCTACTTAAAACTCTACTTGGTATAGGATAAAGCAGTTATGTACGGTCGGTTTGGATATTGGGTTCATATGTCCCTACGGTCCCTCAGGTAGATATGCATATCTCCCTCTGGAAAAACCCCGCATCCAAAACCTCCCAGTACATAACCCGTATTTATCCCATGGTTACAAGGATATAGATCGAATATCACGTGAAGATATAATTGATACGTGGATGAAGATATCATATTTTAGCAAACAATTCCCAAATCATCGAATATCACTTTTGAAACCATCGAATATCACTTTTTGAAAGGTGATATTCGATGGTTTCAAATTGATATTCGATGGTTTCAAAAGTGATATTCGATGGTTTTGATTTTTTCAATTTTTTTTATTAATTCAGCAAAACGATTGTTTATGAATACCTAGCAAGAGCTCAAAAAGTTCAATCATCTATTTATCTCAAAAAGACCTCAAAAACTGAGCTTGAATTAGAAATATGTCTTCTAAAATCTTCCTCGCCTGGACCTGATGGGATTCTACCATCACTTATTAAGTCTGTAAGACAGTTTTTAATTGATCCGCTCTTGTATATATTTAACTTATCTTTTAAATCTTGTATTTTCCCAGACGCCCTCAAATTGGCCAAAGTAACACCTGTATTTAAAAAAGGAGTCACTACAAATCCTTCGAACTATAGACCAATTTCAGTTTTATCGTAATTTTCTAAATTGTTAGAAAAGCTCATGCACGCCAAACTCACTGGTTTTTTAGAACGTTTTGAAATTATTTTTACTTATCAATTTGGATTTCAGAAATTCAACTCTACCTACATGGCCATTTTATATTTCATTGACCAAATTCGAAAATCAACTGATTTGGGGAAAACGAGCATTGGCATAACATTAGATTTTTCCAAGGCCTTTGACACTATTAATCATGACATTTTGATAAAAAACTTGAATATTATGGCATCAGAGGAATAGCTAAGTCCTGGTTTGAAAGTTATTTAAAAGACTGCAAACAATATGTCACCATTAACAATTATGAATATAAACAATCATCTCTAAATTGTGGTGTTCCGCAGGGCTCGGTACTTGGACCACTATTATTTATTCTTTACATAAATGATCTGCCTTTTGTTGACCCTAATCTAAAATTTATTATGTTTGCTGATGACACCAATCTTCTTGATAGTGATTATGATTTAAATGAACTTATGACTAGAACTAATGCAAACTTGAATTCAATAGATGACTGGATAAAAGCAAACAAACTTTCACTTAATATTGGCAAAACCAATGCTATTCTATTTGGACCCCAAAAAGATCAAACAAATCTGAATCTCAAAATACGCAATGAGAACATAAATTTCCGGGATAAAATTGACTTTCTTGGAATTATTATTGATAAAAACTTGAAATTTAAAGAGCACATAAAATCTATTGAAACAAAGATTTCTCGCGCCATTGGTTCTCTTTATCACATTAAACATCTACTTCAAATAGACAGTTTCAAAACAATTTACTACTCATTGATACACTCTCAATTAAATTATTGCAACATAATCTGGGGTAACACATTTAAATCATTTTATGATCGTCTACATAAACTGCAGAAACAATTCTTAAGGCTAGCTTTAAATAAGGATAGACCTTCTCACTCCGCTCCCTTATTTGAAGATCTTAACATATTAAATATTTTTGATGTCAACAGATATTGTACTGGTCAGTTCATGTACAAAATCTTTAATAAGCACCCCAGTCTTCCAAAAAATCTATTTCAAGACTTGTTTGATATCAACATTAATATTCATCATCATTACACAAGACAATTGCATTATTTTCATATCCCTAAATGCTCTAAACTTTCCCTTCGCTATCTAGGTCCTAATCTTTAGAATGCTCTACCACATGATATTAAAAAATGCTCCACTCTAAATATTTTCAAATCTTCATATAAAAAACTACTCATCTATCGATAATGTATAATACCAATATCATACTATACTGTTGATTTTATACTGATACCTGATTTTTGTAACATTTTTACATTGTACATCCTTAGATTAATTGTTAATACCATTTTTATATACCTACATGTAACATAATATAAGTGTTTTCTTTTATATGTAGTCTAGATGTCATTTTAATGATTTCTGTTAGACCGCAACATATACCCACTAGGGTGTCTAGCGGCTTGTTTTTATAGTGTATATTATATAAGAATTATGAAATAAATTGAATTGAATTGAATTGAATTATATATTTATTATATATTTTTATTTTTTGGGATCCTGTTTTTACGGCGTTCGCATTAAATACAAACCACTCTGTTACGTCACGTATATGACGTTCGTTGAATTATCGCAATCAAAATGTCAGACGAAATGGAATTTCCATTACAATTTATCTGACTATTCAATGTTCGCTGGATAATAATTCCCAATGGGATAAACGGACAATCCTATAGTTTTTCAAAAATATCACTTATATCCGCTCATGGATATCAGTATCTTCACTCATTCGCTGCGCTCACTCGCGAAGATATCAATATCCACTCATGGATATAAGTGATATTTCAGAGCCATAGGATATTCCTATATTATTCCATAGTTAGCATGATATCCATAGGATAAAATGTCAAAATAAAAACGGTATTTTTGAAATCAGTGGTAAAATATGATATTTTTGGCTAATTTTCACTTAACCATAGCATACGGTGTTTTAGCCATGACATGCGGCGCCGTATGCCATGGTTAATGGATTTTTGCTACTTCAGACTCAAAACGAGGCTAAGTGTCAATATCGCCGTATCGTTTGGAAAATTCGTTTTAGATAACTTAATTCCCGAAGATTCTGATGATGACTTTAACTATGGAATATAAAGAACATCCTATGATTTACTCGTGATATGATTTTAATCCACTCATGGATGTTGATACATGTATCTGCACTCTCTCGCTACGCTCACTCGTGCAGATATCATATCCATTCGTGGATAAAAATCATATCACTCATAAATCATAGGATATCCTCTATTTAAGATGTGATATTCGATAGTTTAAAAGTGATATTCGATGGTTTGTAAATTGTTTGATAAAATATGATATCTTGATCCACATATCAAATATATCATCATGTGATATTCGATCTATATCCTCCTTGCAACCATGGGATAAAGCTTTACGTCCCGCTCCAAGCGGGCAGATGTAGTATATCTGCCCGCTACGTCATACTCGCCGCTTGCATATTTGTTCATAATTTGTAACGTTCGCGGAATGACTGTAAACGGCAATGGAGAAAACGCAGACAATCAGGGTCTGTTTGATAGTTAAAAAAAGGGAAAGGGCATCCACTTTATCAATAAAAAATTCGAGAAAATAAATATGGGATTATTTGAGAGAACATGAAAATCCGCACACGGCCAAGAAAACAAAACTGGACATGAATATTCTAAAATATTTCCACGATTTAACAATGTGAACCAGATGACCAAGATTGGTATGGGATAAACATATTATCATATAGTCAGGATATTGGGATTATCCCTTGGCCAATATATAGGGGTTATGCAATTGGAGGTTTTGGATACAGGGAATATCCCGAGGGATATACAATATATCTTCCCGAGGGACCGAAGGGACCAAGGGAAGACATATTATATATCCCTCGGGATATTCCCTGTATCCAAAACCTCCAAGTGCATAACTGTTGTATATAGTTTAGCATGATATGTACTTCTTTCTGTAACTGGAATACGATTCTAATATACAAGCAGCACATACGTATTCCCGGGGAACCATAAATATTTTGTGTAGTGTGTGGACATTTTTCTTTTCATTTCTCTAAAATCAGATTATTCTCATAAAATTCATACAAAGTTGGGCATAAGCCTCTATTTTCGTATTCTGCATGTAAAGATATTTATAATGTAAAACCTAAGAGATAAATTCAATGTCTTCAGTTGAGAATAAGTATAAGGTAAATGTGTGAATTCTGCTTGTTGTTGCACTATTTTTATAATAAACAAGGTTCGATACGCAACACTGAATAGACTGCAGTCATAGCTTAGTTGTAAAGAAAACAAAAGAAGTTGGGACGTGGTCATGCTTGAATACGATTTTAAATATATCGCCGTTTACATTTGTTGAAATCGGCCTGTATTAATTTCAACAGGTGATCGGTGTACAAGGGCATATATTTGAGTTATTGGTTTAACGATAAGTATGACCTATGAGTGGGTAACGTTTTACAAATGCATGAAACAAATACTCCAATGGCCTAATCTCAATTTTCCTGCATAAACTATTACATTGAAATGATGGTCATTTGCTCTCTAACTTCCGCACCGCATACGTAACTTCGTAACAATTCAATAAGCCAAGACAGGACCGCTATAATCGCTACATGCCAGTGCATTTAGTTAAGTGAGGTTGTATTGACTTACATGGGGCTGTACATCATTGACTTAACATGAGGATATCAGCAGATCCCTGTAGAGGCCATTGGTTTCCATTGATTATCACAAAAATACCAAAAATACACTATGACCTGAATCGATTGCAACCTTAATAATTTCACAATATGACACAATGGTTTATCTCATCAAATGTGCAAATATGAAGTTTGCAATCGATTCAGGTCATACTTAAAATTTTTTCATCATTTTTTTCCCTACAAAACTTTTACACTTATCAAAAATCATACAACTTTGTAAAACCAAAGAATATACTATTACATTTCATTATGTAGTAGCATATGTGGATAAGATGTAGGGATGCTTAGGATGTAAGTGGATTTTGACAGACACAAAAATACTTCCTGGTTTGGAATCTATGCCTCTACACTTCATGATTGAATTATGACCCTAATAAGTGGCCTATACATCAATACAGTGCTGAATATAGGTCAACAAGATACTAGTGTGCATATAAATGTAATAATTAAAGCAGAATACTCATTTTGAAAAATCAGATGAACTATTTTTTTCTAATAGGGAGATCCCAATGCAGAGTGCATATGGTCCATTGAAATGAGCAAAAAATGCAACAAATGTTTGGCCAAACCATTGGAGAAAATTATTATCTGCGTGTACTTTGTATACAGTGGTACCTGTATCAATACCTACTACATATAACACTATTCGAAAGATCATTTACAGCAAACCCCTTTAGAGAAGGCACTTTCGAAACACTCAATATGGTTGATGATAAAGAAAGATACACATGGGAACAGTTAATTCAAATAAGATGATGTTGAATCATGAATCGCAAATGTGAAATATTTCAAATATTCATTTACACTATACAATACAAATATATAAACAAGTATTTCCTCTTATGTGTTTTACTAGGTGTTAAACACATTTATGTTTTACTGTACATACTTTACAGGACACAGTCATGTTGACATATCCATGCTCATTTCTATAATACGCAATTATGCAACAATGAATACACACTGAGGGTATTAAGCACTCACCTATGTAGAATATATCATGCCATCTATGGAACATTTATAACTCTATCTATAAACATCATTGCATAAAATAGGGTACATCTAAATGTCGCTCTAAGTGACATCTTTTCACACAATTCACACTAAGGTCATGGCCTATGAGGTAAAAATGACAAATGGATTATCAGATAATGCTTATCTCATTTAGATCATTTTTTTCTTTTTGGAAATCAATCATGTGACATAGCTCAATGTTTTCGTGCATTAATCTCATTAAAAAATTGCTACTTTTAGGTCAAAAATTCGGCCTAAAAAAGTTATTGTTTTTGGATTATCCTAATCCCAAAGTAATCAAGTTTTCCTTTTTAGAGGTAGATCATTCATTACAATAAATTGTAATTTTGCCATAAAAGCTGAAATAAAATGCTGCATTTTTGGTGAAAATTGCGTCAGAATTAGGGAAAATTGGTGAAGATGGTTGGATTAGGAACAGCTTAAGAGATTATCCATTCAACTTGATTATCATCCTACTGTCATTTATTGAAGACAAGACATGGATCTAACAGAACCTTTTGTATTTGTGGTTAAAGTATTCTTCGAACTAAAGATATAGCCCTTTGAAAATGGCTTGCCATATCTTACGTGCCCCTTTCTGATAAATTGTGTTAAATGCAAATTAAGCATTTTTAGAGGTGTCTGTTTCGATAATTGCACTTCTATTGAGGCCTTAGCGCTTTAGTTAAATTAATTAATAAAAAACAACCACGCTTGCAGAATGTTGTTCTCAAAACGTATAGATATTGTTATACAAACTAGGCCTATAATATTCAAATATTATCTGTCCAATACAAGAAAAGATTTTTCACTTTTTGTGATTTTTTATAACACGTGGTCTAAGTCTTCAACCATATGCATTGTGTATTTCACATTTAGTGCAATATTCATATTTATTGTAATATTTGACCATATTACTATGTTGAAATGCTACTCACATTAAGTGCAATATATGTATTTATTGTAATATCAGTCTTCAACCATATGCATGATACAATTCAAATTAAGTGCAATATTTGTATTTATTGTAATTTTTGACCATATGCAACATGCTACTCTCATTTAGTGCAATATATATATTTATTATACAATATCCATCTCACATTGGGTGCAATATATGTACTTAATGTAATAATTGACAATATGAGTCATAAGTCTCATGACCTGCTTATTTATGCCAAACTGATTAATCAGAGTTGTGAATTTATATCATTGCTTATTAATATATAAATCTCTACCAGAGACATTATATGTCTCTGTCTTTATGAATGTTGACCCAAGCTGCCCATTGGGGGTAGTAATGGGTGGCACTCAGATATATTGTATACTGTGTCTCATAAGTCGGCACCGGCAGGTGATGTTACAAAATGTTGTTTTAATTATGTATTTTATATGTATCACAAGACAAAATCGTGTTTAATAACTAGCAATACCAATGTTACAACCATCTTACCCGGTCCTTAGTACTCGCAATCTTTGATTATTGATACACTTATTTGGAAGGTTATTTGAGCTTACCCGTTGGTATTGATACACTTATCTGTGTTTTTTAGGCCCGAATACTGAGGTTTATTTTTTTAATTATTGAGTCTTATTCTATTGCATTAATATGTAGTTGACTTTGTAACTACGGACGTGATATGATATGTCTATTACATAATATGTATATATAAATATCGTGATGATTAATGAATCTAGATGAAGACTAATCATTAAAACAAACTTAGACGACATTTAATATTTAAAGAAAAATAATTTGATAGATAACTTATGCATGTATAAGTCTCTTAGTAAAAAAATTAAGGGAAACGGGTTTCGTGATTTAACAGAGGACAGCAAGGTATCAATGTTGTTGTCTACGATCCCGGGTTCACGCTATTTATTTACAGTTTGTAGATTAAAGACCCATATTTAAAGACAACGTCGTCTTTATGAATTATTTAAGACATCAGTAGTCACAGAAATTGATTATCCGAAGAGGATACCGAGTTCTGACCAGCAGACGAACAATTGCAGACATGGGCTAAGTTTGTTTATTTAACAGTTAGATTTGTTGACTTACTGATCCGTATTGTAATCTCTGGGAAGACGTTATTTTTATTTATTCTATACTTTGTATTTGCGTCCAATGTAATAATACTTTTATGAACAAAAATTTCATTTTAATGGCCATTTTGTATGCCTTTTATTTCCACACCATGTTTTGATTTTGCCTCGATGTTATTGTGTCATAGTGTTTTTGCTATAAAATTCGAGAAATGTCAACTTTTTAATTAAGGAATGTTGGTTACTCTCTTGTGGTAAATCAAATTGTTGATGATGTCAACGGATCATGAGATAACACATTGTCCGGGGAAAGATATCAATATCAGTTGTATATCGGATAGAAAAATAAATATTATAGTAGATGCTAATTGTTTGCTCTGAAATAATGTGACTAATGACTATTCCAGCGAATCAGGTAGATATTTCAACGGTTTTCGCGTAATGAAAGAATTTAGTTGTCGTTTCTATTAATTTGAAAAGTAGGGTCGTTGATAAACACATATAACTGTAAAAGTATTTATTGGAAGTATTGTTTTAACAGTCTTTTCGCTTCTCTTTTTGTCTCTCGACAGGCATAGGCGTAGCCAGGGGGGGGGGGGTTTGCGGTGCATAACCAATAAAATAGAACCAAGAAATAGAAGAAGAGATAGAAGCTTCAAGCTCAATTTTGAAGGAGGTTGCATCTTTTGGCTTGCTTTTGCCACGATCGCAACCCCCTCCCCCGACTGAAAACCGTTATTGTTTTTGGCGATCGCACACCCCCCCCCCCCGACTGAAAGTTGGCTACGCCCCTGAACATGTATAATAGGGGCACTATTACGCTGCGTGCAGAGTCTAATTATAAACTACGAGAAGACGAAAGAAGTGAAGTCGAACAAATGCAAAGGGTAGGGTATTATAGAAGGGGATCATATAAAAGCACGATCTATTTCAAAACGCTTTTAACTTTTGTTCTTCAACTGTTGCCCTTTGTGCATTTCAAAAATAAAATATCTTAATCTGATTTGTTCCACCTTTCTTTCCGCTCAGTTCTGCAATATTATCGTTATGTCCATATGTTGTTTAGGATTATGTCATTTGCAAAATAGCTGTAAGACATTATGAGAATGAAGATGGGAGTTTCCACGATAATGTTGTTCACATGATTTTATACACATACCTGCATAACAATCGGAGACGGAGGTCTTAATATTGTCCAATCAAAAAATAAGAATCTAACATTTAATGATAACAAAAGGATTAATTGCTTAGTTCTCTTTGTCTTAGTCTTTGTTTTCTTAAATGCGGAAGTGTACCAATATCACCTAGATTACATAAGAGATCATCTAACAGTCTAAAATTGCTTTTAATTGCAAGTTAATGCATTCCGATCAAAATTTGTATACCTGTAATTTGGAGGGGGGGGGGGGCGATGTTACATCACATAACTACAATGTTCATATAGAAATATATGTCCGTATAAAAGCTAAAATTATAAAAACTCATTTCAAAGTCATTCTGTTCATGGAAGCGTCAAGTTATGAAAAACAATGCTTAACACTCAAACAAATCGACTTGATTACCTTTGAAAACTTCTTGAGAGGAAATGGACAAATGTATTTTTCGAACTCATTAGCACGTCTGTCTGATTGAAATACTATTTTTTTTAAATACAAACATAAATGATTTAAACTTGGTCAGAAGTCTGAACATTGTCCAACAAAATAATAAGAATCTAACATTTAATGATTACATAAGGATTAATTGCTATATAGTCTTTGTCTTAGTCTTTGTTTTTCTAACGGCAGAAGTGTACCATGCATCACCTTGATTACAGAAGAGATCATCTAACAGTCTAAAATTGCTTTTAATTCTGGGGTTTTAATTACATTTTATGAATAGACTTTTTTGCCTCTATTCTCATTTTTAAACCTGTTTCTGTTTGCGTATTTAACAATTGTGATAAATTATTCAGTTAGTGTCGAAATCAAAACAATTTTCTACATTAATAGTCCCCTCCTCTTGCACTGACTAAATATTAAAATAAGCCAGTCTGATTGCGAATTTACAAATCCTGTAAAAGTAGCTTCAAACCGCCTTTTAATCAGAGAAAACAATAAGTTAATTCATCTGATTGCGAAAATACGAATCAATCTGATTATCTGATCTCCATGCTATTTGATTCGTGCATTATCTACAAGTCAGTCGGGCAAGGGCGAAATTATTTCATTTGAAAACAGAAATAAATATCAGAACCCCTCTAGCATAACTATTCGGAAGAAATTCATACAAAAATAAGGTACACAACTGATGAAGGGTCGCACGCAATGCACGCACCCCTCTCCTCCTCCTCCGTGTTTGCCCACACACGACCATATTTGACAATTTTTCTAAAAGCGTTTTCCCCGGGAATATAGGTGTAGCGGTTTCCAGAAGTCGCACAGCTTGGGGGTCAGGGTATCCTGATCCATGCCTCAACGCCTGACGGGTCTGATATTTAGAGGGGGTGCAAACATTATTAGGGGGCGGGGTAAACGTGAAAGTTGCCAAAATATCCATAGGCGTAGCCAGGAGGGGGGGGGGGGTGCGATCGCAACCTCCCCCATAACAATAAAAATAAAACGCTGAGAAAGAAGAAGAAAGGAGCATTAAAATGCCACAATCATACCCTCCTGACTGAAAACCGAAATCTTTTTGGCGATCGCACCCCTCCCCCCTGACTGAAAGCTGGCTACACCCTTGATATCTGTTTTTGGTCATCAATAAAACTATATTTATATGGTGAGGATTTATGAATTTTGATAACAATAGGCTTTATATATGCTTTAATGTTTTATTTATCATGATGCTTTTATGTAGGCTATTAATTACAGTTCTTTTTGCAATAAAAAACTGGTATGTTTATGCAAATTCCGATTGGACTAATATAAAGGGATATTGTTTCATTATGTGGACTTGAGAAAGTCTGACATACTCATTGCTTTCAACGCAAAACTTAAAATAGGAAGTTATCAAGATCCCAAGAACACGATCGCTACTTAAACAATACGTTTGTAAAATCCCGGCGATCGAAATGCAATCAAACTTTCGCAATCAGGTGCCTAATTAGTCTTTTGATCTCTAAAGTTTTATGACTGAACTTTTCAATGAACTCGTGAGAAGCAAACGCAATCATCATATAAACATTTTTCTAGTAAATCTAAAATAGAGTAAAACCCAGGGAAAAAGATCGCGTGGTTATTTGATTATTTCATAGGAATTAGGCATATTTCAATTTTGAAATAACAAAAGTCAGTCTCGGAAGAATTTTCCAAGCATTCCCTGCTTCGATGCGTTTTTATTGCAAGGGCCGTTTAGCGCCGATATGAATTCATTAGGGCATTAGGGTTGTGCTTTATTTGTTTTATTTATATAAATGTTATGAAATGTGTACGACACTTTAATGAATTATTTTTAGGGTTACAATGCATATTTGACTTTTCCCTCTAAACGTTTAAAATTCATCTTTATACTTTTCTTAGTTTGATTCAATAAAATTAACATTGGATCCCAGACAGTTATCAAATTCTCAGACATTTGATTAATATAGATATTTGTACTTCCTTTGACCAGTGGCTGGTGTGACTGAGATTCGAATCTAATCTGTTTCATTTTTATGTAAATTGAGAGGAATAACGTTTTATTTTAAGCGTTTTAACAATCTTAACGTTTGGCGTGCAGCTCAACTTAATACACAATCAAAGGACAGAATACAGAAATAAGAACATGCCTTTTATTTGTTATTCAAGCTCGAGCAATATCCCCGGCGTCATATTTAATCCTGTCAACACAATAATGGTATTAATTGGCATGATATGTAATCAGAGACGGTTTAAAAAGTTGTTTAGATTAATGATAGTATTAGGAAAAATCCTAATTCAAAGTTTTTGTTCTCTCGCAATCCAGAGCAAACCACTCGCCGGGCAAGCATTCTTTAAAAACGTGAAGTTTTCACCATGTTGAGCAGTTTTGAAAATTGTCCAATTTGAACCATCGCCTTGTATATTTTTATAACTGCCCCCCCCCTTGACACTCGAGTGTAAGAATCCTTTCCACACTGTCAATGGTTTTTACAAAATAGTTCATGTCAGGAAGGGGGGGGGGGGTGAGTGTGGAGAACAATCACTGACTGCGATTTGTATGATTGAACATTATACACTTATCATAAATTCGTAAAGAATAGTTTTAAAATAAACATGAGTTACTTGTAATTATCAGACCGATCTTTTATGGACAATATTATATATCAGACTCTTTTATGGACAATATTATATATGCGAAGAATTTTTAAATGCTTGCTGCATGCAAACATACAACACTTTTTAATTGGAATACTTTACTTAGTTAATTAACACAGTAGTCATATGACACACGGATAAGACGTAACTGGTCTGAGGATAAGCTCTATCTATCTCTCAATAGAGTGAACTTTGTATTCCTGAGAATTAGTAGTAAGTCGGGGTTATTACTTATGGATAACACATAAAGTATTCTTTCTTAGTAGTGCTTACAAAATAGTGTTTCCCGTTGTGTATATTGTAATATCAGTGACACAAAAATAAACTATTTTAAACTAAACTACTCTAAACTAAACTCTAATGGGGAAACTCTACGATATTTCGAAGACAATTAATTTGTCAAAGTTTCAAAGTTTTCAACATTTTTTAAAACCACGTTTCCAGATGTAATTTTACGGTCATAGATGTCAAATATGATATCATTTTGACTGAATAATTTTGAATTTGTAATGACATAAATCATTTTTACTTGCATCAAGTCTATTAGTATAGTTCACTTGTAGATCTACTTATTAAATTAATTCATTACATCAGAATGCAGCAAACATATTAAGTTATCAACCCGAGTGTCAAATTTATAACTGCCATCTTAATATTTAAAAA
The DNA here is from genome assembly GCA_903813345.2 of Owenia fusiformis. NCBI lineage: Eukaryota > Metazoa > Annelida > Polychaeta > Sabellida > Oweniidae > Owenia > Owenia fusiformis. The sequence goes on from CAIIXF020000004.1 coordinate 23,583,581, forward strand.
ATGTGCATATCAATTAAAGAAACTACATGTTGCTATATATTTGTATTTTCATTTCAGGTTTATGAAATGACATGTGAAATTCGCACCAAGATATGGGTTGACACCTTACCCGTTCCAGATCAAAACCTTTACGAGCAAGAGAACACAAATGATCATAACTACAACATCGACATACCTGAGGTGCACGTGCCTATAGTAAATGATAGACTAGAACTAAGGGGAGAAACACTAAATGAAAATAATAATTCCAATAATCGTAAAATAAAAATGGGAGTAGAAAATGTAGCATATCAGTATGATAGCCATGAACAAAACGGGAATGCCAAGAACAAGACTGTCGGCAATGGTGACGTTAAAATGTTCACTGATCCAAGACTTCCTTTGTCCATACCAAACGAATGGTCTTTTTCAAAATTCTTGCCGGATAATTCTACACCAAATGGATTTATATCAGCGGCTAATTTTGCGCCATTCAAATTACCAAACACCAGCATTCAAAATGATAAGTCATTATTTGGAGATCGTCCAATATATTTACCCAATCCTGTGGATGAACAGCCTGAGAACAATACTAAAATACAGCATGATACAGGTGATACTAATGCTGAAGATTTAGTTACCAATGATTCGATTGAACAACCAGAGAACAATACTGAAATACAGTATGATCGGGATGATGTTAACGATCCAGTTACCAATGATTCGATTGGCAAATTCAAAATTAGTGAATCCCCTGTCAAAGGCCAGCCAAATTATAGTTACTTTACTGAAAAACAGACAAGTCCGACAGACAGATTCTCATCGACGTCTGAGATCGAGGAATCCTCTGGTGGAAACGATAGTGAGGTCCTGAACGACAGGGATCGAAATGCTCACCCATTTGCCATTCAAGAACAAGAGGATGATACATCCTCGATTTCCGATCATTTCCGATTTCTGGAAGATGAATCTGATTCAGAACAAGGGGATGGTACATCCTCGATTCCCGATCATTTCCGATTTCTAGAAGACGAATCTAACAGGTCTTCCGTCGTTCTGTCCACAGAGCCTTCAGAGCAAGTTGCCATTGATATGGACCAAATTCAATTGGGAGTGAGTGAAGAGTCTTTACCTGATAAAGATGATCAACCGTCCACTATGTATGTTCATCTTCATATTACAAAGGAAATGCTTGAAGAGTTCAGAGAGGAACAGGACCGTCTGGCATCGGAAGATGAAGCCATTGTGCAGGATATGATAAGAGAAGAAGAAAGGCGCAAGAAAATGAAAAAGAAAATGAAGAAGATGAAGAAGAAGGAATTGAAGAAATCCTCAAAGTTGGAACAACTGTTTGAAACACCAGAACATGAGGACTCGGGGATTGATCCCGAATTCGAATCAACATCTGTTAACGACGTCGTAATTGACGTCAATGGGAGCGTTTCTTCGGAAAATGGGCAAATAATGACGAAAGATTTACTGCCAGGTATAACTGAAGGTATGGGCACCTCTGAAGGAGAACCCGAGGGTGAACAAAAAGAGTCAAACAAAGACGACCAAGAAGAAAGAGTCAAAATCAGCAGATACCTGTAAGCAATTTAATATATCTTCATATTTTTTTAAATCGCCAAACAATCAGGTTTAGTTAACTGATCCTAAATGAGTCTTTAGGTTCCAACCATATAGGAAAATATGATCTCAAATCCCAAAATGGGACAGTCAAAGACCAAGAATATTACGGGGTGAGCCAAACAAATCTTAATAACTCAATTATTCATCCCAGTGTGGGTTTCAGATAATATTGAATATAATGGAACCTTGTTCGATTGTCCTTTCATTCTGATATGTTTCTTTGTCTTATGGTCATGATTTCATGGCAATTTTACAAAACATGCTCCAAATGCCAAAACATACCAAAAACAACCCAATATGAAACCCTTGAATTTTATCTTTGGGGCTATTTCAAATGTAATGCGTATATGAACAACCCTAGAAGAGAGTTAAAACAAGAGGTTAGAAAGCAAATGAGAGCCATTACACAATATATCCGTGAGCATGTCATCAGAAAACTACCTGATGTTTTCAAGCTTGCCTCAAAAACATGCAGTACGTATTTTGAGCATGTTTTGTAAAATGGCCATAAAATCGTGACCATTTGCAATAAGCCAATTAAACGTGTTTGAGTGGACGGACTTATTCTGATCAGGTGCGTTATGTCGTATATTTTCAGACCTCGAATCAAGAAAAAACACGAGGCGAATGTTACCTTGGGATTTAGAATATTCTACCTCTCCATGAGTATTGGGCTTGTGATTGGACTAATGTTGGTATTCTATGTCTTAAACGTAAGACTAGTTCGTGTTGGAATGGGGACGCTACCCTGGGCGCAAACTGTCTATGGACTTGTTACAATGTCTCATTATATCTCCGAATCCTTTTTCGCAATAATCAATAAGTACAAGATGAGCAGACTGGGCAGAAAAGTGCAAGGCTTGAAGAGGGCAAATTTCAGATGTGAGGGCAAAGTGGCGTTGCAGGTTAGTATCTTTTTACCTAATTTTCCGATTATAACCCCCCTATCACACCAAACTAGTTCTTACCCGTTCTTGCCAGTCCTACGAAAACGTCGTAAAACGGGCTCAATCTGGCTGTGGTCGGGAAATATGTCTAAAATAATTGGCTACTTCGTTCATAAACAGTCTTCACTCATTCACAGTACGTTCAGGTTGCACAACGTCGGTGTGCAACGTCGTATAACGCGTCCCTTAGTCTAGAAGGTCATCATGACCTGATTACAGAACGGTATGGTCGCCATCGAATTTTGAATCGATTCAAAATTCTAAATCACATGCCCCGTCCGGGAAAGTCCATGAAGTTCGTAAACAGACCGTGGAACGTTGTAGCTACGTTCATTTAGTTCACACACAGTTTAACGATTCGGCAACGTTTTGACGATCACCAGAAAATTTTGAGCATGCTCTAAGTGCTGGAGGACACTCGTTATAGTAGTTTCATGAAGTTTGTAAACAGATACCAAACGGTTCTTAGTGCACAGTTTAAGCCCGTTTTCGAGAACGTAGTGAGAACTAGTTTGGTGTGATAGTAGGGTTAGTTCATTCATTATATCCGTGATGCCTCGCTGCATTACTTTTGCTAGACGAGGGCCGGAAATGGCTTGTCAAAGGGGGAAACTAGAACATGTCTGAGTGTCGGTGTGAGGTCGGATTCGGCCGAGTAAGCAACTCCTGCTGTATTCTGCCCTCCCATTATGCAAGCATTTGGAACACATTGGTGGGCCACATTAAAATGTGTTTTATCTCTTTTTACTCTGTGTTGAGGCATACAAGACAAGAGTAGTAGATCGTGTATAGATGTCACTCAATGGGTTCTGAGGTTTTAGGTAATAAAAATGATCACACTAACATACTCCATCCTGTAGCCTGTATTTCTTTAAAAGGGATATACAGGCTACAGTGAATTTGCAAATGGAGGACGTTTGTTCATTTTCATATTTCTGAAGGTATACTTGATTTTACATACATTCCAAGTGTTCTGCAAAACATTGTATAGATTTATCGAGCAGTATGCATTGTATTATTACCAGAGAAACCCCTATCGACAAACATGAAGTATACCTCCAACATTTGCTAGCCCGTACCCTTTTTAAAGAAATACAGGCTACAGTCTGGGGCTAGGTTGTGATGATTTTAATATTTGTGAATTTGCTCGCGTGACCTGGTCATGTATGCAAAACAAACTACTAGCTAGATTCACGCCATCTATTGTCAGTACACTAACCCATTTCGTCAATATTTTCTACCAATCCTTCCTATTTCTTCTGAATGTATGACAGAATTTGTTGTTTTTACTTTTGAGTGTACGAGTTAGCTCAGGAGTAACACATATCTAAGATAATAGATTCCAATTTATATTTAATGGGTGTCGACCGGTTGTATGGCTTCCCTTCTGCTGCATGGCCCAACCTCGATTGAATGGAAAAGATGTTGTCCAATATTTAATATGCGTCACCGTATTTTGACATACAGTAACAAGGGTTGAATATATCATTCATAAGTAGGGCGAATGTGGGCTCAAACATGAAGCCAGTTCAAAGATTCCTATTCTTGTTTTTACAGATCGTTGGTTATAGAGAGGACCCCGCTTATTTCCGTAACTGTATTCTCACTGCCCGTGACTGCGCTGGTCCCATTTATGTTGTGATCGTTGTTGTTGACGGCCACGAAGAAAGGGACGCTTACATGGCGGAAATCGTCACAGAGGTGTTTGGACCGGATGTGACGATGCAAATAATTCTCGATGAGCTAGCTGCTAACATTGATGAAGACGCCTGGCAGGATTTGGTTGTCAAACCTGTAGCTGAGTATTTAGGGGATGGCAGCGAATATACTGGTGCGATCCGGGAAGAAGACGAGGAAATTACGTACAAAGTTCTTGCTATTCGACAACTCCACGAAGGGAAACGCTCCGCAATGCATTGTGCTATGAGATTGTTGATCGATCTGGGGTTGGATTATATTATGATGACTGATTCTGATACCCTCCTTGACCCAGACTGCATCGCTCATTTGTCAAATTTAATCGAGTCTGATTCCAGTCTTGGTGCTGTTACGGGTAATGTCGGGATCTTCAATGCTAATGAGAGCCCTATCTCTTATTTAAGCGCAGTTAAGTACTGGTACGCTTTTAACATTGAGCGTTCCGCCCAAAGTTTGTTTGGAGTGGTCTCTTGCGTGTCGGGACCACTGGGACTATACCGTGCGAAAGATGTTGAAAAGGTGCTACATGAGTGGTATTTTCAAAAATTTCTTGGAGTGCCGTGCACTTACGGAGACGACAGACATCTTACGAATAGGATACTCTCTCTGGGGAAAAATGTAAAATTTACACATTTAGCAACTTGTACTACGGAAACACCGACAAATATGATCCGATGGATTGTCCAACAAACACGATGGACGAAGTCATTCTTTCGTGAACTTGGCTTTAACTTGATGTGGGCTTTCAAAGTTAATTTCTATCTCACGTGGGTGTTATTATACCAAGGGATTTACCCTTTCTTCGTATTGGCAAGTATCGTTACGCTGCTGTTCTCAAACTCAGCAAATAGTATTGCAACATTATTAGTTGTCATGATTCTTGTCAGCACATTTAGGGCGGTCCTCGCCTTTGCTATTGCTAAGCAACCGCGTCTGTTAGTCTACATTATATACAGTTTCCTGTACGTTATATTTATGATTCCAACGAAAGTACATGCAGTATTAATGCTGTGGGACACCGGCTGGGGCACATCGAGTAGACTAACTGTGAAAAACGGAAATCCTATCCACCTTATACCGATGTGTCTCTGGAGTAGTCTAATCGTCGGAGGTGTCACGTACAATTTTATAACAAATCTGTTTCTCGAGTAATCCAGTGTTTATTGTCCCCAAGGGATACAGTTCTCTCCAGTATGGAACGCTAAGGTGTCCTCCAGTAGGTTCCCTAACCAAGTATAAACTTATCCAGTCTAGCTATGAAGCCCCGATTTATGTAATAATTAATAAAGAAATCACACATAGCTAGGCATGATATATAAAATGTTTACCAATTAGGACACATTACTTACAATAAAATTCATTCTTTATTTCACAACAGAGTGAATGGCTATTTTCCGAAAAGCAAATTAAGTGAAAAGGTAGGTGTTAATGCACGTCATAATGCCAGAAGGTTGAACCTTGCAAAACGCTTGCAAAAAGTCTCTATATGGATTTCATTATTTTTTAATTAGAAGACAACATCTTTTGTAATGTGTGAAAACGAATAAAGCACGTGACTTTAACCCATCATTAGTTTTGTTTAGTTTAATAAAATGTTATTTCTGTTTTAAAGGGTTTACTTAAATACAAATGAAATCCACGATTAAAAACCCAACAGTCGACCTCGGCTTACGAGACACCGATAAAGCATGATGAACATATATGATAAACTGGTTTAACAGTTGAATTGAGTAAATTAGAGTATTACAATTGAACATATTGAATGAGATCAAAATAGATGTTCACCTCTGAAAACTGAACAATTCGGAGACAATATGACTGGAGTATCGACTTGACAGTAAAGCATGTACATGGTATACTGTATAAGTGGTAATTTTGCCTAATTATAATTTGCCTAATTTTTGTCAAGTTCGGAAAATTAAATGTCGGAAATATTATATTCATAATGTTATCTAATGGGAAGTTTCTTGTCATTAGGAAAATTAAAATTAGGAAAATTGTAAAATTTGATCATTCGGCAAATTAACCACTCGATTAAATACCACTTATACAGTAGATAAATATACACAGAGATGTCATTTTAAAATACAATAAAGGAAAATGATCACATATTTATGGCTTGAAGAGTAACGTACACACATTTTCACAGTTTTAAAACATTTTAAAAAGAAGCTCCGAATGTTCTTTGCATGTAGCATTATTAGGAGGCCCCGTATCATACATCAATTTAAGGATAGTATTCTTTACCATTTATTTATTATATAATTCCCTTTCTCCTACTTCCAAATCTACCACTCCCATATCTACCATATGTCTCTATTAGAAACCTCGGCTGAACTTGGCAGGAATTTTTTATTTAAGTCAAGGCCAAATTTTAATGTCTAGGTCAAATATATTCCATTCCAATCTAGGCAAATTTTACAAAGATATTGAGATATTAAAGGTAAAAAGTTATAAAAGCACTTGCTTTAAATATCTGACCAATGTTTTAAAAGAAAAAAACATCGACAGATCATGGATTTGTTTTCAAATAGACCCCGAGTGTCTGTTTATCTTTATTCTTCAAAAACCACAAGGGATTCATTTATCCCATTTCAGGGAGAATTTTAAAATTTATTTTTGCATATTCTGCAAAATTTTCTTTGAAATCCATGCATTTTCAAAAATATTTTTTCGAAATAATAAATATGGACATTTTGGCCCACTCCGTAGATATTAAATGTCATCGAGGGATATGCTGAAACCCGTATAAAACAGTTTTGTCTCATCTTCTTCATTCGCATGAAGCTGCTACACGTATACGAAGACATACTAAAATGAATTGCACGATAAAAATACAGAAATACATTTCATTATTTGTAGTAATACTCGGAATGTTATTTTGGGGAACTCAAAATGGTTGGAACATATTCGCAGTTGCGATGAAGAAAATATTGAACTGTACTCAAACCGATATCGAGAACATCGCAACAAGTGGTGAAATTGGTGCATTCGTTGTATGGATTTGGACCGCAAGTGACATCTATAGTTGCTTTTGTACTTACTGGACTCGGATATCCTCTGATGTGGATGACAGCAGAGTTCACAGGATATTTCAGGTCAAATATTTGGCTTGTGTACATTACTTACTGTATCACGATGCTTGGACAGGCATGGTGTTTCGGCTATTGGGACCAACTCAATTAATTTTAAAGAAAATCACCTTGGAAAAATAATTGGTCTTATCTATGCTATGTCTGGCGTAAGCCCTGGAATTTTAAGTCTCATATATGATAAGTATTTTGTGCTGGGACATATTCTGGACGAGGAGAACCAAAATGTTGGAGAATTCATGATTTTTATACATTCGTCAATCTGCTAGGGATTGTGGGTTTTAGGACAGTGCCCGTAGACACAATACCAACTTTGGAGGATACAGAATTAAAGGAAACCAAAGCCACAAATGATAACACCAAGGAAAATACACAAATTACTGCCGATGGACGAGTCAGCGAGAAAGAAGAGAAAAATAGAATCGAACACAATGACAAGACTCCACTGATCAAATTATATCCTCAAATACACTAGAACTTGAATGTTGCAAAAGATTTCATATTTTATTTTGGATCGTTTGCATCATTGGTTGTGTGAGTACATCTTTCTGCACGAATATCACAATAGTCGTGAAATCTGCACATCTCGAAGCAAGGTCAACATTATTTACTACGGTTATTCCAATTTGTAGCTCGATAGGTCGGCTATTTTGTGGAACATTACCTGACTATATCCGAGAGGGCTTGAGCGCCAGCACGTCCAGGCTTGGCGATTGGGCGCCGTAATCACGAGGTTGCGAGTTCGAGACGTGTGTGCTCCTTGTGTATTTTCATTGAAAAACTGGAAAAGATTACCCATTTCCTCTGTGGTGCTGTTCACATATATTTTGGCGTGCATTTGCCAAACTGTCTTCATAATTTTAATCAAGTCTACTTGATCTTGTTTTGAACTTCTATAATTTTGACTACAGTAAACGGTGCAGTAATTGTATTCATTCCTCTAATTGTCATTGGCCTATTAGGCAATAAGTATTTTGGACAAAACTTGGGTAAAACCCTGATCGCCAATGGTGTAGGAGCGCTTGTATTTCTAAAAATCTTTAGTTTATGATTTAAACAGCCCAGCAGGGTCCATCGATTGTTATGGACAGGCGTGTAGTATGTGGACATTTGCGATATATGCCATCATGACACTGATTGTGACTTGTCTCAATACCTTGTTGATCTATGCGGAATGGTCCGCTCAAAAGCTAGAAGAGTATCATTTTCCGTTTGTTAGATCTTCTATTCATTCAAACATAATATGACAAAACTTTTGGCATTTATATAAAAGTACCTCTGACAGAGTTTGTGTCTTCTATCAATGTTTCAAAGTGTCGTATATTGACACTACAATCACAACAACCTTGTCGTTTATTTACCGTTTCACGTGGTATCGGATGTATGCCAAAATATGTGAAATTCCAACTTGATTTCCTTTTGAAACAATGAAATATCTTGCTCTGAAAGAAAATAATTCTACCTTCAAAAAGGTTGTCAAGGTATTGAAAAATACATTTTTATACTACAGACATCGACATGCTGAGACTATGATGTGTTACGGATATCGGGACCATGGTACGCCATCTGCCTGTGCACTGTGTAACGGATACAGGGACTATAGTACATCATCTGTACTGTGCACGAGACCTATATGTGTCACAGGGACTATTGTACATCATTTGCCTGTGCACGAGACCTATATATGTGTCACAGGAACTATGGTACATCATCTGCCTGTGCACGAGACCTATATGTGTCACGGGGACTATGGTACGCCATCTGTCTGCACTAGATCTATACCTATAATAGTACGCCACCTGGCTGTGCACTAGATCTAGATCTACATGATCTAAAAGACGATCGACTACCTCCAGCTGATGCTTTATATCACATAAATCATCTATGTAAATTAGTTAAGTAATAACAAGAAACAAATATTCAATATCTGTCACTGCACTGCATGGTGTACCTGCATCAAATGCATCAAAAATCATCTGATTCTTTATATCACATAAATCATCTATGTAAATGATTTAAGTAATAACAAGAAACAAAATTCCGAACATGCACTCCGGCCTTAACTTGTCTATTCAATTCATATTTATATCATTTGCAAACAGGAATCACTCCTTCCCCACATTGTCTACATCTTCCAGTTTTGCACAAAGAGTGCACTTGTGTGCCTAGAAAAGACTGGTGAGAAGATTTGTTTTGTTCAGTGAAAACATTTTGAATTCTTTCACTGAATTGTCTTGTTTGTTATACATTTTATCAAAACATTCTTCTTCACATTCATACATTAGTATACTTGTGCAAAAGTGAGAGATGTAAACATTGAGGGGAAAGAGTGATTCAAATTTGAAAAATAACATGTGACTCAATTGAGGAATGCAGCAAATTTCCGAACATGCACCTTGACCTTAAGAAAATGATTAAATAATGGAACTTAGCTGTGTCTGTACTGTATTAATTTGATATGATATATATAACATATTTCATTAAATAGTTGGTAAGTGTAAACACAAAAATTGGGCCTATACGAACATGCATGCAGATTTACCTTAAAACAAACCATTGCTCCAAACAAGATACAATATGATATATATTTTTTGCTATTGAATGCACTAATCCATTTACAACCGATCGCAGGGATACACTGAAGGCAATGCCCCAATCAAATAATGCCTGGGTCACCTTTGCTCCGATCCATCGGCCGGCGCCCGGCCGATTGAGTGTTTTGTTCAATATTGTATTCAATTTTGAACAAAATACTCAATCGGCCGGGCGCCGTAGTGAAAATCGGGGCAAATATGACCAAGGCATTATCTCCGATTCATCGCTCGGCGCCCGACCGATAAGTGTTTTGTTCAGAATTGCATTCATAATTGAACAGAATACTCAACCGGCCAGGCGCTAGCCAGCCGATGAATCAGACCTTATGTGACCTCGGCATAAGCTAACTGTGCAATAGGCCTTTTGATTCCATTATGTAATTCGTTGAAGACGATTTTTGAGCTTGGTTCGTCTCGGGGAAGGAGTGTATACGTAGGAGCTTCAATAAAGTGAAAAGTAGGTGTTTCCTTAGATTTCCCTTGACCCAGTTGAATTCCCTTTATTGACTCATTCAGACCTTCAAAGGAGCTAGTGTGAATTATTTATATCTTTTCAGTGTTTTGAAGTAAAGCATTTGTCTTGTTAGTCCAACAACATTAGACCTAGCCCGGGCCTCGTTTCTTATCTGACATGTGTTATGGCCCGGCTAGGTCTAACCTCCATGACCATTTTGCCTTTGATGCGTTAATTTAAGGGCAGGGTGCATGATGGGAAATTTTCTGCATTCCTCAATTGAGTCACATGTTATTTTTCAAACAAGAATCACTCCTTCCCTTCATTGTCTATATCTTCCAGTTTTGCACAAAGAGTGCACTTAAATGTGCCTAGAAAAGACTTGTGAGAAGAATGTTTTGATAAAGTGTATAAAAAACAAGAAAATTCAGTGAAAAAAATCAGAAAATTTTCAGAAATTTTTTTCACTGAATTTTCTCATTTTTTATACAATTCACAAAACAAACCTTCTCACAAGACTTTTCTAGGCACAGAAGTGCACTCTTTGTGCAAACTTGGAAGATGTAGACAATGTGGGGAAGGAGTTATTCATGTTTGTCAAATAACATGTGACTCAGTTGAGGAATGCAGAAAATTTCCCAACATGCACCCTGTCCTTAATCGTTCAGCAGGTTTCGACAAGCGGAACTAATTGAACCCTGAAAACATGGCAATATTACACAAAGAATGTGATTCAAGCATGCATACATACCTTATAAACACATACACCCCGTCCCGTATCCCCCTTAGACCCTATTGATGCATAATTACGAAAATATTGGAGACAGGTTTGGAATATGACGAAAATGTCGGTCAGTTTCGGTAACATCGAAATTGCAAATCGTTTCAGGAATTAACCGTCATCACGGCACTGCATTAACGAACAGTTGGTTTGCAATTAATAACTATTTTGCGTGTATATACGCGCTATATAAATTAATCAAAGATACCTGTTATCCTCAAAATTGATCTTTTTATCCCGAGTAATCGCGATAATAATTATCAATCTATTTGACAACAATTTCGTTTCGCTGGTAGTTTAATTTTACGATCCGGGACACTCAGACGAACAGACACAATGACGGACATGCGGAAATGTCACTTTAGAGATTGGTAAGTGTAGCCTCATTTTACTCGTATAAATGAACATTTAACACAATAATATTGTGTTAAATCGCTTGATGTTACACTGTATGTGTTTTTATATTATTGTCAAGTATCAGTTGCACCATATTGCGGAAAAATGGTTTCGATGGATTCAGAACTTGCATCAAAAGAAAGAATAGTAAGGAGGTTAAACTCAATAATGGCCCCAAGAAAATTCCTAATAATAAAGAACGCCGTTATTGAGTTTAACGACGTTGAACTATTGTCTTGTCTGGTCTTTCACGTATCTTCTCCAAGAGGTATACGTTTGATTTTGTACAAAAACTATATATAAGGCATTTTTATTGATTTAGATCGCCTACCCGAATCACCTACCCGAATCTAAATGACAAGCAATCAAATTGCAACAGTGTATGGATCTGTACACGAGGCCTAACTTGTGATCTCCTTTAGGAAACCCGTTAGTTGTATTGCGTCAGTAAAACCTAAAAAAACTCAAAATATCATTATGCAATAATATATGGAAAAATATATTCCAATTGTACATAAATGACATTTGTTTATCTTGGATTGCTTCTAGTTTAGCTTATAAAGTGTATGGCCTCTTATATTTTGATGCTTCTATGCCATAGTATTTTCAAAAAGATTAACATGGCTGAAATGTTTTAAATTACAAGAGGGCACAGGCTTATTGCACAAAATAACTAAATAATCTGAAATACTTATACTCCTTCCCCACATTGTCTATATCTTCCAGTTTTGCACAAAGAATGCACGTATGTGCCTAGAAGAGACTTGCGAGAATAATGTTTTGATAAAGTGTATAAAAACAAGAAAATTCAGTGAAAAAATTCAGAAAATTTCAGAAATCTTTTTCACTGAATTTTCTCGTTTTTTTATACATTTTACAAAACAAATCATCTCACAAGTCATTTGCTTCGATTTTCACTACGGCGCCCGGCCGATTGAGTATTTTGTTCAAAATTTATTACAATATTGAATAAAGCATTCAATCGGCCGGCCGCCGGCCGATGGATCGGAGCAAATGTGACCCAGGCATATCTGAGATTTCATCCTAAAAATGTATTCCTCTGAATGATAAATAAGGGCTTGACAACCGAGACAATGGGAAACTAAGAGCCATTTCTTCAAGGCCATGGTAACAGGCATCTTAGATTTGTGTCGGAATTGCCTAATTTTAATTGTCAACTCAAATCAAGGTAACAAGTGCATCTTGAACTTTGTTATGATTTATTTGTATTGTGTAATTATCGAGTACATAGTGTAATTAATAGGCATACAATTTTAGGCAAACGTGTCGTTACTTGGGTCTCTAGATGCCATTGTTTGCTATTCGGGATTGGCCCTTAAGATTTGGTGCTCCGCTTTGGACATTATTGATTCAATATAAATACAATTAGCCCTAGTATTTGTAGAATTGAGCATTTATATTTGTAATATAATTCAATTACATGTCTCTCCGGATGGTATCGTCTATATATAGTTTGACATTGAATATGCTTTTCCATTTCCATTTGCATTTTGTTTGCGGTAAATATCCGATACTAGTGACGTCATTGAAACACGCTATGTACATTTACAAGACATAAGAAGAAAACAAATGTTCCCGACCAAATATGCTTATATTAAATATTAAGATTAAGATTAAGAGTTTTGTTGATTTTACCTAATTGAAATGACATGTCCTAGTGTTACCAAAATCAGGCTATGATGTTTGATTTGGTTTGCTTAAAACTGACCTCTTCTAAGTTTTGAAAGCAGTCCGTCACAGAAGTCGTCTGCAACAGGTACCCATCTCCGCGAAGCATCCCACAAGATGAAGCTGTTCGTTGTAACTTTGGCTGCTCTGCTAGCAGTAATATCTGCCTCTCCTAGGACTGGCCCATTTAAAGTTTCAGTTGAAAAAATTGAAACCAACCGTAAGTATATACTTTTCTTTTTATTCAATTAAGGAAACTGTCAAAATACAAAAAGATTTTTTTTTAAGATTACATATTGGAAAATAATAGAGAATTTAGCAATTTCAATTGATAATCTTTTTAATTAAAACATAATTATATAGCTTCATTTTGTTAAGGTTAAATGGGCAACAAATATTAGAGACAAAATGAGAGTAACTCTCTTGATAAAGTTTAGGTATTTGTTAACGACATCTCATCCCTTGTTATGTTCATTGTTTTAAAACTTATTATATTTTCTGATGATTCTTTGAATTAAAACTTTTGAAAAAACTGTAACATCTTTTAAATTAATTAAAACATTTCTGCATCTTGAATTTTTAATGACGTCCGATATCAAAATCTGACTTCTCGAGTCTATCTTTAAATAATGATACAAAATTGGATTATTAGGAGATCATCGGAATGATCCTAGAAATTATTGCTTTTATCATTTTACATCTCTAATCTTTAAGTCCACTTCAATTTAAATAGATGAAGAGAAATTACTGAACAAAGTTGTCTCCGAAATAAATTTATTCCAAAAATGTATTAAAGGGATGTCCTTTTCTGCATAAAACATTAAAATGAAAGAATTATCATGGAATAAAGCCAGAAAGGACCTTTTTAGAAAAAGGCACAACATGAAATGGTCAAAGCAAAAATGATTAATTGTAATTAATCATTTTTTGTCTCTTCTAGCTATAGCACCTTTAAGGCAGTGATCAGTGTGTGAAAAATGGTTCCCCACAGCTTATATTGGGGTTTTTGTCATCCTGTTATGCTTTCTCATACAACGAACCCTATCTGTGGCTGCGATATGTAATCTCTCACTGTGGACATTATGGGTTTCAGTTGTTTTCAGTTTGATTCTTGGTTTCCTTGGATATTCAGTGATTTTATACTGTTCGCACTTTTCCTTAAAACACATTTTCAAAGGTTTATTAATAGTGACAAAAATTGTTTTGCCACGGTCACGAACATTTTTCAAAGCACATCTCGCGTGCAAGGATTTTTGATCAATTCAGAAGAAACCCGAACTAATTGAATTGTTAAATTAATTTTTCTTTCTCTTCATCCTATAAATTACCAAACTTGTACCATAACTAACATTTTATTCTATGTTTCAAATAAATCTAATGAATTATGATAAAATATTATTACCGCCTGTTCTAGGGGTTTTATGCTAGTTTAGAAGGCATTTATTTTACTATATCGACCTGAGCAATATGTGACGTCATAGTGGCGGGCAATATTGCCAGTCAATATATTGCCCTTCGAAATGACGTTATTGTACTTTTATTGCTGTTATAACTAATTATCTTTGTATTTTAGTCAGTCCAAGAGTAAGAAGAGCGGCATTGAGCCTTGATGAATACCGTCAGGAGCAACTTGTAGACCACAACAATTACCGCGATGTCCACGATGCATCCCCTCTATCCCTCGAGTAAGTAAATGCATTTGATTTCTGAACGGGAATTTGCATTGTCGGAACTTGATATAATTGAAACAATTTAGTGAGGACCTCTAAATATTTTCATCTAACCTTAAAAATCCATATCCGACCTTGACCTGGATCGACGACAATATTGAAAATGTTGTAATTATCTGATATTATAATTGACTATAAATTCATAATCAGCAATCCAAAAGATTTAAAATAACATTTTAATCCACGTTGTATTCCATCTTGTACTCCATTGGTTACTCTGTTAAATCCTATTTATATGTTCAATATTAATCTGCTCATTGACAGAACACAAGTCAAGAATTAATGACTTTGATAAGTGCCATTCTATCATAAAAAAGCTGTGAATATAACACATACTTCAAAGGGTATGTATTCTCATTTTGAGATCTATATGATTATATAATCGACTGATTTTATACATACTGCTTGTTTCAGTGCTAATCTTAACGCCGAGGCGCAAGCGTACGCCGAGCACCTCGCACAGCTGGGTTCCATGACACATTGTACCAGAGCAAAGCGACAGCTGAACCAAGCCGGGATAGGTTGTGATGAAGGAATCCATGGCAACGGGGAAAACCTCGCCTGGAGCAGCTGTAAGTTTACCGAACCTATTTCAAGTTTTCCGTTTTTCATTCATTTTTTCATGTGTACCAATGAGACTTGAGCTTGGTTTAATTTTTTCATACCTCAAATGTATTAATTTTCACCATGTATGAATTTAAAATAGTAACCAGTTTCAAAATTTTAAAAATTGTATCTATTCACCAGCAATACCTTATATGGCGTTAGGTTCTGTAATTGATATCCTATGATTCTTGAAGAGCTTTCATTTTTATCTAATGATGGATATCGACCATCTAGCAATCAAATTGCGTTTAAACTCTTTGTTAAGACGTTTTGTGAAGAAATCGTAAAAACTGTTATCCAAATAGTCTATCGGGCAAATTTTGAATGTGGACCCCCTCCCCTCGTCAACTTCACTAGTCTAGTGCCTTGGTAACATTTGCTCCGATTTTCACTACGCCGCCTGGCCGATTGAGTATTTTGTTCAGAATTGAATAGAATTTTGAACAAAATACTCATCGGCCGAGCGCCGGTGCTGAAAATCGGAGCAAATGTGACCACGGCATAAAACAAGACAAGTTCAAAATTTATAGTGTTTCAAGTTGAACAAAAGCCTCGCTCACAAGTAAAATGTTTTCTATCTTCTACTTCTCCCTTGTCACCAAAACTCATAATTTTCTTTTTAGCTCAAACCACAGACCTCAACACTGCAACCAAGATGTGGTACGATGAAGTGTGCCTCTATGACTTCGGTAATCACGGATTCAGTGTAAGATTATTTGAGACCATCCTCCTAAGCAGGTATCCAGAATCCATACCCCATTCTTCCCCCTGCTTTAACCAATTTGGAAGCGCCGATTAAACCGAATCACGTGATCTAATAATGCTGCAGTGTTGCGACAGCCAATCAGATTGCGAGTTCTTAATCGGGGAAATGTTAACTGCTTATCGCAGGGGGTAAAAAGAAAGAATATATTCTGGATTTTGAAGCCCTGTGGTCGGAGGATGATTTGAGACCTTTGATCATCTAATTATATCTGATAATTATTGACTGATACCATACCATACTTTGTTTTTATTAAGAACTTCATTTCGTTTATCATTTATGAATTCGTTGATGGTTTTAAGCATGATATACAATGTATATCGTAGCTTAGCTGTTAATACTATTTTGGTAACATTTTATTGCGGATATGTTTGGGTTAAATCTTGATTGTGTCTTTCATTTATTGGTTAAGCTCAATACATATCCACCATGTAGTGCCTTATTATTTAGTCCCTAGTGGTTCCCTAGTAGGTTCCAATGGCGCCTTTAAGAATTAGCACGTGCACCTACTCCTACTAGTTCCAAAGTTGGATTAGATCATATATCTAAGACAGGGACTGAATATGCCTTGAGAGCCCCTGGAGTGGTACTTGCTGTGCCCCATTAGCCTCCATCCTCCTAAGCAGGTGTCCAGAATCTGTACCTCCTTCTTCCCCCTGCTATAACCAATTTTGAAGCGCCCGGTTAAACTGAATCACGTGATCTAATTATGCGCAATGACTTATACATGATTTCTGTCGCAGTATTGCTACAGCCAATCAGATTGCGAATTCTTAATCGGGGAAATGCAAACAGTTTATCGCAGGGGTAAAAAGAAAGAATATATTATGGATTTTGAAGACCCGTGATCGGAGGATGCATTAGCCCTCCGAAGCTCCCTATACCAAGTATCTTTGGTAGTGCGTTATTAAAACCATATATAGACTTTGTCGTTTTGTGTTTTAAATGGAAACAGAATGTGTTGAAATAGCCCCACGTGTTATAAAGCAGGTGTCCCAATAGCCACAAGTTGAAATGCCCTGGCGAATCGTTAATCACTAAAACAATGTCAATAAAAATCTTCATATTTTAATATTTTAGATGGAGACTGGACATTTCACACAGGTTGTGTGGAGGCCAGCCACTTTGCTGGGAATAGGACGAGCTTCTGGTAGCAGTGGGGTAAGCAAACTGTATTTTTATTCAAGACAATTAACACCCTGACCCTGAGGCACAGGAAAACGTGAAAAATGTTTAAAAAGTCCCCTAGTGTACTGAGTTGGTAATGCGTGGTGTATACATGTACATTATATCTTTTACTATTACTATTACTTACATTGAATAAGAATAAGACTGATTTTTTTTATTAATGACTGTATACCCGGGCCTCAGCCCTGACCATGCCTTAATCGTATTTACATCGTGCCGTATGCCTGGGTCACATTTGATGCGATTCGTCGGCCGGCACCCGGCCGATTGAGTATTTTGTTCAAAATTGAATACATTTCTGAACAAGATACTCAATCGGCTTCAATGCGCCGTTGTGAAAATCGGAGCAAATGTGACCAAGCCATTACTCGTACTCTTTACTTTACTTACTGATTCACTTTGTACTCAAACTTGATAATTGTCGTTGTACTAGCTAATTCACATTGTACTTGATAATGAACTTTGTATTTTAATTTTCTCAATCTCTGTACTTTAATTTGCTAACTTATTTTGAACTTGGTCATTTTATTTGTACTTCCATTTGCACCTTGACTTCTTGCTAATTCACTTCGTACTTCGTAACTGACTATAAATTCATAATCAGGAATTCAAAAGATTTCAACTAATATACTTTTAATCCACATTGTATTCCACAATTAAACTTGTACTTTAACTTGAAAATTATCTTTGTACCCACTTTGGTATACCTGTTCGCGTTTGTTTAGATGTAATTCTCAATTACATTAAAATATATGTTTCCTGTTGTTCTTAAAGATGTATTTCTTGCTTTATAGACCTTTGTGGTTGCTCGTTACAACGTTCAACAGGGAATGTCATTCGCCACAAACGTTGGCGACAAACCTGCCAGTTTGGATGACGATTGTGGCACAGCTGGAACTGATGAGCCCGAAGAACCTGTTGCACCTGTGGAAGTGTCCGCCCTAGCTGATGCCCGAAAGGACGTATGCACAAATTTGGGATACCCGTACCCCGACCACACTCCATACCCCGACCAATTTGGCTATAACTCCTGTTGGTTGGTCTGCGGTAACCCTGCCAGTAAGTATTTTGCATTTGGTGTTCATGAGCAACCCTTTGGCTTATTACTAATGATTATGTTATTTGTTTTTATTTGTCTGTTCATTATTAATGGTTTATCGGTTGAATGTTAGATGTTACTAAGGCACTTTTAAAATTGTACTAAACAATACAATTAGACAAACAAAGTATCTTATGCATTTCTAGGTGTTAGGTATAGTAGAGTGTATTTACAATGGATGATTTCTCATGATTTGGATAATCAGACCGCTATGGTTATCAATAATGGCTTATATAAATCAATAACAGAATATCAGGATTGAGTAAAATTATTTAGTACCTAGTGTTATACTAACCTGAGGCCTTATTCACAAAGCATCGCAATTTCGCTATGGCGCTATCGCAATCGCAAAGCAATTTTTAGCGAATTTTCTTATTCACAATGACGTGCTAAATATAGCGATTGCAATATCGCTATTTTCCTATAGCAATCGCAATAAAATCGCTAATATTTAGCGATGGGGTACTACCTGTCCGCAATTCAGTCGCAATATTCAGCCATCTTTGATCCTTAATTTACACTCTAATGCGTTGGCTATTAGAAGTGAGATTATGCATATCGATATTTAGGCACAGCCTCAATACGGAGGACTGAACTATTTATTTAAAGGCCTATTTTCCTTCATTCTATAATGCTGTAAAGATGGGTAAGTTTCAGTTATGAAAATATTTTTCAAATGTTTTTTTCGAGCAAAAATAGCGATTTAGCTATCGCAATGAGTCGTCTGTGACCACCAAATCGAGGCAATCAAGTATTTCAAGATACGCCTACATTGTATATGCCAGTATGATATAGCCTATGATTATCGTTTTATTTATTTGATGAGTACCCATACACAACTTTGATTATTAAACACAATCACAGAATGGAAAATACGTTTCTTCGTGTTAGGGATCATATTTCTCCTCTCAATTAGAAAAAAATCACGGATTTGTCCGCATTTATGGAACATGGTATATTGCGTAAAACACGGAAAACTTCCCAATGTTTGAAATTACCTACTCCATGCAATCATTTGCGTACTCTCGAAGTTCAAAAACGCTAGGAGTAAAAGCTATTGAATACGGCGTCGGAGTATTATAGGCCTAGGCCCGGGATCATAGGCTTCTTTAAAACGCACCATTCATTTTTAATTGTTTAATGGCACCATATAGTGAGTTATATAATAGACTAGACTATTTGGGTCTTGGTTTTACCCTAGTTCCATTAAAGGCAGACTCTTAGCTGGAGGGGTGACAAGATTGCTAGCAGCACTTGGCCTACTATTAATATCTAATCAATTAATGTATTTTAAACAAGCAAACAAAACAACTTTCAAATTACTTACACGTTTTTATTTTATAATGACATTCATTTGAAACGCCTTTGCGTATTTGACGTAGCCTAATAACCCTAGCTAATTACAAGGTGCGAGTTACTGTGCTAATTAATAAAATTGTATTTATTTATAATTGCGATATGTTTGCTACGTGTTTGCGATAGCGATTGCTTTGCTATTGCTTTAGAGCGCTTTTGTGAATACCGCGCAAAACGTCATTGCTATTGCTATATCGCTATCGCATAGCAATAGCAATCGCTAAAAATTGCGATGCTTTGTGAATAAGGCCTCAGATTCGCAATTATGCAGCCGATATTAAGTAGATGTTTAGAAAAAAATCAAAGACCTGTTTATATTGCATTTATAAATTCTTAGTGCAAAAATAATTCATTTCTCTAAGTTTCATTTTTTTGCAAGTAATAGCTACTTTATTGTTTTTAGGTCAATACTCTTTCTACATCTTCCCTACCTATTTCTTCTCTGATGTCATCGACTGCAAAAAATCCGATGGCAGTTTCGGTGTATGCAGTGGCGAAGTCTGCAACTAAAAGATATCAGTATTGACCCGGTGAAACCATCGAATACGCGTGATCACAAAACACGATGGACAATACCGATGATGACGTCATAGTTCTGAATTAGATATATTTTCACAAACTTATGTAGACCTTTTCGTACTGTGTATCTCTGAATAAGATATATTTTTACAAACTTATGTAGACCTTTTCGTACTGTGTATCTCTGAGTAAGATATATTTTTACAAACTTATGTAGACCTTTTCGTACTGTGTATCTCTGAATAAGATATATTTTTACAAACTTATGTAGACCTTATCGTACTGTGTATCTCTGAATAAGATATATTTTTACAAACTTATGTAGACCTTATCGTACTGTGTATCTCTGAAGTAGATATATTTTTACAAACTTATAAAGAGTAAACTGATAAACATTTTTCTTCCTTGGATCGGAAAGCAGATACCATATTAATGTTACTTAATGCTATCACGCTATTACATCTCGAGCTTTGTAGACTCAGTTGAAAAAATACATTCATATTTGACATTTTGAGTTGGAATGAAGAAAGCCATTTCTTTGTTAGCTACTTTGAAATGTAAAACGTATGACAGTGTTTCGACTCTCCTGAGTATTTGCAGTAAACTATTACCCATAAGATTATACTCTTTAAAATGGCTTTTCTTCAATAGAAATACACGTACTGTAGCATCTATATTTTGTCGTGTTGCAAATTTATGTTAAGTTTTGACTTTTACACTTATAAACTGGCCAACTATAAAATTATTTACGGTCAAAACACCTTGGATTTCATATAACCAACTTCTTGGAATTTGGGTGTAACTAAAAAACGGCATTTGAACGTGGTTTATGAACTTTACTCTTCAAAAAGCTGTATAAAGCCTTCACAATCCAACGTAATTTTGTTATCATGTCAAGTCTCCAAAGTTTACTGCAACTTTGTTATCATGTCAAGTCTCCAAAGTTTACTGCAACTTTGCTATCATGTCAAGTCTCCAAAGTTAACTGCAACTTTGTTATCATGTCAAGTCTCCAAAGTTTACTGCAACTTTGCTATCTTGTCAAGTCTCCAAAGTTTACTGCAACTTTGTTATTATGTCAAGTCTCCAAAGTTTACTGCAACTTTGTTATTATGTCAAGTCTCCAAAGTTTACTGCAACTTTGCTATCATGTCAAGTCTCCAAAGTTTACTGCAACTTTGCTATCATGTCAAGTCTCCAAAGTTTACTGCAGCTTTGTTATCATGTCAAGTCTCCAAAGTTTACTGCAACTTTGCTATCATGTCAAGTCTCCAAAGTTTACTACAGCTTTGCTATCATGTCAAGTTTCCGAAGTTTACTGCAGCTTTGTTATCATGTCAAGTCTCCAAAGTATACTGCAACTTTGTTATCTTGTAAAGTCTCCAAAGTTTACTGCAACTTTGTTATTATGTCAAGTTTCCGAAGTTTACTGCAGCTTTGTTATCATGTCAAGTCTCCAAAGTATACTGCAACTTCGTTATCTTGTCAAGTCTCCAAAGTTTACTGCAACTTTGTTATTATGTCAAGTTTCCGAAGTTTACTGCAACTTTGTTATCATGTCAAGTCTCCAAAGTTTACTGCAGCTTTGTGATCATGTCAAGTTTCCGAAGTTTACTGTAACTTTGTTATCTTGTCAAGTCTCCAAAGTTTACTGCAACTTTGTTATTATGTCAAGTCTCCAAAGTTTACTGCAACTTTGTTATTATGTCAAGTTTCCGAAGTTTACTGCAGCTTTGTTATCATGTCAAGTCTCCAAAGTTTACTACAGCTTTGTTATCATGTCAAGTTTCCAAAGTTTACTGCAACTTTGTTATCATGTCAAGTCTCCAAAGTTTACTGCAACTTTGTTATCATGTCAAGTTTCCGAAGTTTACTGCAACTTTGTTATCATGTCAAGTCTCCAAAGTTTACTGCAACTTTGTTATCATGTCAAGTTTCCGAAGTTTACTGCAACTTTGTTATCATGTCAAGTCTCCAAAGTTTACTGCAACTTTGTTATCATGTCAAGTCTCCAAAGTTTACTGCAGCTTTGTTATCATGTCAAGTCTCCAAAGTTTACTGCAACTTTGTTATCATGTCAAGTCTCCAAAGTTTACTGTAACTTTGTTATCATGTCAAGTCTCCAAAGTTTACTGCAACTTTGTTATCATGTCAAGTCTCCAAAGTTTACTGCAACTTTGCTATTATGTCAAGTCTCCAAAGTTTACTGCAACTTTGTTATTATGTCAAGTCTCCAAAGTTTACTGCAACTTTGTTATCTTGTCAAGTCTCCAAAGTTTACTGTAACTTTGTTATCTTGTCAAGTCTCCAAAGTTTACTGTAACTTTGTTATCTTGTCAAGTCTCCAAAGTTTACTGCAACTTTGTTATCATGTCAAGTCTCCAAAGTTTACTGTAACTTTGTTATTATGTCAAGTCTCCAAAGTTTACTGCAACTTTGTTATCATGTCAAGTCTCCAAAAGTTACTGCAACTTTGTTATCATGTCAAGTCTCCAAAGTTTACTGTAACTTTGTTATTATGTCAAATCTCCAAAGTTTACTGCAGCTTTGTTATCATGTCAAGTCTCCAAAGTTTACTGCAACTTTGCTATTATGTCAAGTCTCCAAAGTTTACTGCAACTTTGTTATTATGTCAAGTCTCCAAAGTTTACTGCAACTTTGTTATCTTGTCAAGTCTCCAAAGTTTACTGTAACTTTGTATCTTGTCAAGTCTCCAAAGTTTACTGTAACTTTGTTATCTTGTCAAGTCTCCAAAGTTTACTGCAACTTTGTTATCATGTCAAGTCTCCAAAGTTTACTGTAACTTTGTTATTATGTCAAGTCTCCAAAGTTTACTGCAACTTTGTTATCATGTCAAGTCTCCAAAAGTTACTGCAACTTTGTTATCATGTCAAGTCTCCAAAGTTTACTGTAACTTTGTTATTATGTCAAATCTCCAAAGTTTACTGCAACTTTGTTATCATGTCAAGTCTCCAAAGTTTACTGCAACTTTGTTATCATGTCAAGTCTCCCAAAGTTTACTGTAATTTTGTTATCATGTCAAGTCTCCCAAAGTTTACTGTAACTTTGTTATCATGTCAAGTCTCCAAAGTTTACTGCAACTTTGTTATCATGTCAAGTCTCCAAAGTTTACTGCAACTTTGCTATCATGTCAAGTCCCCACATTCCAACGAAATTGTGCCATAGCTTGTGCAACAATAGCGAATATAGACATATCTTATAAATTCTGACTTAATCAACCAAAGAATTTAGAGCTGTACACTATATAATGTGACTTCCAAATAGATAGATGGTGCATGGGCATGAATAAATTTAATGGGACGAAGATAAGTGTTTTGTAAACGTTTATTGAAAACTTAATACATCTAGCCAAATAATTAAAAACATTGATGTGATATATAATACATTTTTAAAAATAAGTTGGGTATACGCCTAACCCACCTGTCTTCTTTACCTCTAAAGTTCTCTTCTCAACGTTTATTGTAATCATGTCCCCTTTTCACTACGTTCACAATCTCCATTTAACGTAAATGTGTTCCTTTGAGTAAAACACCTTGAAGTTTATGTATCAAGTTTACTACGCCTTTCATGATGATGGTACAGTGGAAAATGACTCAGAATTTATACATGCACCATGCCCATAGGTCATTCCATTACTCCTACATCTAATACTCCCACACTTTGAAATAAACTTGACAAATTATTTTAACTTTTAACCTTGCTCTTTTATGCAGTTTGATATGGTTTATTTGCCGGCTTCAAAATTCACCCACTATTAAACAAAAC
Organism: Owenia fusiformis; assembly: GCA_903813345.2. NCBI lineage: Eukaryota > Metazoa > Annelida > Polychaeta > Sabellida > Oweniidae > Owenia > Owenia fusiformis. The sequence continues at coordinate 23,607,890 of CAIIXF020000004.1, forward strand.
ATATGACATCACGCGGTGAAGCTTTTTTTGACAAACGAAGAAAACTAATTATTTAGTGAGATGGTGTGTAGTCCATACAATGCTATCCTGATAGTCCATGACATATGGTACAATCACAATACAGAGGATTTTATTCAAGACCTTTGCAAAATCGTCCATTTTTGATAACCATTGAAGCACTTTAAAATGGTATCAGACAATCAAATGAAATGGCATCTATTTTCAGCTACGATGGTAAATAATCACAAATAAATGCGTACAATCGTTGTTTTATTAATTTACATGGCGAAACTTTTGGAATCCAGATTCAACTTTGTTTAGCTCGGCAACCATCTTGGATGAAGCTAACTGCAGTTAGAGCCATCCAGGTGTGGAACAGTGATTTTGTTGGAGGTATTTTATCAACGCCGGTTGAACCAAAAGAACAATATACATGTACATCTAATTCAATGTCCATGAAGCGCACTCGCCAATGGACGTATATAGTATTTCTTTCAAGATGAGGAGATTCTGACATCTTTCTATATCTAGTATTTTCTATTTGGTAATATTTAGTTGTTCAAAGCGTGTTAGAATAATTTTTGAATCGTTCATTTTGTTTGTTACATCTAGGTCCAGCAAAAAAAATTCAAAAAGGTCTTAGTGAATGAGATGATGGGGATTTTGTATTTATCCCAAATCCAATGCACGAAGACATGATAATATGCAGCTTTTAAGTCAATTGTGAATATCCCGGGCCCATGTTAAGTCAATACACCCTTGCTGAAATCTCAGACTCAAGTTGATCGGGTCTTAACAAATGAGCCTTGCCATAGGAAAACCGGTCTTATCACAAAAATTAGAATTGTGCTAGAGAGCCAAAAATGTGCCCAAGATTTAGAGAAAAAATGTGCTAAATTCAAATCCAACATTTAGGTCTATATATGCAAGGAAAAATTGTAAAGCCATAAGCCATGGCTAATTTGAAAGGTCTCTTTGTGCTAAGATAAACAAAAAATTAGAATATTGAGAAAATCTGTGATAAGACCCCTTTTCCTGGGCCTGGCCAGGAAAATAACTCGCAATTGATCTATTTTTGGAGCTGTTCCGACCCCCCTCCTTCTGGACTATGCGTGTGCGTCGATACATGAACTTGAAAAATTATCCTCGAAACCATACTAAGTCTTCAATCGTTGCTAAATGACTTAATTGAATTTGTACTTTGGGAATGGACTTCCTGAATTTATGACCGCTATTGTCCATGCCTGTTTCTATTTTTCTCTTGAAAATAGTTCCTTTTTATGAAAAATATAAAATAACACCCAAATTAAATTATGAATATTCAAAAGAGGACATTTAAATCTACAATATGTAAAAATATCAAAATAGTCCAAAGCAGGCGTAACGTGCAGTAGACTGATGAACTTAGTTCTCCAACCGATACTAGTCTTTTAATCGTAATGTGGAGATTGTAGACAGGTAGCTGGAACCATCAATTAGTTAGAATCCCTTAAGGTTTTATTTTATTTCATACATTTTTCATCATGAAGGATGCTGCATCTTTTTTTGCATTAATCTTTTGTCTTGATATACATTACACTCAGTCTGCTATTCTATACATTACACTCAGTCTGCTGTTCTATACATTACACTCAGTCTGCTGTTTTATACATTGCAATCAGTCTGCTGTTCTATACATTACACTCAGTCTGATGTTTATACATTAAACTCAGTCTGCTGTTCTATACATTACACTCAGTCTGCTGTTCTATACATTACACTCAGTCTGCTGTTTTATACATTGCATTCAGTCTGCTGTTCTATACATTACACTCAGTCTGCTGTTTATACATTACACTCAGTCTGCTGTTCTATACATTACACCTAGTCTGCTGTTCTATGCATTACACTCCGTCTGCTGTTCTATACATTACGCCCAGTCTGTTGTTTTATATATTAAAAAGAAAGCTACGATTATATAAAATTCTTATTTAAAAGAAAGTTAACGTTATACAATAATCTGATAACTAGTTTTTCTCAACCATTTGAGTGATTACTGAACTTTTGATGCCCTTTCGCTCTTTACAGGTAACAACAAACATCTATTATTACCAACTACAGGACTGGTATATCACTCTACTATACCTAACCCCTAGAAATGCATAAGATACTCTGTTTGTCCAATTGTATTGTTTAGTATATTTTTGAAAGTACCTTATTAACATCTAACGTCATCCGATAAACCATTCATAAGGAACAGACATATAAAAACAAATAACATAATCATTACTAATACGTCAAATGAGTTGCTCATGAACACCAAATGCAAGGTATAGTAGAGTGTATATGCGCTGCCATTCCATAGAACACTGTTTCTTTACGTAACATGTCAGTAAAAATGATGGCCTGATTGTATTTGTAAAAAACCTGAGCTATTAAATCTCTTTTGTTTCCATTTGGACTCGTGCATCTTTTGGTTAAAGCTTAACATGTACTCTACGCAACATTGGTAAGACTTACTTATTGCTTTGTTACAAAGAATTTTACAGAAAAGGCTTATAAGTAACGAAGGATTTTGAAACTCTTCGTAACAAACGAAGCGATTTATAGATTTAACTTTACTGTCATGGCTACTTACCCTTATATCTTAAGCTTATAGTGTATCCGTGGATGCAAATAGCGGTTAGCGGCTACCGGATTAACCTACTATTTTATGGGCAAATCATTTAAATATGAATAGTACTAAGTCTTGCTTCTCTCCCATTCAACTTCAAATGAGTTGGTCATGAAATAGTAGGTTAATCCGGTAGCCGACAGGCGTTAGTTGCATTCGCGAATACAAGATTAGACATTAGAATGGAGATCAAGTCAAAGTGCAAAGTGTATTTCGGTTTGCAAAGGGCAGTAAAACAGATGCCTTATGTATTGAAAAGCGACAAACTCTGGCATCGATAGCTATACAGTTCGCAATTATCATAATCAACTTATGTCAAAATAACATATCGATGAATTTCACAATTGCAAACCAACGTGGGTGTTCAAATTGTACTGCACACGATCTCAGTATGTATTTTAAATTATCTGCGTCTATGTCTAGCACATTGATATACAAATTTGCCTATTTTTGATTAATTATATAAAATTCGGGAAAAAAAGACTCGTGCTAATACAGAATTTCTTGAGCACAATATATCCTATATTGCACTTCGAATCATTGAATATTTGTGTAGTATTATCCTGAGATAAAGTCAAAACTGTTCGACTAGAAAATAAGCGTGAAATGGGATGATGATGAGAGTAGAAAAAATTGTAAAACTGCGAATTTTTTCAAAACTTAGTGTCAACTCATCATTGGCCCTTATACTCCCTTTAATGAGGTCCGTTGAATAGATTAATCAAAAACAGACGTATTTTTTTCAAGTGATGGCTATTGGGGAGTAGAAAAACATTTGTTGATATTGTGTTTATTTTGTTCATATACTAAAGCTATCCGGTGTAATGGAATGTTTTGCAGTTTGCACCCCCGAATAAGATATATCAGGCCATGGCTTTTTCACGCCAGTTCTCCCTTTGACTATTATGTAGAAGCTAGATTCTTGATATTTTATACAAATTATTGTGTAAACTATACGTCTTTTTATTTTATTCCTTAGTGGTTCCACTTTGCCACAATATTTTAACTCAATCAAGACCACCGTGGCAGATGCAAGTAAGTGAAATATATACTTTTCCTGGAGAATATTTGACGCTGGTCGTATTTTTAAAATGCAAAATTGAGCAAGAAAAAATGAAACTAGAAATAAAGTAAACAGGCATATAGTCAACGTATTAGATTGTGTAGAAATGTAAGAAAATCAGACAGTTTATTCAAATTTTAGAGAGAAATACAACGAAATATCCATGACTAGAAAGAAATCGTTTGCATGGGAAAAACCTGGGCCGATGCAATATATTACAGTGTGTTATATACACAAATAACATCACGTCTTATTTACTACACCGGCTGTTAATTTAAACAAAATAGAGCTTTTTAACATTGTTTTACACAAGAAATAAAAAAACACATATGAGGGTGTTACACCTCAAGGACTTCCCCATCAAGGTCCAGGCAATTGTATAAACAATTTCAAGGATTTAACGTCGAAATATGTGGATATATGTCAAGAAATTTTAAACATCGGAATTAAATTTATAATTAAGTAAGTGCCAGGATCCAGGTACAATTTGAACACACCTAAATATTTATGAGCCTTACACACTAGCCGATGATGCATTCTCATGGAAAATTCTAGATTACAAATACAAATTCCTTTTTTTAATTAGGTGTATTTTAGAATTAAAGACCGTAGGCACTTCCCACGTAAATGAAATTAGCACTACAGTCATACTGGTTTACACAGAGGTGTAACATTAAAACATTCAAGCAATCGTACGCATATATGAACAATACCAACAGGAGTAGTTTTGGGACTTATGATAGGAGCTTGACTGAATTTCGAAAGCTGATGGTTAATTTAATTAAAATTCATACAACAATTTAAAATTACAAGTTATTGAAATTGCAAACTTTAGAAATTACAACATATCGAAATGACAAAATGTAGAGATTACAACATATTAAGATTACAACATATTTAATGTACGACAGAGAAAAATAACAACATATTGAAATAAAAAGTACAGCTTTGGATCATCATAAACTGCATCTAGATCGGATGTTTAGCATGTTGTAGCATTGCTATCTAGATAGTCTGAAGCTGGGGGACAGACACTGATAAACACCTGGATTTGAACAATACATGCTAAGCACATACCCTGGATCTCCAATGGACGTTAACTCTACCCTCTGACATCCATGGATAATTTAGAATTCAGATGGTTACAAGATCATACCGATATTTTAGAACGAGGATTTTGTGACATCTCACAGGATTTTGATTGTGAGATACGATATAGCGACTCAAAAGCACACCTGTGAGATTACTTTAAGACAAAGTAATCGATCATATTTTGGCTCACCCGAGAACTTTAGTTAAATTTAAGAGTGCATACGCAGAGTTGGTCTTACAAAGAATACATAGATCAGGACATTGTGAACTAAAAAATTCGTTTTCCAAATGGCAGCAATCGTTACCAGCCGAAATCGGATTTATTTAACTTTAAATCAAGTACCGATCTGAGACAACTAATTGAAAACTGTGCAACTAGGTAAGTTAAGTAAGTTATTATTCATTTACCATAGTGTAAGCCAAGTGTAGTTATCAGATGACATTTTTCATTTGTTGTAGTAAATTTGTATGTCTGAAAACAGATCTAGCAAAATGTGGGACACAAAACAAGGACAACATGGAAGCATAATTAGCCGCAGCACAATAAAGATATCTACCTCGCAATTGAGGAAGACAAAATATTATTTGAAATTGGGAAAAATTCATCTACGTTCAAAACTATCATCTGTACTTTGTATTCAGTCGATTATAATAATAACAGTTCTCCTACATCGATCCTACATGTGTGTCCATTGAAAATAAACGAAAGTCTGGCCATCTTATATTTTTCTAGACATCTGCACAACATATAATAAACAAGGTGTTAATAAAGTCCAAATGTCAAGACTTTTTGAACAACCCTCGTTGTAGTAGAGGTTCGTGTTATTCCAGTAATTTGTCATATTCAAAAATGTACTCATTTATAAAAGTCAAATTACACCTAGGTCTTAGCTGGAAGTTATGTTTCCTCTAATTATGATTTAGTTGGCAATTCCCAGTACCCCCTGGGAAATGTTGAGCTTGCTTGTTTTTTAAAATCTTGGAAAATAGAAAAAGAAAGTGAAACTTTGGGTCAGAGAATTATGATGGTTTGATTGAATGAAAAATGTTGCTCATGTAAAGGTACTTCAGTGGTTTGTTAGTCTCAATTAAATAATTATAAAGTAAGCCCAAATAAATTGAAAAAATAATCCATATGAATATTCATATGCAACATGCTCCGTCACATTTTCCCGATTTATTACTGTATAAATAATTTGATACTTCATATTAAGGGGAACCCGTTTACCGGCAAACAGTAGTCAAAACTATTGACAGTACTTCGCTACTAGAATTCATAAATATCTTGAGGTGAAATGTTCAGATAAGAACCGAGCACTAAATGCCAAATTCTCTCATCCGTACTTCCGAAATACTGGATGATTCTAAATACACAAAAAGTTCAAAAACAATATTGCCTTGAAATAAACGAGTAAAATGAAGACGATTGATATTAAGACAGTTGGTATTTAGAACAAAGCCTAAAACTGTAGCTTTGAGCACCTGTAGGCAAACGTCTTTTTTATTTACCACCCAACAGAGAGGCCTTCAATTTGAGCACACTGTTTCCCGCCGCGGCATCTTTCCTTTATTCAATGTAGCCGGCTACGAAGTTTGTTAATAAAGCCAGGTGCTCCGTTGCAGAAGTTTAGGTTTCTTTTACCCATGTTATAACAAATTCAGATGTTATGACTACATTTATGAATACTAAATAGTAAGCATTGAATCACATAAAGGCCTAAAGCATTGTTAACATTGTAACATCTTCAAATATGTGAGCCTATGCTAGTATTGGGGGGGGGGGGCACGATGCATGGTGCAGGGTGAGCCAAAAAAGTATCCCGAACAAATGTTAATAAATCAGTCATCTAGCCTGGGATATTATGTTTTATTTGGCATAATTGAAAAAATAAAACGTGGTAGAACGAAAGAGCATTGAACAACATTTTACTTTGCAAAATATGATCTTACACCCTTGCCGAATGACTGAGCTACTAACATTTGTTTGGATTAGTTTTTTGGCTAACCCTGTAGAATGGTCTGATTTGGGATAGCGTGTAATTGGTTTTCAGAGTACGTTACACTGATGGGAAATAGCGTGTAATTGGTTTGTAGAGTAGAGTGCACTGACGGGGAATGGTGGGTAATTGATTTTCAGAGTACGATTCACTGATGGGGAATAGCGTGTAATTGTTTTTCAGAGTACGTTACACTGATGGGGAATAGCGTGTAATTGGTATGCAGAGTAGTATGTACCGATGGAGAATAGCTTTGTCCAAATTCATGTTTTAGTCAGAGGGGAGAGAGGTGCAGTTATAACTCACATACTCTCCAGCGCCCTTTTCATTCTAACACAGGCAATGCGCAAGGGAATTCAAGTGCGTCATTCCCCCAATATTTCACCAAGATCCATAAATAAGAGAAACAATTGAAAATAACTGCCACTCCCATTGACATAGGATATCAATTAGAACTGCAACTATTTGACCGTTGTAATAAATTATGCCGTGATTCGTGGTAAATGGTCTAATGTTTTGCTACCTATTGTTCAGACATGTTTTCCATGGTACTGTATGTACTGTCTGAGTTTAAGGTACTGTGAAGTACGATATTTTATGGTACGGTGGCTAGAACGGTATCGTGCCACTGAATAACTTTTTCTGTATTGAACGAAATTTGAACATGTTCAAGCAATGTTTCATTTGTCAATACTACACAATTGCACGGTCATGACGAGGCGAGCGAACGAAGAAGCAAGGATTAACCCATCACAGTTGAAACGGACAGGCCAAGTCTACCCTCTGAGTTTCCGAGATTAACTATGCCACGTTATTTTAGAAAACAGCTACTACCGTGTATAACACACACTTGAAAAAATGTCAATGTCATTTGATGAAAGGGATGATGACAGCAAGGTATACGACACCATACTACCATACCATATCGTGCCGTACCATATCATACCATACCATATAAAACCATATCATACCATACCATACTATACCGTACCATACCGTATCATACCGTACAACACAATACCGTACCGTATTGCACCATACCATACCATACTACGTATATTATACCATACCTAACCATACCATACCATACCATACCATATCATATCATTCAATTACAATACTAACCACATATACAAGTACATGTTGTGTGATCTCGAAGACCTCATTAGCATATTAAAAACCAAGTGAACTTTGTGTGTACTTAGTGTACTCGGATAGTTGAAGGAGATTCGATGAGTATCAGAATAAGTAGCTCGTTGATTTATTAAGGTTTAGCATCTTGTACCTCTAAATTAAATCAAAAGAAATCTTGACACAATAGTGTAGACTGTCATATTAAACAATAAAGCTCTAATTTATAGATAATTAAAATTTAGCATTATCAGGCATTGACCATAATTTAAACCATTTACACTTAGAAAAAACTCGAATGCCACGCTTAAAAAGGGGTACTGTAAGCCAAATCGGCAAAGAATAAAATAAGTACCTGTAGCATGTAATTAATACCGTAAATCAAATAGAATGCGATACATTTGCTCATACAGAATAAGGTATAATAGACAGTAGTAAATATTGTTCATGGTAATATAATAAAGCATGAGTAGGCTTTATGAGGTAACATAACCCCCCTTTAAGAAAACATCAAACGAACACATTCATACGTTGAACATTGACATATGAATTATTCGAAAATGGCAATTTCAACATGTAAAAATCAATTAGTGACGGCATTGATGATATTTCAACGAACTTTAGTGACGATTTTGACACAATTACCTAAACTCGATCGGTATACGTATCGTACACATTGTTCAAGTAAAGAGGAGGGAAAGCCCCAGAGCTTTAGCGATGACTGACATAATACGTCTCTTGCGTACCACCTTCGTTTGCGCAAATTCTCACCAGTTAATTTTCGAACATAGCGCGTCGTCGTGATGTTTTAATCGATGTAAACATATTCCTTACATATTTCTTTATCTTGATGTGAAAAACCAGGATATGACATTGGTTAATACGCCAGGAATCAACATAATATTATTCGAAGCGTTATTAGAAAATTTTGAATTCGCCATTTTTGTTTGTCGATTTGGACCAATCAGAGGTGTATGTCATCTCAATACAGGTTTACATTATAAGCGTATGTCATCTTTGAACCCTGGTGTTATTCCCCCTCTGGTTCAAGTACGTGCGCATGTGCATGACGTAACCAATCTATGTGTACTACGTAGCCAGTGTTACATACTTGAGTGGGGTTTGCTTCTTTTTTATTTACGTCGATCTTAATTCATCATTTAAGTCGAATTTCGATTGCAAGATTTATAACAATTGGGACTTGTGAGGTCAAAGGTCAAGTTAAGGCCACGGTCACTAATTCCGCAAAATTCTTGTATCTCGACACTGCGTCTGTAAGACAAATGTATAAGTGCCTATTCAAGCTTGTTAGACATGCGGAAGTAAAGTAAAGATGGCAGTATGGTATGACCATATACAGCTTAAAAATCGATACACGCACGTTAGATAACGTTGAATTATGTCTAAACAACGCTAAGTTGTTTCAAAAACCCTACGAGTGAGACAGAGAAGACTCTTTTTACGCCGTAGGGACTTGGTCCTTGGAAGAAAAAAGAATGAATAAACTTTCAGAAAAGCCAAATTTAAAAGATGAACTCGATCGTTTGTCAGAAAAATATCCGTGTCCCGTGCCATATTTTATGAATACCACGCCAATGTGATGTCTTTATTGAAACGAACATATTCCTTAGATCTTTTTAATTTTAATATGAAATGATGATGCTAAATAGTATTACGTTATCAATGAACATTTTTTTCGAAGCGTTTTTTTCTAAATTGCGAACCTGCCCTCTTTGTTCTGTATAATAAGTAATCAGCGACCATGATGTCGTCATTTTGAGTCATCGTAGACCAATGAAGAATTAGATGATCATTTTGAAACAAGTGAAGCCAATCTGCTACCCTTTGCCTTCGTTTGACTTCACTTCTTAAAAGAGAGCTTCGCCGTAGTTTAACTAGACTCTGCACGCAGGGTACCAATCTGCTCGTGCGCCGTGACCAGCGCGCAATACTTCTGCGCATCATTTGCATAAGAATGCTACACTTCAGCTGTTTTCATGGGGATAGGGGGACATGTCCTTTCTTAGAGGGGCATTTAATGAATATTAATTACTGTGACTGAAATAAATATTTGGACGTTTCTGATTGGTTTCGGGAAGATCTTCAAGTATGACACACCACATAGTAACAATCCCAAGACAGGAAACGGGACATATAAAACACCAAACAGCCAGAAACAGCAATCATATCAATTAAATTATAAGAGCATACTATATCAAATCACAATCACCGACTCAAATTCAGACCCCCATAAACCATATCTACTCATAAAGGGAACATGCTCACAATGACACTGATCTCCTTTTATGGGTTGAACTCCATAAAATCAAATGTCAAAGGAAATGAAATTAGAGATATTCTCTGCTGTTCCATATTATCAACTTATTTATCACATTCGCGGAAATTACATTACAGCATTTCAGAAGCTTTAAACGATAAACACGACATTAATCCGTAAAATATTTTCAAAGTAGAACTATTGAAGGGATTTTGCATCAGTCACAGAACATACTTTTACTGAAAATGTTGAATATCCCAGCAAATCAAACAACGCAGCTTGAAGGGGCAACAAGGCCTGTAGAGAGAAAATAGGAAAATTTTAACTTTTTCTGAGCTATCAATTGCAAAGCAATATTTGGCTTAACATCTTCTTTGACATACCCATTTTCTTAAAATGCATGGATAAACTATAAATTTCAGTATTAAGAAGTGTAAATTCAATCCAAAGCTTCAAAAAGCGGAAGTCCACTTTTATTTTCTAAGATACACCATGTTTCACGAGGAATATCAGCTGAAATAATGTTTATCTAAGGGGTTTATTTGAAGATAATAAGAAAAGATGTAAGTCTTGATGAAATATTCAAACTTAGATATACAATATTTTGACACTGGTCCATGATCGTTGAATGGCCCCTATGCACTAATTGTTGCACCTTTAAGATATTTGCAAGATGAATCTCTCTTTTAGAGAACCGAATCAAACAAGTGCTAGTGTTTATTATAATAAACGCTGGCTTTTAATCTCTTTTTAATTAGAACTTTCATTATTCTAGTTAATTATATTCAGAAACAAAAAAATCGCGACAATGGCAAATATAGATGCAACACAGATGCAATTACAGATGAAAATGACTGGGAAATATCAATAGGGTTTCACATATTGTTTTTAAATAGATTCTTTTGAACTATTTTCGTAATGACGTCACCAGACGCGAGTGGGTTTTAACAAGACTATGGGTAGGTAAAAATAGTTCACAATATTGATAGGGTTTCACATTTGTTTTGAATCATACTCATGTTAAAAATGTTTCTCGATGACTCCTCAGTCATCACAAATGGGTTCTAACGGCAATTCGTGGGCTCATGCAGTCGGGCGGAAAGTATTCGTTATTTGAGAAACGTTGATTTAGATTTTGATAGCTGGGGGGGGGTGCTCACTATCTTTCATTTAAAAACGGAATATGTTCGCTTAAAAAACGAGATGTGTTAACCATAGAGACCAAGATGTGTTTTTCTATAGAGAGTGACATGGGTTCCCTTTAAAGCGCGACTTGTTCGCAGAGGGCAAGGTGTGTTTTTCTATAGAGAGTGACATGGGTTCCCTTGAAAGCGCGACTTGTTCGCAGAGGGTAAGATGTGCTTTTCTATAGAGCGTGGGTTCCCTTTAAAGCGCGACTTGTTCGCAGAGGGCAAGATGTGTGTTTTAAGCGCGACTTGTTCACGGAGGGCATGGTGTGTTTCTTTAGAAAGTGATCTAGGTTCTCTTTAGAGCGCGATGTGTTCACCAGATAGAGGGCAATGTGTGTCTTCTATGGAGTGTCCTGAGTTTCTCTGTAGGGCGATGCGTTCGCCAGAGAGAACGAGATGCGTTAAGTATAATGCAACGGGGCTATGGGTACCGGGCGAAATATTTGCTAGAGAGAAAGGTATTATGTGTTTATTTAGTGAGATTGAGTAACCTCGTGTGTTAATAAATAACATGTGTTCACTATTAAAGAGAACGATATAGGACAAATAATTGGTGTTCTTTATAGAGAGTGGTTTTTTACTATAGAGCTCTTGTGGGGGAAGCTATCACTCAATCCAAGGCAGTGTTATGGCAATCTACTTCATACTATCTGAAGCCCCACTTATAACTTCAATTAGACTCGACGCAAGTTGACAGGTCTGATCCTTCGAGCAGGAAGATTAATCAGTAAATATGACATAATTTGATAAATCTGTGTCAATGCCTGCCGATCGAATAATACGGTTACGTCATTACTTATCACAACATGTTTGTCAAAGCTGAAATACGAAGAACATTTTATTGAGAAATTAGCTTAAATCCTTTAACGATGTCAATTCATTCAAAAAATGCGCACAATCATTTGACTAATATTGATACTTCATTCAACCAAGATATTGACTAATCATTCAACCAATACAGTTAAATCATCCAACCAATGCTATCAAAATCATTCAACCAATACAGTCAAACTCTTCAACCAATGCTATCAAAATCATTCAACCAATACAGTCAAACCCTTCAACCAATGCTATCAAAATCATTCAACCAATACAGTCAAACTCTTCAACCAATGCTATCAAAATCATTCAACCAATACAGTCAAACCCTTCAACCAATGCTATCAAAATCATTCAACCAATACAGTCAAACCCTTCAACCAATGATATCAAAATCATTCAACCAATACAGTCAAACTCTTCAACCAATGCTATCAAAATCATTCAACCAATACAGTCAAACCCTTCAACCAATGCTATCAAAATCATTCAACCAATACAGTCAAACTCTTCAACCAATGCTATCAAAATCATTCAACCAATACAGTCAAACCCTTCAACCAATGCTATCAAAATCATTCAACCAATACAGTCAAACCCTTCAACCAATGCTATCAAAATCATTTAACCAATACAGTCAAACTCTTCAACCAATGCTATCAAAATCATTCAACCAATACAGTCAAACCCTTCAACCAATGCTATCAAAATCATTCAACCAATACAGTCAAACTCTTCAACCAATGCTATCAAAATCATTCAACCAATACAGTCAAACCCTTTCAACCAATGCTATCAAAATCATTCAACCAATACAGTCAAACCCTTAAACCAATGCTATCAAAATCATTCAACCAATACAGTCAAACTCTTCAACCGATACTGTCAAATCATTCAACCAATACAGTCAAATCATTCAACCAATATGTTCATATAATTCAACCAATACATATATTTCACGATCCCACGGTCCCCTTGGCAATGTGACTGAGCCATATAACTTTTAATTCGACTCCATTCATCCTCCGCCTAAAAGCGTTGAGGTGAAATTACAGTATATGAGAGGGCATTAGCTAATCTTTGATTTATTTACCCTATCTAGCCTAATCATACTTCTTGTGGTTTGATACAGATCGTTATTTATCAAACGCAGCCTTTTGATAGAAATGTACACAGTCGCTCATAATTATGAAATATTTGTAATTTACCATTTATTTGAATCACAGAAGTGCTGTTTCATAATTCCATTTTAAATATAGAAACCACTCTAAATATTTTCTAAAATGCATTAATTCAATCAATGCATTAACATATTCTATTTTTCTCGCATTTTTAGACAAAGGTCCATGTGGTGTATGGCAATTTTAGACAGCCATATCCTTAACCACGAATACTTTCTGGGCATATTGTTCCCGGTGAAGTCTCCATGATGATAAAAATATCTGTAACGGTCTGTTAAACGAGATGATTAATACATGAAGCTTTCGCAGTTGCGTTAGTTTGATATTTTAATGTCTATTTCACTGAAACACAAAAACTGAGCAACACTTTACATATGAATCCTGTGTGATAGACTTATTGGAAATAAACCGGTGTAAAAGGGTAGAAGGTCCTATTAATTTATGGTCCTACTCTCCATTGATTTATATGGTGACCTCTTTGTGCTCTTTCCCTTATTATCTTATACACAATCAGGGCCAGTAAGGGCCTTTAAAAGGGGGACCATAATCCCTGGGGGACCATAATTTCTTTCACACCGGTTTTGTAACTTCGAAGAAGCAAACCACGACGGAAAACGCAATTCGAACGCGAGTTGGAAATATTTATCTATAATCTGATTGGTTGATTTTGTATCAACTCACGATTGAATCGAATGTTAGATCGCCAGCGTTGTAGGGCGTCAGACGATATCTGGAGGCACGACTACAAGGTAGGGCTATGCACATTTTCTAGGTGAAAGGATTCCTGTTTATGGACTTGATGTGACATCGGGATAAAGACTTCATCAACGACGATAGACAGCAATGAGCAACCTAAGATAAAGGATTCGTAAGCTGTGAATCTACAGCAGTCCGTTGGGGTGCCGTAACAGCTGGAATTCGCTGATCGAAGAAACTATCACCTTGGGATTTCAACACACAGTCAGCCAAGTTCCCCGCCATCTCGAGCAGAACTTTCCACGCCCACTTGAAGGACGATTTCCCACAACCAAGTGCCTTATATCGTCTCGCATAGCTTTTATTATATTTTAATAGACATTTCTGTAATTCTAGTTATATAGACATTTTAAATAGACATTTTTATATTGCCGTAATACTATAACTAGTTCAAATATCATAATCAGTGCAATTACACGTTCGTGTTTTATTTGTGTTCTATGTTCTGTGTTATATTAAATTAAATAAACAATTGTACATATTTATATATTTTACATCACTTGTCGTGTTGCATATGTGTGTTGCATGTTTTAATTGATCCATTAGGTTCTGTTTAAAAGTCCCTTTCCCTTCCCCGTTTCGTCCGGTTACATATCAATCAAAAAATTAGAAAAATTATGATTAGGGACCCACTCTCAAAAATCTTTTCCAAAATGTTGAGCCTATTTACTAAAAGGGGATCTTTTTCAGATTTTTATTGCATGAAAATATTATTAAGGTGACATTTAATTTAATCAAAAGTACAAAAACATGGGAGCCATATTTTTTTGATAAAGTCAGAAGATTTTTTATTCTGTTTTCCTTGTATGTGAATGCATTTCCTGACTAAAGAGACACATACAAGAAAACGTCACATTAAAACGCATTTTTCATAACTGTGAATTGGAGGTGCATGGCTCCCCAAAGCTAGCATGAAGAGTGCGAAGTGAGGCAAATTTTTGAAAGTTTCAAGGAGTAGCCTTGCAACTGTCACACATTTGCAAGAATTTAAAATTTCCAGATATAATCTTACCTTACCAAGGAACAACGAAGGAGCACGAAAATATGTACTTCTTGCTTTGTTAGAGTATAATAAAGCTCAAACCATTGTGAATTCTAAATATTTCATGTCTACCATTTTGTTTCCTGGAACTATTTTTTAGTCCAGAGTTATCCTCATTCATGTATCCATTGTTTATCATTCATAAAGCCTCTATCATGTATCTATCATGATAATTATACTGTAATAGATAAAATATACAAGTGATAATCCATGCCACTTGGTGTAGTCACAAAACTTGTATGAGGATTAATCAGGAAGTCTAGAAGTAGTTCCGGCAAACAAAATGGTGAACATGAAATATTTAGAATTTACAATGGTTTGAGCTTTATTATACTCTAACAATGCAAGAAGTGCATATTTTCATGCTCCTTCGTTGTTCCTGAGAAAGGTAAGATGATTTTTGGAAATTTTAGACTCTTGCAAATGTGTGACTGTTGCTAGGCTACTCCTTGAAACTTTCAAAAATTTGCCTCACTTCGCACTCTTCATGCTAGCTTTGGGGATCCATGCACATCCAATTCATAGTTTGGAAAAATGCGTTTATGTGTGATGTTAACTTTGACATGTTTCATTAGTCAAGATATACAATTCATATACAAGGTAAACAGATTTTAAAAACATGCGTCTTTATCAAAAAAATATGGCAGTCATTTTTTGTACTTTTTATTTAATTTAGCTTCGCCTTAAACAAGGGGTCTAAAACGTCTCAAAAAATAGAATTGTTTGAAGGTCTAGTTTTGAAGATATCAATTTTCGATGACCAAAATTATGCTGAAAACAATGGATAACATGAGTTTTTACTATGGGGAAAATAACATGTGATATGTGGTTTTTAACTTTAGCGCGTTTTAAACACCAACCCCTTTTCAGGAATTGTCAATATAGTGTAGAAGAGCCTTTTGATATCTTTTAATTGTGAAAAACAATATCCTCTTTTTTGAACCTCCAACTGATTTAGCTTGAAGACAAAATTCGAATATATTAAAGCTTTCAAAATCTGAACTAGGAATTTAAGGTTGTTAAGAGGGGTATACAACATGAAGACATGCACAATACAAAACTTTGCTATACAACGCTTGACATTGCGATACAATAATATACAATTTCAATTATTAAGATGCGATCTCTCTAGATCTAACGATGTATGGAAAGGTTTATAGGCCTATATAGAAATGTGCACACCATATCAAAATAAATAGCCATTTTTGGACACCATGTATGAATGCAAATGTGGTTTGGGCGAATCTGTCAATATGTTTCCGCAAGAATTTTTGGTAAAACCCTTTTAAATAACTAGTCCCTAATTCAATAGAGTTTGTATTATGGCCGGTTCGAGTGTGTAATAAAACATTGTTTTAGCTTCGATACGATCCCTTGGCGTTCATTAATTTTATTATCATCAATATATGGCCAGATTTCAGTTCACCATACACAACTTCCCGTGTTTAAACTCTACCCCAGTCATTACTTCATCACTCAATCACTCTATTTATTAAAACGTTCTGTTATATCATGCTGTTCCTATAGTTATGCTTATAACAGACAGCTGTCAATGCTACTCCTGTTTGTTCCATTCACCGCCTATGCAATCCATTTTCAGTTTAATTTTCATTTTAAACAACAAACGAATTTTATGCATGGGTAATGCTTTATTTCAGGGAATAAACAAGATTACCTCTTTTATCTAAAGAACACCTTTGTTTGAGTTAGATGCGATGTTAGATGTTAAACTATAAAGACGTTAGTGCATTACATTGTGCGGGATAACATGTATCCTTTTCCCAGATTTATCAAGAACAAAGACAATATCTACCGGAATAATTATCAAATTAATTGAATGTGATGGGATTTGTTCTAATGCATTCGTAGAAGAATTTGATTACGGTTATACGCATGAATAGACCTAGTCGTTGTGGCATTTAGTTTGGATTTGATGAAAAAGTGAAGTTTTTTCCGAGATTCAACTTATTTTGGAGAACTTCTGTTATTTAAAGCGCAAGTAAACAATCGGAGGAAATTCGAATTAAACGAAATTGCGAATGTAAGAAATTTGAAATGACTGAAAAAGAAGGCTGGATAATCTCAATTCGATACAAAGTAAATAATGGACCCTAATATACAGAGAATACGGAATTAATTCCAGAGAATGTCTATCTCGCAAATGTCAAATTACCTGGCAGAACATCGAGAAAAGTACAAATAAACAATAAAAAGTTAAATTAGCGCATATTAGAATATTATTTCAGGTTTCTCCTGTTTTGATTCTTCTTTTAGAAAAACATCTAAAATGAGGCAGTATGGTAGTACTATGAATAGACCACCATTTGTTTTAAAATCCTTCAACCCGTGACGTAAAATCAACTAGCGAATTGTCAAACAATTCACCGAAAAGAATTGTGTTGACATGAACCTGAAGAATTAAAGAGCTCTCTTGTAGAGATGTCATTTTTGAACTATTAACAATTCATAAGCAACCCTTATATGTAGTGTTGCGTCACGTGTCATCCATATATGGTGTTTCAGTTCTTATGACATGCGCTTTAAGACATTTGGAGAGTTGTTAATTTAACTGCGCATTATATTCAATCAAAGCTCACCAAACTACATGAAAAAGACCAGTAAACAATAAAGAACAATTGGAACGTAAATCGATGACATATCACTCCCGTTTTGTAAAGTTTATCTCCGAAAGGGACTCAAAACGATTTAATCATGACACTATGATGAACTATGGGAAATCTCCTCATATGGACAAAAGTAATATTTTGATTGTGACGTCACCAGGACCAGAAATTTATTATTAATGATTTACGTCAATTCAGCTACAGCGAACCTATTGGTAAGTGTACATGTACACTATTTAAGTATTAATGTATATTGTTATGTACGTTTCTAACTGTAATTGTTGTTCTTTACAAGATACAGAAAGTCAATAACCACGTGTTTTATATATGGCAAGGTATATCAGCATATTTGACCATGTGTATTTCTCCAAGTAGGCCTATAAATAGAATTTTTTCAGTAAAAATTTTTTCTTCAAATTTAAGTCCCGGGATAATAAAATTGTCAATCCTACTCTGCGAAAAATCTCGAATCGGGTCATGGCTTTTTGACCTTTTCAAGTATGGTCTGTGGAACATCCGTTTATCAATATTTATCACGCAATATACGTGCTTATCCCACGATTAATGTGTTATCTGTACAATAACAGCTATTGATATTTCTGATATTATTGAAATCCGTGTGATATTTTCCAGAAAATCGTTTATCAAACTCATATGCGTGTGATATCGTTTATCTCACGCATATCCGTGTGATATCACATTTGCATTTCGCGCCACAATATTGTTGGATAAATTAGGTCAGATAATTTATTCTCTTTTGAGAAAATATGTCCGTTAATTTATTCTCTTTAAGTTTCATTGGTGTATTGAATTACGATTGTGTATATAAATAAATTTGATTAGAAGGCTGCTAACTAACGATTAAAAATGGTATTTATGACGAACTATATCATGTTATTTACTTTTAATTGTTAAAATAAAGTGTTTCAAATATTCAATTGATATTTTTAATTTCTATTTTATATTGTCTGCCAATGTCCTGGAAATTGGATCAGAACATCACAAGGTGATTGTAATCATGGGATAAACCCAATATCACATAATTCCTTGTGATATCATTTTATCGCCTCGTAGATATCAAATATCAACTCATTCGCTTCGCTCACTCGTGTTGATATTTGCTATCAACTCGGCGATAAAAATGATATCACTCAAAATGATGTGATATTCTGTTTTTATACAACAGAATGAGTCTATTGATAATTTTCTGGACTGCAATAAAATATATGGCTAATTTTATATGTTCTTATATTAAAGCTACTTAGTTAAGTTAAGTTAGGTGTTGCATGATTTCCATTTAACTTTAATTTTTATAAATTGCTTTCAATTTCCCACACCCTTCAGCATATGATACTTTATTTACACGTTATTGATCGTCTGACCTAGCTGACTTTTGATATTTCAAACCTTATCTGCGATTTATCTTGACTTTGATTTTGATATATTTATTACATTAGGCAAGGCTAGATAAATATATGTTTGACATATCTTCCCGCATTTACTTTAAATGCCTTATGGACTAGACTCATATGTTCATTATTTCATTGAGTATTACAGGGTGGTCCAAAAAAAATTGGAACATTTGTTAATTGAATGTAAAACCTTTAGTTTTCCTCTAAAATGCACCAAAATTTTACCAAGCATAGTTGAGACACCTATTTATCTGATGTAAAGTTTATAGGTGAAAACCACAAAGTTAACACCTTAAACTAGTCAATGTTTCAAAGAACCCCCTTTTCTCAAATATACATTTGTCAATTTTGCTGCTACTTTTTCAAGTAATCTTTATTTCAAAGCTTTAATGAACATGATGATTGCTATACTCGTTTTATAAAATCCTATTCAGTTGACAAGAGGTATTTACATCTATGGTTTACTAGAAAACTATTGTGTTAATGCCAACTGAAAAGAATACCCCAAAAACTAATTAATTTTAATTAAGAGGGAAAAGGGAACAGAGGTGAGCGATTGCATAACCCACACAGCTGCTAAAGTGACAAAATCATTATTTCCACTTTTCAGTTTAGGCAAAACTGACCAGTTATTTACAAGGCTTTATTAAAGACCAGCTCTAAGCACATATAATATATCATTTGTGTTCTGGGAGACTCCTTTATGATATTGTTATTCATATATATTGATACATTTGATGAATATTATTCAAATTAAAACAATAAAGGGGAGGAGGCTTCATTCACCAGTCAAAACAGACTACCCTGGTCCCTTTCTGGAGAAGAATATTCCATCAGTAATACACCCAACAATAGCCATCAGAATATGCTTGATACCAATCAATGTGGATAAAAGATGTTGAATATGTTACCAGATGTGATCTTCCAAAGCTTCAAAGCAAAAATATAGGGAGTTTGGTCAAGCTGAAATTTTTTATCAAGATGGCTTTGACAAAAACAAACAAACGGCAAACTGAATGAATAATTTCAAAGCTGAGTCCTGGGCTGGAACTTGTAATTCAGGATTAGAGGGGTCATATCAAATATTGTCTAGTTTAATGCATCAATTTTGTTGTTTGCACCTATAAACTTTACATCAGATAAATATTAAGTGACTGAACTATACTCAGTAAAGTTTTGGTGCATTTTAGAGGAAAAATGAAGATTTTGCATTCGATTACAAATGTTCCAATTTTTTTTGGACCACCCTGTAGATAACATGACGTAACACATAGATTAGATTTCGTTGGCCTTTATCGTGTCTTATTAATACTATCAACTGCCGATAACTGCTGATATCAATTTTGTTGGCGTGACTAAAACTATTAAAATATGTTTCCACAGACGAGCCCTGTAATAAGGATAAAGGCAACAAGTTTAAATAACTTGAGAAATTGAAGAGTGGCTGTGATTTAATGGTATTTGTCATACCTAGGGCCCTGTTATAATCTCTCTATCTTCAAAGATCAACCTCGTAAAACCATTGTCTATTTGTATACTCTTATTATACAGTTTAATTAAAAGATTTTGAGTATTGATAATGAATGATATTTTCAGAACAAGATACACGGCATATCAACACAACAATTCCCTTCGAGAAATATTTAGAACTATGTATTCGATTAATTAAAAGGTGTCTCGTATACGTTGAGGTTGCATATTAGGGGTCTCATGTGGAGTGAAAATCGTGCTTTTTACAGAGGGTTCAGCGGCCGCCGTTGCATGAGCTTACGTACCTAAAATCGTTGCTCAAGACCAACCTTCCTTAATCAGCTGGTTAAATGTTCATTGTAAACCCCGTCTTAAAATTTGGAAACGCCGATTCCTCCATTGGAACAAATGTTAAAACCTTTATGCTAAGCGACTAAAAATTAATCTTATTGTCATCAATTGCAATTGAACCCAAATCTAACTAAAACAATCGAGCAATCTATTACACAAGCTATTCATAACGAAGAAGGGCTTTTTGCCATTTTTCCTAATGTTACTTAAAGGTTTTGTAATTCTATACGTCTTTACAGGCTAAATGCAATTAAAAGAAGTATTTACCAAACTACTGTAGGGGGCTGTACTTGTAAATTGTGAAAATGTATTTTAAAAGATCTTCCTATGTGTTTGTCATTCTAGAAAAACATCAGTAGACAAGTCAATAGAAGGGATTTACCAAAATCTTGCAGGGGTTTGTACTAAGTCTTGTAATTGTAAAAGTGTATTTTAAATGTTTTTCCATGTGTTTGTTATTCTTTAGATCAGTTCACTGACTCAAACGTAAATAACACTACTAGTGTTTTGGTTTTTAAAGTTTTACGTTTGTTCGAGCCAGATTGATTACAGCAACGAACGATTCGTTGGGATATTGAGAAGCTGTCCGTTCGTTTATTCGTTAGTCCTTCCGTCCGTTCGTTTAAATACTCAAATATGACGATGATGTCTAGGGACATGGGACTCTGCTCAAGTATGAATTTTCAATATTGTTGCTCATTTTAGAATAGCTGCCATTTTCATGACATTTTTTAAAATAACTTGAACACCAGTTATAGGATTTATGCAAGGCCAATTACCTCTGTTCAAGATGAACTACCAATATGTCCACTCAATTTTAAATGGCTGCCATTTTAGAATGACCACCATTTTCACTTTCAAGTAAAATCATTTTCCTTATAATACAAATACCATGAAATACCAAAGAATTTGATTTGTCATCACGCCACATAATGTGAGTGTATTTTGCGCACATGGGACAATACGACTTTACTCTTTTCCGATAATTCCCATCTTAAATACCCAAAATGGCAAGGAATATTAAACAAAAAATATGTTTTGCTGTATTAACAAAGCATATATTGTTCGGTGGGATTTGTTACTCCACGGAGCTGCTATTTTCTTGTTTTATTCAGTGTTTAATCGAAAAAAACGCATAGCATTAAGATACCGAGATGCCAGTCTCGGAGGTTTTACTGACATAACTATTTCTAGTTGGACATAGTTCATCCGTGCGTTAAATCATAGTGTAAGCCATGGTATTGGGGATTGTGTTTTCCTCGTTGTGCCATCATGCACGATTTGTACATACTACTCTCTGGTATTTTCACTTTTGACACGCGTGCTTACTTTGGCAAAGTATAGCAATGTGTTCATCTATTGCATTTATCAAATCTACACAATTTACGTTTTAGAGTGTGTAAATTGTGTTTACTGAGATTTCCAAATTGAACATTGCATTTGATATTATATTAGTAAATGGCAAAAAATGGAAAAATGAAAATATCATTACATTATCCTAGTTTTTAAATGATTTTTTAATTTGCCGATAGATTACTAAAGTTGAAATAAAAAGTCTATGCAATCATTGAAAACAATTGGGTCAAGCTATACATATTATAACACGATAACGTAGTGTGACAAGACATTCTTTCACAGAAATGCACGGGGTTGTTAAATATGAAGATTTAAGCCGTTAAACACGTAGGCCTATTTGCTTTTGATAGCAAGTTAAAACTTGATTATCTTAAGGAAAAGTTCAAAACACTTTTTACCTTTGCCTAATAAAAAGCAGATTTTTGTTATTCTTTCCCGGAAATGTTTTAGAGATTAGCAATTAGAAAATGCGCTGGAGAATCGTGCTTAAGAACAATTGAGTTGGTCTTTGAAGTGAGGTGAGGTTCTTTCAGTTCATGCTACATTTCTTTTATAATCCAAGCTCTACAATGATACCTTTGATAATAATTATGTGAAAGCAGTACATCGATCAAAGGAGTCGACACATCGGGGAGTTTTATGTAAAGGCACCGATGCACTGTGACCGAAGATGTTTATATGACGAACATGGCCGAAGATTCTTCAATGAATTCGAACCAATCAAATCATATATATAAGTTAGTAACAGCCTCGTAGCCAGGGGGTTCGATAGATTCGAACGAACAGCAGTAGAATTAAAAATTATTTCAAAATCATGCAATTTTTCACCATTCTGAGCACCTTTTAATTGATTTTGGCCATTTTTGGACCAAAATTGTCACAAGTGAACCCCCCTGGAATTCTTCAAAAAGTGACCCCCCCCTTGGCAAATCCTGGCTACGGCCCTGTGTAAAAATTCTCTTAAAACGCGAAGCTTAATCTCCCTGTTATTCATATATGGACTAATACAATATTGTTTTGAAATCTGAAAATCAGAATCTGTAAATATAATTATATATGATTAGACTATGATTAACAAACTAATCGAAAACATACATCTGTCAAAATAGGGATGGAAAAATGCTACACGTGTATTTTGTTGAATGTAAAATAAAGTAGAATAAAAAACCTAATTACTACAATTTCAACAATATTTGGGTCCGTCAAAATATCATGAAAAAAATGGAACTACTTTCTAGTCTCTTTATATCTGTGTTCCCTGCTTAGTCGTTGATTGATACATTGGAAATATTTAAGAATAAGTCAGTTATGTTCTTTAATATGTGAATGCAATGCCATCCTTCTTCATTTATGCTTAAATTATATACAGGATGATGCAATGCCCAACGACGTTTTGTGTAATATCATAAATTGGGATTTTGTGTATGTCTTTTTGTTGATGTTAGCGTGACTATGACATTTTAAAGCCATTATTGTTGCTAAAAGTAGTAAAACTCGAGAGGATACCATAAAATGATATTAAGAAGTTCTAAGTGAGATCTTATCTTCCTGTAGAAATGGACCTCTATTTTGTTGGTCTTTTTCATAGAGCGGGGTGGGGTAGAAGTGCAAACGTGTAAAAACTGTAGGTTCGAGCCCATGATATACTACAACTTTAGATATTGAAAGTTCGACCTTTTTAAGTATCCCAGCTCTAAACATTCGTTGAGTGGTTATATTAACACTGGGTAATAAACAGTAAAAGTTGTTTTCTAAATGTTATGACCCACAAAATTGTGCAACTTTTAATGTTTCAAGTTTGAAGTTAATAAGTATCGCTTAACCTCTTTGGAGTACCGTGTTTCAGAATGTTTCATTTTTTGACATTGATTTACTCTAATGAGCGAATGTCATCATATGTTAGTGAGGGAACCCCTTTTGATGAAAAGAGGTCTAAAACCGCTCTCCGAACTTATTAGCACATGAGGCACAAAAATGTACCATCGTCCAGCCGGAAATAAGGTCCGAATTGGCTTCCGATGAGAAATATTGCGAAAAATTTCGTACAAATCATGCATTGCACTTCATACGTCATCATATGGATTCGGAGAAATTCATCTAATATATCTTTCATACCATAGACAAATATTCAAAGGTTTCTAATATAGGAATAATAGAAACATATTAAGTCGTTATGATTTGTTTGTCCTTGATTTCCATTTCATCTTAATTTTCAGATTAGAATCAATCGAAAAGTAGAAAATCTAAACATTTCATTTCAAGTCTATATGACGAAAGGTTTTGATGTCAAGTATTTCATAAATAATATTTTACGAGGTTTAATTAAGGGTGCAACGTAATCTGAAAGGGGAACTTGCTAAGTGGGTTCCAAGTACTGCTTCCTCCACGTAAATGGAACATAAAATCCGTCCTGTCTCTCTTCAAATATATTCCCGACTCTTGTGTAGGGGGTGAGTGGCTAGGTATTATTGCTCTTATGTCGGTTAGCCCTAGTGCAGGGGCGGGGGGGGGGGCAATGAAAAGTTATATCCTAATTTGGAGTCCATGTAGCTTTACATTTAGCTCGGTATCCCCGTCTTCCTAAGCCTCGGTCACATTTGCTCTCCGACGTAGCTTCATACAATCGAAATGAAAACTTACACTGTACTGCTCATCCCTCCATTTTATGCCCCGTATTTTTCCAGATTTTTAGAAACTACGGCCGCCGTACCGTAGATCAAATGTTACTGAGGTATTACTGATATCAAACGTATGATTAATGTTTAGGCTATATCAAGGTGAATATATGACTCTATTTCAATTTAAACATCTTCAAATTCATTTTCTCTGAATGCAATAAATATTT
The DNA here is from genome assembly GCA_903813345.2 of Owenia fusiformis. NCBI lineage: Eukaryota > Metazoa > Annelida > Polychaeta > Sabellida > Oweniidae > Owenia > Owenia fusiformis. Next base: position 23,633,150 of record CAIIXF020000004.1, read on the forward strand.
GAGCAAGAACGATTACCATTTCGTATTCATACTTAAAGGAGTCTGATTTTTTAAGTCTCAACATGTATACTTACATAACTTAAATTTATTGCAAATATTGTATTCGTTCGTTTATGCAATGCAGTTCACATGAATCATGTGGGAACCAGATTTTTATCATAAGTTAAGAATAAACCAATCTGGAGTAATCTCCTTTATTAAGGAGAATGAAAAAATCTGGCTCATTAAAGATATAACCAAGATAATTTATACGCATGACTTACTAAAATAGGCAGATTTTAATCAAGTCAGAATTCTATAGTACTCAGAACGGAAATGCCGGATCTAACGTGGATTCCTATAGGAAAATCTCAAAATTTGAAATATGCTTTATAATTTCAGGGTGAGATTTTAAAAATATTGACAAAATAGTTGGAATGTGCATTATGTTTTAAGTATAAGATCCGATTTAGGAATCTATTATAAATACTTTAATTGGTTTATAGAAAATAGTCAATTCAGGGGTTTCCCATGTAAGCTTAGAGGAATCGCTAACCAGACTACTTTGAATAACTTCAAGTAGATTTAGTTATCCTAGCTATTTAACTTAGACCTTTAAGTTTATTAAATTACCTTGGCGAAGTTACCTTGGCATAGCTTTAATTACTCATTCCTTCAATAATTGAAACCTGTTCTGTCTATCCAAACAGCATCACGATGTCTGGTTCCAGGGTCTTCATGTTGCATTGAAAAAACGAACGAACACACATTTACATCATGAGATATCATGGCCTTCTGTTAGCTTCACATTGTTCTGGTTGAAGACAGAAAGATGTGATGAGTATCAGAATGCCATATTTACAATAAAAATTATTTTGAATTTTGAAAATAAGAAACATTTTTAATCCGACTGAATGTGAATCTTTTTTAAATCTTCGGGTATCTCAAATCGTTTTCAATATGAAGTTCTGAAGAGTTTTTGTTAAAAAAATGCTTGTTACGTTTTGCGCTCTATCCTTTACATTTATTCTTCCTAATCACTTTGTTTCTCACTTATCTTTACAAGATCAAAGATCATATTAATTGGATCGAAAATTTAAAAACAGCTAAATCGAGTTAACTTATTGAAAACATTTAGGATGATTCTTAAATCTCATTATTGTGCATGATTACTTTAATTTTTTCTTACTACTTTTTTCTTGCCAATTTTCGAAAGGGTTATCATGACTTGTATGGACATCTTGTTAATCAGTATAGTCGAGATAACCGTTCGTGTAATATTATGTAATTGTACAGACATTCTGTGTAGCACATTGAACTTATGATTTCCACGTTTTTTGCAGACACACGTTGTTTTTTGTTACGGCGCTTGTAAATCAAATGTCAGTCTAGAAGTACATATATCGCTGCCGTTTGGCTACAAGTACATTCTATATGTCAATGAGTATATTTGCTTCAATTGCTCAACGCAAGGTTTCCCTCCCACGCTATTGCTATAAGAATTTGACGTGTTTTGACATTTTTAATTCGATTAGGATTGTTTATGAAATGTTTAAGTACTAATTCCCTGGTCTAAACATTCTATCTGCATTCAAGACCAACATAGAATTTTCCATACCTGTTCACTAGTCAACACATTAAGATTTTAAAACATTAAAAATGGATTACAAAACCTTAAACCCAGCTTATCTTCACCAAATAATTTTCAACTTGACGAACCTGGTTTTTCAAATAACAACAGAGTCGAGACGAAAAATCCCGCAGATCAGACAATCAAACAGTTCGGGGCTTATACTTTTCTATTTTATGGTAGACAGGCAACTAGTTGTTTACGGTGAAACTTATACTTTCAATTTCTGAGGTTTATTTATCCTTCGAATCGAGGCTCCTACTGTTTCCACGTGGCAGAACGATAACAACGTATAAGAATTCAATACGCGACATTAAAATGAAATCCAAAGAATTTTGAAATTTTGTTATTGGTCCATCCAAAATTTTTATGATGGCGGTTGGTGTTTGGATTTCGGCGTTCGATGTCTGTAATAAATGGCGCAGGTGGTGACATTTTGCATGTTAATGCCTTGTCGATACGATAGATTTTCGGCACAGTACAGATACGTTCAGTTAAGCATGAATAATATAACTCATCCAGCGTTGATTGCTTTTTAATTTCATTCAGACAAGATTTACCCGAAGTGGTTTATTGTTATACAAAGAAATCAATATCTTAGCCTGAAATTTCTTCACCACAGGGAGGTGGGACAGATATTGTAGGGAAAATACTATGATATGTTAAAAATCTTGCCAAATAAACTCCCGTGGCCTCAAGGATAAGTGTATGATTATTTGATTTGAGTTTCACAATATAGACACCGATGGTCTACGGTATGATGACCTTAAAAGTAGGACATTTTGAATAGTGATACCGCGAAAAGAAAAAGTTCCACGAGCTAGTAGTTCAAATTGTGTGTTCGAAAGTCAGAGGGGGAGAAACACCAGGGTTCGAAGATGACATACGCTTATAATGTAAATCTGTATTGAGATGACATCGTCGCTGATTGGTCAAAAGTCGACAAATAAATGACGTCATCAATGGCGGTTTCAAAATTTTCGAAATACGCTTCGAATAATATTATGTTCATTTCTGGCGTGTTAACCAATATCATAGCTTCTAATTTCACATCAAGATAAAGAAAGGTGTACGGAATATGCCTATATCAATTAAAACATCCCATCGAAGTGTAGTATTTGATAACTAGCCGATGAAAATTCGAACGAACGAAGGTGGTAAGCAAGAGAGGTAATTATGTCTGTCATCTTTAAACTCTGGGGCTTTCCCTCCTCTTTTAGAAACGAATAATATTGTTATACGAAGAAATAACCCAATATCTAGACCTGTTTTGTTCACCGCAGGGAGGTGAGACGTTTATAGTAAGGAAAATATTATGATATGTTAAAAGGTCTTGCCAAAATAAACTCCCGGGACCTTGAGGATAATTTTATGATTATTTCATTTGAGTTCCACAAAATACACTTTTAGTGTAACACCGATATTCTATGGTACGATGAACTTAGAAATAAAACACAGTAATACCGCGAAAAGAAATAGTTCCGCGAGTAAGTAGTTCGAGTTGCGAGTTAGAAAGTGGAAAACCTCCAATAATATCAAATTATACGAGTTTCCCAAGAACATAATTGACAAATTAAATATAATGTAAATAAATCAGCTAGTTGTACATTTAAAAAAACATTTACTCTAAATTGACTACTTTTTTATCTATACATAAAGTTTAACTAGAACAACAATAACGTTTAACTAGTATAAAACAACAATAACGTTTAACTTGTATAAAACAACAATAACGTTTAACTAGAACATCAAGCAGATAAACAAGACCACATTGACACAGATAGCAATTGCTAATAAACAAAAATGTTATATGTTCTTATATTTAAGTTACTTAAGTTAAGTTTATCAATATTTATCACGCAATATACGTGCTTATACAACAGAATGAGTCTATTGATAATTTTCTGGACAGCAATAAAATATATGGCTAATTTTATATGTTCTTATATTTAAGTTACTTAAGTTAAGTTAGGTGTTGCATGATTTCCATTCAACTTTAATTGTATAAATTGCTCTCAATTTCCCACACCCTTCACTTTGGCATATGAAACTAAACACGTTATTGATCGTCTGACCTAGCTGACTTTTGATATTTCAAACCTTATCTACAATTTATCTTGACTTTGATTTTGATATATTTATTATATCAGGCAAGGCTAGATGAATACATGTTTGACATATCTGAACGCATGACTTTAAATGCCTCGAGGACTAGAATTTCATTGAGTATTAGATAAATGACGTAACACATAGATTCGATTTCGTTGGTCTTTATCGCGTCTTATTAATACTATCTACTGCCGATAACTGCTGATATCAATTTTGTTGGCGTGACTAAAACTATTAAAATATGTTTCCACAGACGAGACCTGTAATAAGAATAAAGGCAACAAGTTATAATAACTTGAGAAATTGAAGAGTGGCGGTGATTTAATGGTATTTGTCATACCTAGGGTCCTGTTATAATCTCTATCTTCAAAGATCAACCTCGTAATACCATTGTTTATTTGTATACTCGTATTATACAGCTTAATTAAAATATTTTGAATATTGATAATGAATGATCTTTTCAGAACAAGATACGGCATATTAACACAACAATTTCCCCTCGAGAAGCTCTAGAAATATGCATCTGATTAATTGAAAGGGAACTGTTATACGTTGAGTTTGCATATGTTAGAGTAAGAGGTCTCATGTGGAGTGGAAATCGTACTTTTACAGAGGGTTCAGTGGTCATCGTTGCATGAGCTTACATAAAATCGTTGCTCAAGACCAACCTTCCTTAATCAGCTGGTTAAATGTTCATTGTAAACCCCGTCTTAAACTTTGGAAACGCCGATTCCTCCATTGGAACAAATCTTAAAACCTTTATTCTTAGCAATTAAAAAATATCACATTGTCATCATTTGGATCTAAATAACTAAAACAGTTCGAGCAATCTATTACGCAAGCAATTCATATTACGAAGAAGGGCTTTTTGGCATTTTTCCTAATGTTACGTAATAAGGTTTTGTAATTCAATACGTTTTTACAGGCTAAATGCAATAAAAAGAAGTATTTACCAAACTACTGTAGGGGGCTGTACTTGTAAATTGTGAAAATGTATTTTAAAAGATCTTCCTATGTGTTTGTCATTCTAGAAAAACATCAGTAGACAACTCAATAGAAGGGATTTACCAAAATCTTGCAGGGGTTTGTACTAAGTCTTGTAATTGTAAAAGTGTATTTTAAATGTTTTTCCATGTGTTTGTTATTCTTTAGATCAGTTCACTGACTCAAACGTAAATAACACTACTAGTGTTTTGGTTTTTAAAGTTTTACGTTTGTTCGAGCCAGATTGATTACAGCAACGAACGATTCGTTGGGATATAGAGAAGCTGTCCGTTCGTTCATTCGTTAGTCCTTCCGTCCGTTCGTTTAAATACTCAAATATTAGATGATGATGCCGAGGGACATGGGACTATGCTCAAGTATGAATTTTCAAGATGGTTGCTCATTTTAAAATGGCTGCCATTTTTTTAAATAACTTGAACACCAGTTATAGGATTTATGCAGGTTTTCATAGGTTATTGTCATGAAGGCCAATTACCCCTGTTCAAGATGAACTACCAATATGTCCACTCAATTCAAAATGGCTGCCATTTCTGTTTAAAAAATCGTTGATATCGCCACCTTATTTCATTCATCCTCCGATCACAGGGCTTCAAAATCCAGAATTTCTTCTTTCTTTTTACACCCTGCTATAAGCAGTTAGCATTTCCCCGATTAAGAACCCCCAATCTGATTGGCTGTCGCAATACTGCGACAGAAATCATGTATAAGTCATTGCGCATAATTAGATCACGTGATTCAGTTTAATCGGGTGCTTCCAAATTGGTTATAGCAGGGGGAAGAAGGAGGTACGGATTCTGGATACCTGCTTAGGAGGATGTATTTCATTAAAAATAACTTTTGTCAGATTAGGTAGAGATTTTGTGTGCTCTTTGTCTCTGAACTCTTGTATTGTATTGTATTGTATTGTATTGTATTGTATTGTATTGTATTGTATTGTATTGTATTGTATTGTATTGTATTGTATTGTATATCTTTATTGCCCATAATAAAATGGAGATACAATTTATATGTACGGTAATGTAAAATAAAAGTACAAAATTATGACAAAATCATATACATGTTAGACGTATAAAAACTATTCAATGAGCAAAATGCTCTTGTGAAGAAATGCTGAATTAAAATGGCCACCATTTCTCACTTTCAAGTAAAATTATATTCATTATAATACAAATACCATTTCTTTAGATTTTTTTTATATAATTGTTTTTATTTCAAAGAATAAGCATGTTAAAGCAATTGCAAAAAAGATTTGTCATCACGCCACATAATGTGTGTAAGTGTGTATTTTGCGCAAATGGGACAATACGACTTTACTCTTTTCCGATTATTTCCATCTTTAATGCCCAAAATGACAAGGTATATTAAACCAAAAATATATATTGCTCGGCGTTGGGATTTGCTAATGACAAGGTATTAACAAAACATATTTTGTTCGGTGGGATTTGCTACTCCATGGAGCTGCTATTTTCTTGCTTTATTCAGTGTTTAATTGAAAAACACAGAGCAACAAGATACCAAGATGCCAGTCTCGGAGGTTTTACTGACATAACTATTTCTAGTTGGACATAGTTCATTCGTGCGTTAAATCATAGTGTAAACCCTGTAATGGTATTTGGGATTGTGTTTGCTTAGTTGTGCTATCATGCACGTTTTTTACATACTAATCTGGTATTTTCGCTTTTGACACGCGTGCTTACAAATTTGGCAAAATATAGCAATGTATTCAGCATTGCATTTATCAAATCTACACAATTTACTTTTTTTAGAATGTTTATAATGTGTTTACTGAGATTTCCAAATTGAACATTGCATTTGATATAAAACATTTAGTAAAATTGCAAAAAGTGGAAAAATGAAAATATCATTACATTATCCGAGTTTTCAAATGATTCGAGATTTTAATTTGCCGATAGATTACTAAACTTTAATAAAAAAAAGTTTATCCAATCATTAAAAACAATTGGGTCAAGCTATACATATATAACACGATAACGTAGTGTTACGAGACATTCTTTCACAGAAATACACGGTGTTGTTAAAATATGAAGATTTAAGCCGTTAAACACGTAGGCCTATTTGCTTTTGATAGCAAGTTAAAACCTGATTATCTCAAGGAAAAGTTCAAAACACTTTTTCCCTTTGCCTAATAAAAAGCAGATTTTTGTTATTCTTTCCCGGAAATGTTTTAGAGATTAGCAATTAGAAAATGCGCTGAAGAATCGTACTTAACAACAATTGAGTTGGTCTTTGAAGTGAGGTGAGGTTCTTTCAGTTCATGCTACATTTCTTTTATAATCCAAGCTCTACAATGACACCTTTGATAATAATTATGTGGAATACAGTACATCGATCAAAGGTGTCTGCACATAAGGGAGTTTTATGTTAGGGGACCGATACACCGTTACCGAAGATGTCTATGTGACGAACATAGCCGAAGATTCTTCAAGGAATTCGAACCAATCAAATTATATAAGTTAGTGTTAGATCTTCGTCAATCTTCGTGTAATACCGTGTAAACGTGTGATCCTCTAGAGTTTTACGTTCATGTAACAGGCCCGTAGCCAGGGGGTTTGATAGGTTCGAACGAACAGCAGTAGAATTAAAAATACTTTCAAAATCATGCAGTTTTTCACCATTCTGAGCACCTTTTAATTGATTTTGGCCATTTTTGGACCAAAATTGTTACAAGTGAACCCCCCTGGAATTTTCAAAAAGTGAACCCCCTTGGCAAATCCTGGCTACGGCCCTGCGTAGAAATTCTCTTAAAACGCGAAGCTTAATCTCCCTGTTATTCATATATCAGGACTATACACTATTGTTTTGAAATCTGAAAATCAGAATCTGTAAATATAATTATATATGATTAGACTATGATTAAGAAACTAATCGAAAAAATACATCTGTCAAAATAGCGATGGAAAAATGCTACACGTGTATTTTGTTGAATGTAAAATAAAGTAGAATCAAAAAACTAATTACTACAATTTCAACAATATTTGGGTCCGTCAAAATATCATGAAAAAATGGAACTACATTTTAGTCTCTTTATATTTGTGTTTCATGCTTAGTCATTGATTGATACATTTGAAATATTTAGGAATAAGTCGGTTATGTTCTTTAATATGTGCTAAAGTGAATGCAATGCCATCCTTCTTCAAAGGATTTCATTTATGCTTAAATTATTTACTTGTAAAATACCCTTGCAGCAAGGATGATGCAATGCCCAACGATGCTTTTGTGTAATATCATAAATTGGGACTTTTTGTTTGTCTTTTTGTTGATGTTAGCATGACTATGAAATTTTAAAGCCATTATTGTTACTAAAGTAAAAGCAGTAAAACATGAGAGAATACCATATAATGATATTAGAAAGTTCTAATCTTCTTGTAATAATGTACCTCTATTTTGTTGGTCTTTTTAATGGAGGAGGTCGGGGGGGGGGGGGTAGAAATGGAAACGTGTAAAAACTATACTACAACTTTATATGTTGAAAGTTCGACCTTTTTAAGTATCCCAGCTCTAAACCTTCGTTGAGTGGTTATATTAACACAGGATAATAAACAGTAAAAGTTGTTTTCTAAATGCTATGACCCACAAAATTGTGCAACTTTTAATGTTTCAAGTTTGACATTAATAAGTATCGCTTAACCTCTTTGGAGTACCGTGTTTCAGAATGTTTCATTTTTTGACATTGATTTGCTCTAATGAGCTAATATCATAATATGTTAGTGAGGGAACCCCTTTTGATGAAAAGAGGTCTAAAACCGCTTTTCCGAACTTATTTGCAAATGAGGCACAAACATGTACCATCGTCCAGTCGGAAATAAGGTCCGAATTGGCTACCGATGAGAAATATTGCGAACAGTTCGTACAAATCATGCATCGCACTTCATACGTCATCATATGGTTTCGGAGAAATGCATCTAATATATCTTTCATACCATAGAAAAATATTCAAAAGTTATCTAATATAAGAATAATAGAAACATAAGTGTTTATAATTTGTTTGTCCTTGATTTCCATTTCACCTTAATTTTCAGATTACAATCAATCGAAAAGTAGAAAATCTAAACATTTCATTTCAAGTCTATATGACGAAAGGTTTTGATGTCAAGTATTTCATAAATAATATTTTACGAGGTTTAATTAAGGGTGCAACGTAATCTGAAAGGGGAACTTGCTAAGTGGGTTCCAAGTACTGCTTCCTCCACGTAAATTGGACATAAAATCCGTCCTGTCTCGCTTCAAATATATTCCTGACTCTTGTGCAGGGGTGGGTGGTTAGGTATTATTGCTCTTATGTCGGTTAGCCCTAGTGCAGGGGCGGGGGGGGGGGCAATTAAAAATTATATCCTAATTTGGGGTCCGTGTAGCTTAGCTCGGTTACCCCTCCTTCTTAGGCCTCGGTCACATTTGCTCCACGACGTTGCTTCATACAATCGATACAGAAAACTTGCATCGTACTGCTCATCCCTAAATTTTATGCCCCGTATTTTTCTCGATTTTTGGAAGCTACGGCCGCCGTACCGTAGATCAAATGTTACTGAGGTATTACTGATATCAAACGTATGATTAATGTTTAGGCTATATCAAGGTGAATATATGACTCTATTTCAATTTAAACATCTTCAAATTCATTTTCTCTGAATGCAATAAATATTTGAGCAAGAACGATTACCATTTCGTATTCATACTTAAAGGAGTCTGATTTTTTAAGTCTCAACATGTATACTTACATCACTTAAATTTATTGCAAATATTGTATTCGTTCGTTTATGCAATGCAACATGAATCATGTGGGAACCAGATTTTTATCATAAGTTAAGAATAAACCAATCTGGAGTAATCTCCTTTATTAAGGAGAATGAAAAATCTGGCTCATTAAAGATATAACCAAGATAAAAGATTATACGCATGACTTACTAAAATAGGCAGATTTTAATCAAGTAAGAATTCTATAGTACTCAGAACGGAAATGCCGGATCTAACGTGGATTCCTTTAAGAAAATCTCAAAATCTGAAATATACTTTATAATTTCAGGGTGAGATTTTAAAAATATTGACAACATAGTTGAAATGTGCATTATGTTTTAAGTATAAGATCCAATTTAGGATTCCATTATAAATACTTTAATTGATTTATAGAAAATAGTCAATTCAGGGGTTTCTCACGAGGAATCGCTAATGCCTAGGTCACATAGCCGCCGGGCGCCGGCCGATGAGTAGTCATCGGCCGATTTATAAATCGACCGGGCGCCGGTGACTTTTCACCGATGTCTTGATCTAATCGTGAGTATGGTCACATTAGTACAGGCATCGTACGGCGCCCGCAATCAATTGAATCTGAAAGACATCGCACGGGTATCGCAAGGCTATCTGCCGATGGCCGTACGGCACCCGCCAGGACATCGGTCGATCTACAGGCCTCTAGATTTATACTACATTCTTGTATGACCCAGTTTGACTGTTCCACATGGCATGAATGCAAGATTTGAAAACGAAATACTTCGATAGACAGGACTTCCAGGATAATAATGTTTTCATGCAATAAAAATCAGAAAAAGAAGATCCTCTAAATAGGTTCAATATTTAGAAAAAAATGCTGACATGGGGTCCCTTTTCATAATTTTTCAAATTGTTTGATTGATATTTTTACTATCATGGATACTTCAATTAAAAGATAACATTGTTTTAATAAAAACACTGTATTTATGCCCAGAAAGTACTCATGGTGAAAGATATGACCGTATAAAATCACCTTCCATACTGCACGTTGTCTTTTCATCAAAGTGCACCCTGACCTTAATTCATTTTTAGATCTTTCATATAAACAAATATTATGTCTACCTGTCCATCCGATGCTATTAGCAAAATTCCCTATTTCTGCATCTTTCTTTTGTCTGTTCTCGTTTTGTTTGGTCATAAAAATATGGCCTATCATCAAAAAATTGGCAATTTTTTCTTTTATTTCAAATGGAAAACCCTCTTCTCTAGACACATCTAAATCTTCATCATCCACCAGTTGACTAGCATTGTTATTGTCTTTTTCCACCTGTCTTCCCAAGGCCTTCCTCATATATGGTCCATTGGCCTTATCCCCTCTATCCTTAGCCTTTGGCATATTAACTGTAATAGAGACAGTAAACTTTCGTATTAAAATTGTGACCCTTGAAAATACTGTACTCACAAAAACATTCAGAAGATTTTTAAAATAAATGATTTGTAATGGTAAATGCATGAGTGAATATACGCATAAAAATGTATCACTCTATCCAATTTGTATGACAGACATACACGATTACTGTCAATATAAGAACGACTAGATCAACCTACCCACCCACCCAGCCATTCAAATGTGTGTCATTGTTTTACAGTAAGCCTAATCGTTCCATTTATGTTTTATAAAAAATCTCTGACAGTGTGTAGTAATTATAATTCCTTACCTCATTATTTCTAAAACCGTTATATCATTTTATAAGTAATCATTATTAAGATTTATCAACAAATCAGCACGCAAAATCCCAAGATGACCGTGCGATGCCACCGGGCGCCGTAAGATAATCGTACGATGACCGGACGGGACACGGCCGGGTAGGTACCGATGAGTTTGGTTGAGAAAAAATCGCCAAGACATCGGCAACTTTTATCTCCGCGATTAAACTCTGCCGGCGCCCGTACGATGTCTAAAAATCGGCCGATGAGTGGCGATCATCGCCCGGCGCCCGTACGATGCCCGGGCTCGCCGGCCGATTTTGAACAAAATACTCATCGGCCGGGCGCCGTAGTGAAAATCGGAGCCTATGTGACCAAGGCATTACCAGACTACTTTGAATAACTTCAAGTAGATTTAGTTATCCTAGCTATTTAACTAAGACCTTTAAGTTTATTAAATTACCTTGGCGTAGTTACCTTGGCATAGCTTTAATTACTCATTCCTTCAATAATTGAAACCTGTTCTGTCTATCCAAACAGCATCATGATGTCTGGTTCCAGGGTCTTCATGTTGCATTGAAAAAACGAACGAACACCATATTTACATCATGAGATATCATGGCCTTCTGTTAGCTTCACACTGTTCTGGTTGAAGACAGAAAGATGTGATGAGTATCAGAATAAGAAACATTTTTAATCCGACTGAATGTGAATCTTTTTAAATCTTCGTGTATCTCAAATCGATTTTCGATATGACGTTCTGGCGTTTTGCTAAAAAGATTGTTTCTTACGTTTTGCTTTCTATCATTTATATTTATACTTCCTAGTCAGTTTGTTTCTCACTTAACTTTACAAGATCGAATATCATATAAATTTTAATAACAGCTAAATCAAGATAACATATTGAAAACATTTAGGGTGATTCTTTAATCTCATTATTGTGCATGATTACTTTTTTCTTACTATATTTTGCCAATTTTCGAAAGGGTTATCATGACTTGTATATGGACATCTTGTTAATCAGCGTAGTCGAGATAACCGTTCGTGTAATATTATGTAATTGTACAGACATTCTGTGTAGCACATTGAACTTATGATTTCCACGTTTTTTTCAGACACACGTTGTTTTTTGTTACGGCGCTTGTAAATCAAATGTCAGTCTAGAAGTACATATATCGCTGCCGTTTAGCCATAAAGTACATTCTACGAGTCGATGAGTATATTTGCTTCAATTACTCAACGCAAGATTTCCCTCCCACGCTATTGCTATAAGAATTCGACGTGTTTTGACATTTTTAATTCGATTAGGATTGTTTATGAAATGTATAAGCACTAATTCCCTGGTCTAAACATTCTATCTGCTTCAAGACCAACATAGAATTTTCCATACCTGTTCACTAGTCAACACATTAAGATTTTAAAACATTAAAAATAGGTTACGAAACCGTAAACCCAGCTTATCTTCACCAAATCATTTTCAACTTGACGAACCTGGTTTTTCAAATAACAACAGAGTCGAGACGAAAAATCCCGCAGATCAGACAATCAAACAGTACGGGGCTCATACTTTTCTATTTTACTCTTATGTTAGACAGGCAACTAGTTGTTTACGGTGAAACTTATACTTTCAATTTCTGAGGTTTATTTATCCTTCGAATCGAGGCTCCTACTGTTTCCACGTGGCAGAACGATAGCAACGTATAAGAATTCAATACGCAACATTAAAATGAAATCCAAAGAATTTTGAAATTTTGTTATTGGTCCATCCAAAATTTTTATGACGGCGGTTGGTGTTTGGAGTTCGGCGTTCGATGTCTGTAACAAATTGCGCAGGTGGTGACATTTTGCATGTTAATGCCTTGTCGATACGATAGATTTTGGCACAGTGCAGATACGTTCAGTTAAGCATGATTAATAGAACTCATCTAGCTTTGATTACTTTTTAATTTCATTCAGACAAGATTTACCGAGGTGGTTTATTGTTATACAAAGAAATCACCCAATATCTTAGCCTGAAATTTCTTTCGTGGGACAGATATTGTAGGGAAAATACTATGATATGTTAAAAATCTTGCCAAAATGAACTCCCGTGGCCCCTGGGATAATTGTATGATTATTTGATTTGAGTTTCACAATATAGACACCGATGGTCTATGGTATGATGGCCTTAATAGTAAGACATTTAAATAGTGATACCGCGAAAAGAAAAAGTTCCACGAGCAAGTAGTACAAATTGTGTGTTAGAAAGTAATACTATTGTTATACGAAGAAATAACCCAATAGCTTAGCCTGTTTTGTTCACCGCAGGGAGGTGAGACGTTTATAGTAAGGAAAATATTATGATATGTTAAAAAGTCTTGCCAAAATAAACTCCCGGGACCTTGAGGATAATTTTATGATTATTTCACTTGAGTTCCACAAAATACACTATTGGTGTAACACCGATATTCTATGGTACGATGAACTTAGAAATAAAACACAGTAATACCGCGAAAAGAAATAGTTCCACGAGTAAGTAGTTCGAGTTGCGAGTTAGAAAGTGGAAAACCTCAATTAATATCAAATTATACGAGTTTTCAAAGAACATAATTGACAAATTAAATATAATGTAAAAAATCAGCTACTTGTACATTAAAAAAACACATTTAATCTAGAGTAAATCTAGAGAGTTTAATTAAGTAAGAATTTAATCTAGGTCTTTGTTACGATTCTAATATGATAAACAGACAAAAACCAAATATTTGCATTTATGAATTTTAGTGGTCATGCATACTCCAATATAGACGAGTAAATCAATTGTTCTAGTTATTGTGACGTCACGTATCATATTAGAATCTAGATTGACTACTTTTCTATCTATACTACATAAAGTTTAACTAGAACAACAATAACGTTTAACTAGAACATCAAGCAGATAAACAAGACCACATTGACACAGATAGCAATTGCTAATAAACACCAGATAGACACAATAGACACACATTAACCTAAATTTCGAAATAATTAATTGTTCTAGCTGCACAGATAAATCGTATAATAACGGATTATGATCTCAGGGTAAAGGTATTGTACAGGCAAAAAAAAAGCTTTATGAGACAATCTAGCACTATAAAACATGATTCAATTGCCCATTTGCGTAACTGCTTGTTGTCAATTGATTTTACACTTTTGGCGATTCGTGGAAAACAGTCCATACAAGAGAATGGGATTTACAGTGTGAACTGTCTTTGTGAACACCCCACTCTATAGTGAACACCTGTCTCTAGTCAGGGGCGGATCTGGGAACCAACAAGGGGGAGGGGGCAAATTTCAGGTCAGAGAAAAAAGTTTTTGGCCCCAAAAACCCAAAATGGGGCCCACATTTTGAGGCCCATTTTCTTCAAAATTTGGCCTGAAATTAAAAAACAAGGCCTTACAAGGCCCAGTTATGACCAAAAAGAGGCCCCCAGATCCGCCAGTGCTAGTGGACACTCTTCCTCCACTGACTTCTGTACAAATTACCCTCTCTGTAGTGAACACCTACCAACACTGAACGTTTTGTCTCGGCAAAAGCAAAAAGTATTCAATACACACATGTTTTACTGTACTCCCCTCCATAAGTTTGGCAACCTTTTTCCCCATTGAACTACGTGTTAAAGCCTCTTTACGTTTGAATTTTTATTTACTTAACCGGCGATGAAATAACTTATAACATTGATGGAAACGTAACTTGACTTTATTTCCAATACCTCCAAATTTTCTCAATTTTTTTCCTAAATTAAACTAGGTCGAAAATTGATGATAAATTTGATGAATTTTTGAAAATCGTCATTCCCATGTAATCCAATGGGAAATGGAGGGTTCGGGGCAAATCAGAAATCAGGATAAATTTTCTGTAAAAGATTCAGCAAAAAATATTTTTATATAGAAAATTGAATTGTCTAACTTTTTTGAACACTAAGTGTTTAGTTTATTTGATGAATATTAAAGTTACAGCGCTTCAAAGTCATTTTTGAAAATAATTTTTCGCCTCCTGTGTTATTTCAATGGGAGAGTTTTTTTGAAAAACAATTTTGACTTTAAAGCCCTATAACTTTTTTGAACCTAAAGAAACATATCATTTTTTTTGTTAAATAAAGTTAGCAAATTCAATTCCCTGCCTAACTCGTATTTTTTGCAAGGACTCTGATGGATGGATATTCTGTCATATGACTTGCGGCAAACCTACCATTTCCAATTGGTTAACATGGGAATGTCGATTTTCAAAAATCCATCAAATTTATCATCAATTTTCGATCTATTGTAATTGAGGAAAAAAATTGAGAAAATTTGGAGGTATTGGAATTAAGGTCAAATTACGTTCCCAGCAATAGTTTAAGTATTTTCATCGCAGGTTAAGTAAATAAAAGTTCAAAGGTAAAGAGGCTTTAACACGTAGTTCAATGGGGGAAAAAAGGTTGCCAAACTTATGGAGGGGAGTGTATATTGAATTAACTTAAATATAACTTTATTCCATACATATCCAACCCAAATGATCGAAATCAGGAAATAACTAAATATCTCATGAGAAACTTAGAATTGAGGTAAATTAAATATTAGCAGTGTAATATTTTTTAGCAAGCATTTATTGTGACACGTATTAAATAACAACCATTTTTCCAAACAACGCATGCCAATAACATTTGCATTGCTTTAAGCAGACATGAATGAAACAGGGAATCGTACCAATGTAGATCTACTGTTCTATCATTTATTATAAAATTCATCATTATCGTTCTTCTTCTCAAACACGTAATTAGTACACATGAGAGAACTGGCCTTGATTACGAAATAATTAAGTGTATTGCCAGTGAATCATTGTCACATTAATTCACATGGATTACGAGCTAATTCAAGACAGGGCTGTATTTTATGAGGCAATACTAATTCAAAACATGATTTAAATCTCCCAAAACTGCAATAAAGACAATAGCGAATACCAACAACCATGAAAATAACAGAAATGTGACATCCAGCTATATTTGTGATGAAAACATTGTACTATCTTGCATAAACGATGCTAGTCTCCCGTGCGTTGGTTTAGAATATGATGCGTTAAAACCACGAACGTTTGATACAGTAAAATTCCAAGCGTGGTGCGGTGTTGTTCGTTCGCCCAAATAATCTTCATCATCGTCCATGATCTTGATAGAATCTCGCCATTATGTTATCACATTGTAATGTTTTAATTAACAACATCATAATTTAGCGAAATCTTCCAGATTCCTCATCGCTATCTTCCGGTTCCAAACTTATGGCGGGAGTGTACCTTTAATCTATTATTACACTAACTTTATTATAAAATGTTCTTCCTCCGTGTGAACTCTTGTAAGTAAATGGTGTAAAAAATTGACGAGATGCCGAGCTATAGAAACACGTATCATGACATCACATAGGCGAACATATTGGAAAGGGATCGAATGGCACAGATCATTTCATTCCCTTGGTACTGATACATCACAGTCCAGCTAAGATCAAGGCTAGTTAACACCTGTAACGTCAGATTAACAGATAAACATTACAAATTGGTATCCCAGGTCACGATACGATCAACTCGCAGTCGTTTGGACATGGTTTGGGTTTAGATATCTCAGCAATGATGATCGCTAGTCGTTATCTCTGTAGGTGAAATTGGTTTATTTCAAACACGCGTGTTTAATCATGGATCGTGATAACAAGTAGAGCTTTCACATTACGCTTATTTGGCTGTTTCAGCGCAAATGAGCGAAAATCGCACTTCAAACTTAAAACACCCCTTAATTAATGTTCTGCCTAGAATGACAAATTACATTCGTGGGGGCACGATGTGGCATTTAAATATTAAGTAAAATGAGGGGAAGCGTTGGTCATTTTAACATGTACGTGTTTGATCGCAAGTTTGAATTAAGAGAAGATTTTTACACTTTTATTTTTTGTTCAGATTGCCTCCATTAAACCAATTCTTTTCGGTGAATAAGATAAGATTCATCACTTTTCATTTCTAAAAGTTTGTTGGCTTGTTAAAAAAGGAAGATTAATTAGATTAGGGTTACCCTCCAATTTACCATGCAAACATACACTCAAATCGGTATTTACATTAGATTACGTGTTATAGCATCTTTATATTTGAATTTTTATTTACCAAAGCCGCAATAAAACAACTCATTTCACTGCTTTAAATACAGACTGACATCCCTTCAATTTCTCAAAATTTGGCCTGAAATTTCTCCTTCATAGCAAAAGGTCGGAACTGAAATAAATGACTTTGATTTGCTAAATCCTGGTATATTTATCATACGTCTTCCTTGTCAATATCCTCTATTTACAGTTCGAAAGGGTTAATGTCGTTAACATGAAAGTGATGAAAGGGTTAAGAGACAAGAGATGCAGACTGACAAATTGCTAAAATGACCGTGACCATATGAGATAATATTTATGAACGAATTGGTTTATTTATAAATGCTTTAATTTCATCTTATTTTTGCATCAGACGGTAAAGCCTTTATAAATATACATTAGAACACCCCCAATGGGAAGGCGCATGGCTAATAATGACGACATTCAGAAAATATTTTTAAAGGTATTATTTGATTATCTCTATCATATGTGTTTTACAGAGGCTGTCTGTCAAATCTGGCGAGTCTGGTTGTTGATTAAAATCTCATGGTAGCAAGTCCTTTTTGAATCTTTGGACGATGTCGTGTCCTTTTGTATGTCTCTACGTCTTTTAGCTATATGTTCGAAAAGAGGGAAATTAAAGGAGGAATCAGATATATAGGGGTGAAAAAATTAGAAGCAACATGTACACTTGACCACACATCTATTAATTACAAGCTCAAATACAAATCTCCAAAAAGATTCACGATATGTTATTAATTGGTGAAGTTATTACGGATTCAAAGTGCAAAAAAGGGTGATTGGGGATTTTTAGAAAATAGACATGACAAGGAATGACATGAGCCAGAAATATTCTAAGATTGAAACAATTTCTTGTTGGCCTGCTCGCTAGATTGTTTCCACATGCGTCCACGTGCTTTTGCCTAATGTTTTTCGGCGATTTCATTAATAGATGTCGCTTTGTCTGGTGCCATCTGCTTTTGAGCGCTCTTTGGTTTGACAGTGCGTTTATTTCTCCACGTGTTTCTTTCAACCTATTGTGTCCAAATTGACAAAACTAACTCGGCTGTCTTTACACCTGTATTTGATCAGATATCCCAGCACTTTTTTCAGAAAGAGAAATGAGAATTGTCATGGAAACGAACGTGATATTATACCTCGTAAATCGCACCACATTCTCAACCATTAAGTAAATTGGTTATGTAAATAAACTAGGGGTCAGCTCGACTTAATTGACTTTCAAAGACTGTTTGTAATCATCAATTCCCCAAATGATAGGTTTTTAAATAAACATGCTCTATGGACCTGCCATTGGTTGTTTTGTTAACTTCTAATATTACCCTTTGTGCATTCTTTTAAATGTTGTTTTTGATCTTTCCGGATACCTAAATCTAAAATCCGCTTGTAAAAAGTTTGGAAAATATAATCTAACAAGCTCTTATTGTATTGTATAGTTTTGCATTGTATTTTATTGTATTGTATTGAATTGCATTGTATTGTATTGTATTGTATTGTATAGTATAGTATGGTATTGTATTGTATTGTATTATATTGCATTGTATTGTTTTGATTGTTAATGTATTGTATTGTATTATATTGCATAGTATTGTATTGCTTGTTAAATTATTAAAGTGTGAGTGTATAAATCTTATACAAACAGGATGTGATGAGATCCTTCTGGGGTTTTCGTCCCAATATTGCTGAAACCTTTACACTTTAAAAGCTGTTTCGGATTTTACATCTTAAAAGAGAGATTCATTTCATTTATCATGTATCAGGTTATATTTGATTTTAGAATGATCATATAAATTTATATTTTCTACAAAGGGATTGCTTGGAATCATGATACAACGGACAGAAATAGAAATTCTCCTTAAGGCCAGAAATAGAAGTTTTATTTTGAAATTCATATTTTCTGTCAGATTTGACAAACTGCCGCTGCCGTTGATGAACTGTTTATTTAAAGCTGAAAATATGACATTGAAATATGACATTGAATTGTGACATTGAAATATGACATTGATCAATAGCCCCATCTGGTTAACTTAATATTATTTCATTGATTGGAATAGATTACATGTGACGCATATCAGTCTCCATCAATTCTCTAGCACGACCCAGATGAATACACCCCTCTCATAAGTTTGGTAACTGGAGGTTTTCTTTTGGTAGCGTCTTATGAAGCCAGTTAATGTTCGAATCTTAATTACAATCCATCTCGTAGGAAATTTTAGAATTTACAAGCTTCTTTTTAATCGCCAACCAAAACAGGCTAAAAATACGCGCTCAAGGTTACTACTTGAAAACGTATTTGGGGGGGATGTTGTTGGCAAAATTTTGGACTTTGGTGTGAGTTTATCGCCAATCACAACAGGTTTTACGCGATCCATAAGGTTACTTCTTTTTTACAAAACTTATTGAGGGGGGGGGTGTATGTAAGCACAAGGGCATTTACATATCACTTGGGATGTTTTCATAAAACAATACCACAGTTTAAAACATTTTGACTTTGGTGTGAGTTAATCGCCAACCACAGGTTTTACGCGATCCTTAAGGTTACTTCTTTAGTTTTACAAACTTATTGAGGCGGTGTATGTAAGCACAAGGGCATTTACATATCACTTGTAATGTTTTCATGAAGCATTACCGCATTATAATTGTCAGGCTGTTGCCTTCAAGGTTTTTGAATTCGTCACTTGAGATTTCCATTTATAAATGATTTTCAGCATTTAAGACGCATATGTATTTCTCTTACAATTACAGGAATTAATTTGCGCAATAAGTCATTTCAATTTCGAGTCATTGACTTACATCAGAAGGACGTTCCCACTGCGATGTTGTGGGAAGGTATCCTGCATTGGGGTCATTACAGAAGCTTCGTGAAGTAAGAATTTCTGAAGTTATTTCTGTATCATTTAATTTATTGACGTCTATAGCCAGAGGACAATGATATTTAATTGAGTAATATTTTAAGTGGTACTTATAACCTCATTCAATCGTAAGTAAAAGTCACGTTTAATCAAAAGGTGAAAGTACAAAAAAGTTATCGCTATTATTTAAATCTCTCTTTTCAAAGAGAAAATCCAATTTGTGCTTTGCAAAAAGCTACCAGTTCTTTCCAATATTTATCTTTTGAATCATTGGTATTATAATGTATCGAATACTTATAAGAACAACTAAATTGTCTCTCTAATAAAATAGGAACATTTGACTAATCTCATTATGATATGGTCAAATAGTCCTTTGAGTGTCCTCAATTGAGATACATGTACTTGTCCTCAAACAATATACTTTAGGAGAAACGTGTCCCTTAAAAATCTTCTCAAGAGAAGTGCTCTTAAAGGGTTCAAGAAGTATAAATAATGCGCATGCGTCGCTGCGTTGATTAACTATGAAACAAGTAAATTCGTTATGTAAAATAATTGCAAGGAAAAAATAGTGGCGCCTACGGGTACTAAGACCCTCGCCAATATCTAAGCGTTTCATAAAATGAAAAGGTGAAAATAGCTAAAAATGTCGAGAAAAATATTTTTACTGATATGTGTAACATATGGGTAGGTCTCAGGTGTTACGCGGAATATGGCATATATTCATGGTTGTGCGATGTGATACGAGTTGATATGCCATGCTCAACTGTGATATCCGGAACATTCCGCAGGTGAGTATAGCATATTCCGCCGCGAATACGCGATACATTGATTTTAGTGAATACCTGATACTCACTGCGGAATAAGTCATACTCACTTGCGGAATATGTCATACTCACCTGTGGCATATGCTATATACCGCAGGTGAAAACGCGGTACAGAAAGCCTCAATTTGATTGGACAAAAGAATCGACGCTTGATGGAAAACTACGCTGAATTACAAAAATCGTTAGCGCTTCGATTACTAATATGAATCCTGGATTGATTAAGTAAGTTTATTAGGTGTAATTTCCGGATTATATTTTTGAAAGTATCAGAAATGTGTAAATCGTGATTGCCAATACAACAATACATACAAACTCATGATTCTGGTCCTTGTCAACAGTTGATTTCGTTAAAAAGTCACTTATAAGCTCCACAAACGTAGGTTCGTTTATTTATGTGTAATAATGTTTCCCCTGAATAGTGTTTGCGTGTAATACATACATAAAACAACATCAAACAAGACAGGTACCACCGGTGTATGTTATTCAATTGTATTACTTGATATGTTCAGTGCATTGAATTGTTGATTCAGTAATCATTATAATAATTTACAAACTTTCGCCCGTTCGTTCAGTCTATGCAATTGCGTACTTCCATTTTGCGTTCTCATTGGTTAGAAAGTATGCCATATACCGCAGGTGAATTTGTCATACACCACAATTGAATATGCCATATTCGTTGCGGAATATGACATATATTTGTATCGTATTTACAGCGTAACATCAGGGATCGATATCAATGTTATTTAATGTCAAATGTGTCATTTGTAGGTTTAAAGTAAATATATCTATTTGGATAATTTAGGAATCAGTCAGAGATTTAACCTAACTCAATTTCGAACTTTACAAAATAAAAGATGATGTCATTTACACCCGGTGTAAAAGGGTAGGAGGTCCTATTAAATTATGGCCCTACTCTCCTTTGATTTATATGGTGACCTAAATACAACTCTTTCTCTCATTATCTTATACGCAATCAGGGCCAGTAATGGCCGTTAAGAAAGGGGACTATAATCCCCGGGGACCATCATTTCTTTCACGAAGGGTTCTGGTCAACTTTCAAAATAAATCCCGATAAAGGTTACATTGGAACAAAGAGCAAGAAATTTAAAGAAAGGTGCGATTTCGAATTTCTTGCAAAAATACCTAGACTAACGGCTTAGGTATAAAAGGATGTTGAAAGAACGTCGAATGTTGATAAAGAACGTAAATGTAATCATATATTTCATCATTGAAATGGAAATGACTCGCTATAGCAATGATTTATAAGTGCTGAAAATCAACTGATATGATCTTGAGAAACATCAACACATCTTTTAAACTGATAACCCCTGAACTACAGAGAGCTATTTTTTAGATGTTTATGGATAAAACCCCACGCCTGGCATAATCTATTTCATCTCTTATTTCACGTCTCGAAAATTCCATCCCCCGATCACAGGGCTTCAAAATCAGCCAGAAAAAATCCGCTGGGCAAACGTTATGTGAATCTTGATCTTTACAGGTTGTGATCAATTGGAATCTCTATCCAATAGACAGATCAAGGTCAGTAGATTTGAATGCACCTCGGGGACATATTATTAATCCATTTTCCGATGCGATTGATTCTACATTAAAAGTGGATCACCAAGGCATAAACAATCAGTTCTAATCATGCCTTCCAAAAAACATTTCGCAGATAAAACTAATTCAACGATTTGCTGGTCGTTCTATACAATTTGGACCATCGACAACTTGAGTGTATGTTTTTGACATCTAACTGAATCAAGTTTTCCTGCTTTTTACATCAATACCCAATTTCCACGAAATTTCTCTCCAGCTGTTTCAACCATGTCATTTAATATCAGACATCTCTATTTATATTCTTGATGGACGTCAGTCTTCTTGACAAGAGTCTCCCCAACCTTTTGAGCTATGATCAATTGGTTTCAAGTTCGATGTTTTGATTTGTCTGAGAATATTAAGAAATGTGCACTTTTATCAGAATCAAAACACTTCTCTTGAATTGTAATCATTGGCTTCATATATTCCAAATTCATGAACGTTCATGAATATTCATGAATGAGCAAATGATACTGTATGAACATCTTTACACTTTTGTCGTTGTAAATAGTCAAGCCAAACCTTGAAAATCCAATACATAAATCACGAAATACAGTACACCCAGAAAATTGAGTCGAAGATTTTCACTCGCTAAAGAAAGACCGTGGATATAAAAATAAAAACACGAAACATGTTCGATATAATAAGGAAGATGAAAATGACCTGAATTAAGAAAAGATCGAAATGTTACGCCCTATTCTTGCAAATGCAAATGATAAACAGAAATAACGCACACAAGAAAGCGTGTCCGTACCCCCGGGCCCCTACGTATGTGCAGAGAAATGCATGGACCAGGAATGGACGAATTATTAGCGTCATTCAATAATTCAATTTCTAAATCACGGAACATGTTTATACCGATAAGGAAATTGAATATGAGAGGTGCCCCTGGTACACTTAGTCAAGGACTGGATGACACCATTCATCCGCCACATGGGAAATTACTAATGACAATACAACTCTTCCCATGCCCACTCATATCTTTGAAGTCTATTAATCTCCGTAGTGAATTTCCACTGGCTTCATTGAACGAGACTTACTGGCGCAAAACACAAACCATTGGGATATACTAATAGCTATACCGGTTTATGTTCTCCTCAGATACCTTCTTGTTATATTTTTCTCTAAAATTTGAATAAAGTGTCTGGCAATTGTATACAATTTAAAGTGTTGGATTCCCATTTTTTTCTATCCCATTCATTGAATTTTAAAATGGATCAACTATCTCTCTTTATTTTCTGGACTGCCTTAACAATGAGACACGTCATGCAACCCTTGGTACAAAGATGTGGACGGGATTGCCAAAGGGGGAATTTGGCAAACCCCGCATCTGCATCGTTTTCATCTATGACACTCTCTATTTGGGGTTGTCGAGTTGGCCGAAAGGGCTTGAGCGCAAGTACGTTCAGGCTAGGCGATTGGGCGCCGTAACCACGAGGTTGCGAGTTCGAGACGCGTGTGCCCCTTGTGTTTATTCATGTAAACCTTCATTTGATAACCTGTTAAAGCCTGTTGTTCGTTCATCTACTACAACACACTGGGTCTTTATGACAATTTTGATGATTTTCTAAATCGCAAAAAACAACACGCGATCCAGAAAGTGTCTTCAAATTGTTAAACTTATGGGGGCTGTATGTCACTGAGAAAAAGTCAGCCTGTGGTCACGTGGGACATATTTATCATATACTTTGTAGCAGTTAGCGAGAGGGTTAATTAACTTACAGAGTCTCAATTAGTTGTTGTCATTGCTGAATCGACAAGGTGTAAAGAGTCATAGATACGAAGTAGAGAGAGCTGATATGAAGTTAATTGATGACTCCCTCGGGGCAAAATGCAAACTGCAAAATTATTAAAAGTATATCAAAGTGCATACGAGTTAGAAGGACTAATTAAAACGGGTCACACTTTTCCAAAGATAGCCGAAGATACTCCAAGGAATTTCATTGGTTGGAGCAACTTCGGCAATCTTCGTGATCTGAAAATCGTCGATATAGGGGCGCATCGGTGCTCTTCCTGACAAGAACAGCATCGTTAATTTAAACAGAACCTCAAGAATCTATTTTCCATTTTCCGAGGCACTTTATCTAGATATTCATCTTATCAATCAACACATCGTTTGGTTTCGCCAGCAACATGCTCTTATCATGTTATGAGCACCTTTAGTGTCAGCTTATCCGATGGGATCATGGGAAGAGTTCGAATCATTAAGTGTGCTTGGTATCAACCATTGATTTCGTTTAGTGTATATCTGTTACATAATATGTATGTAATATAGTGTCACTTGACAAGTGACACAAGTTGAGTTATAAGGTAGTAATATAATCGACGATGCACAAAAAGTCCGAGTGGTCTAGATACTGAACAGGTCAAACTAGACGCTGTCGCTGTAACAATGAGGTCGTGAGTTCGAAAAGTGTCGGCTCTCTGCATTTATTTGGATGTTTTGGAAGAAAGATGACTTTAAATGTTTAAAGCAGACCAGATTGATTCCAAAATACATACAATCTCAAGAATTCTTCAATATTATTCCAAGATAAAATATAGTGATTGAGTATAATCAATTATAATCAATAATTACATTTGATATTTAAATCAATTTATAATTTGTATAGGCACTCAACAATAAAACAATAATTGAATTGGACATTGTCCCAGAGTCTCTCTATGACATGGGTATTCGATCGTCTAGTTGGACACACAAAAC
The DNA here is from genome assembly GCA_903813345.2 of Owenia fusiformis. Lineage (NCBI taxonomy): Eukaryota > Metazoa > Annelida > Polychaeta > Sabellida > Oweniidae > Owenia > Owenia fusiformis. The sequence continues at coordinate 23,658,416 of CAIIXF020000004.1, forward strand.
TAGCCAAAACACAAATATCCCCCATTGACAATGTACGAGAGTTGTACAATAAGTCATGAAATGATTCTTCCAAAATTAAGTTTATCTTAATATTTAACGTGGAGATTTCAACAGTACAAGATTTCAGATCGATGAAAAGAACTTTAAAAATATATTAATTATCCGTTGCTATCTTAACTTGAATGATTCGATCTACCAATTTGCAGTTTATTCATTTAAATGTGTCAAAGCACACATTTTATGTTCTAGCTACATGTGAGTGCGTCCCTGTCCTTGGGATATGCTTAGCGTTGTATTAAATATAGTATACCCTGTGAGTGTGTCAGACCACATACATTTGGCTCAGAATGAAACAAAAAATATAATTTTGATGCAAGCATGACACTAACAGCTGTCATGACCTTTAATAAAGTTTCATCATGAAATTTGTGCCAGATTCTTATGAAAAATAAAATCCAGCACACTTCTTGTAAGTAAATAATAAGTGTTTTTGAAGGGTGAATTACTCCTGTCTAACCTAGTTACGCTTAAATGACCACTTTTGTATATTTTTGTTATAAGATAATGAATGTTGATCTAAGAACTTTAGATATTGGATATAGTGATTTCAACTTGTTGCATGCTACAAATTAGGAGGTGATGTTATCTAAACAATTTTGATGTATAGTTATTCCAAAAGATAGCACCATGATTTATGGTGATTGTCCTATACTAAATATAACATCGTAACAAACTCTGTTTAATGAAGATAGTGAAAATCGCCCACTAAGAAAGGCTAGATACAAATGTTCGCCATATGTGCATAACAAGATCAAACTGCAGATGTAATTTGTTGATCGTTAAGTTGGGAATATAAAGGTAAACTATAAATGTTCATGCATGAGTTGCCTTTGAAGGCAGACTCCTCATAGACTTAATTTTGATGTTATAGATCAAAAGGCGGTGTTTGTACAAATACAGGTAAATAAAGAAATCCAACCAGGTTGAAATCACCTTCAAGTTCACGTTCAAAGATAAAGGTGATTTAAGAGTTGATTTATTTACGAAGATTTCCTGGCCTGCAAATTGAATTGCAAAGATACCAGACAAAAACGAATATGAAACGAATGATGTAAATATAGGTAAACTGACAATCAAAGTGATAAGTTATTTTAGAGGAATGGTTTTGAATAAGAAGGTATATTGCTTAGAATCGGTTAAGTTTAAGAGCGTGGCTTGCTTTGAAGCAGACTACGTAATGTGCTTCATCAACATTTGTTTTTTCGTTTTCGACATCAACTATGAATCCCTTTGGTTTAATTTTTGTGTCCCCCTCATATCAGATTTTCCGCCTATCTTTTCCCTGGCTACAACAGACATAGCAATATCGTTTGATTACTAGTATAGCCAATGATCCTAAGAGGCAATTTAGAATGTTTGAAGAGCATAAATTCGATATGTACGATCAGATAATAAAACCAATTGTTAAGCCAACATGGCTATTAGGTTGAGAATAAAAACAGCATGTTAATTGAACTGAATCACAATTCCAAACATTTGTAAAGGCAGATACGAATAAACCACGGGGAATGTGGTAGTTGACCGTTCAAGTCTATAGATTTAGTAATATGTCATAGATGTTCTAGGGCATATATAAAGCAGGCAATACAAACAAAAACAAAAAAGTAAGCTTACATTGCTCTTATTTGAACAATTTCAACTAATTCACACAATAATTGTTTTAAAATGTGTAGAAATGATCTCTATGATTGACTCAGTCGGTTCAAAAGTTTCTCAAAATTGACCGAATGGAGACGATCATTTAAGAAGCCAAACGAAAGTCAAACGAACTCGAATGGTAAGGCAAACTATGACGAAACTCACAAGGACACGATGTATAACACACTCAAACTTTATAAAAACAATATCACAATCAAAAATCACTGACAATACAAACCATAGTGCATTCCATTCACCATGAGCTGAACCCGATACAATATATGTTGAAGATATTTTATATTCTTTCATTTAAACAGTTGGAGATACTAGATAGTAAAAACAGATAAGATTTGTTTGAAGATTCGAACTTTGGCATAGTTCATTAATATGATACCAAATCGGTAATATAAGTTTAGTTAGATCGAAACTATAAATACTGTAATTAGCATTTTGAAACAAAACAGAAACCTAGTACATATATCTCACGAACCAGACAATTCAATCTGCAACATTAAATTGCAAACACATTTAAAGACTTACATGAGCAGTAAGGCAAATACAGCTGTGAAAACTAACATTTTTTGGAGACGGGCCTGTAATGTCAGTGATTTAGTTACATAAACTATTTCACGAATTTACGCCTCACCTGGAGAACACACAAGATAAGATACTGTTCTCATACATTGATGATGTTATCTCGTAGATGAAATTGGAGATAAGCATCTGCCAAATCAAGATAAGCAGGAAAAACTTGTAAAATATGAAGAGCCGATTAATCAACTGCTGAGTGCCACATAGAACATTTTTAATTTTATAAAATGGAGATAATAATATATACAGGGTGTCCAATAAATAAGGTGAAATATATTGTAACTTTCTTAATGCACCAATCCTGATGAAATAGGTTTGGGCTACAAAATCTGAAAACTTCATCAAGATTGGTGCAATATTACGAGAGCTAAAATATCTTTCACCTTATTTATTGGACCCCCTGTAGACATATATTTCAAACATAAATATACCATGTACTTGTAAATGAATGAATACAACTTGGTTACAAATTCCGTAGCTGCTACATCGATGGTAAATATTCTTAGTCGAGCCTTGTAAATATTGTGATATGTTGCCGACATTCACAAAACCATCTTTCAGTAAACCAGACATCTTGGTAATCAGGTATAATTATGTTTTCGTTGTATCTAAATTGAGAATGTAAAATAACAGTGATTAAATACATAAACGTACACCTATCACTTTATCTAAAAAAACATTATTGGGAAATACAGCTGGAAGAAAAGAATGTAAATCACTGTAAACATAAAAGAAGCGTCGATGATGAAGAACACTAGTGACGTCATAACACATAGAAGTGTAAGAATAAAACCTTATGCTACATTAAAATAAACTCCTGTCAGGAAGCAAAAACAAAGCCTGCATATCTACGAATATAAAAATAGACATCGATAAAAATAGAGATATTAAAATAAGAACTGATTATATCCAATCACTGGCAAATGAGCTTAGTGGGTGTTCAATGAGATATAGTGTCAAATAAATAATTGAACAGATCAGCGTAACCTCAACATTTAACTTTGAAGGACGATGTAATTGGTTAGACTATTAGATTAATCAGAGAACAGCTAGATTTAAGAAAAGTTGAATGAGGTAGGATATTGCATATTACATTTTGATAATATACAAGTGGACTGCGCCTTAGACAGTTGTTCATGTAGAATTATCATACCTGTCGTGGGTTGTTTAATTGGTATCACAAGATCACATGCATAACAATACGATTTGCTACAACGTGGGCATGGTTACAAACCTTGAATAATTTTTAGAGTATGGACAAATCGGATCGGTTCCAAATTAAGTTGTGTCCTTTTTATCCCTGAGGAAATTTCCATCCATTAAAATGACTGCTTTCCCCGTTTTGTCTCTGAGTCAGTAGTATACTGTATTTTCAATGTTCCGTAAATGTCCGGGATGAATCTGGTTTGGGTCAAACTACGTATGGTCATCGAATCGGGGTCTTTTCAAAAACACTTGCTTTGTGGAAATAATGAGCTTGTGATGGGCCAACCGACCTATGCATTAGTGTTTGTAGGATTCTATCAAAGCATCCAAAGTGCTTGGTCACTTCCGGTCCATTTCGATTGGCCTTGTAATGTCACAAGATTCTGTTTTGTTGTCAACCGTTGGTCAAAGTTTTCATGATATCCTTCTAGTCTGAATAATAAGCTATTGAACAATAAATAAATAAAATTATAGTGATTTATTATGAGAAACCCATGATCACCCCTAGTACGAAGTGCAGTATTTTATTAATATAGTTCACAAAAAGAGTGTATGAAGTGGTCTGAATCTATATACATTTAAGGAATGTAAGAATTGATGTCTGAATCTATATACATTTAAGGAATTTGTTGCTGATGAATTTATTATATTGTTCCTTTTCGAGAATGGTTAAGCTGACTGTGCCAATATCACAGTGATTTATAAAATCGAAGCCACAGCCACCACTGGACTGCGATTCAACCCGTCTATTGAGAAACTGAAAATTCAGATATTGTCAATGTCAAAAATAGTATAGTGTCCTTTCGTTGACGAAGACATTCAAATGTATATAATGTCAAATTACCCAAACAGCTTTCAAAGTGAAAATTAAAACTCTAATCAAACAAGTTATCTCTAAATACTGGGTCACCGAATGTACAATACATCAACATTTTAAAAATATCTGAATTTGCAATTTTCTCTGGAGAGTGGTGGACTGCGGTGAAAAGATAGACGAGTTGCAGTCCGTTGCTGTGACTTCGATATTATAAATCACCGTGAGTTTGCCTATGTCATGAGCAATTATACCTTATGTATTATTTACTTGTTTTCTTGGCTGTGAATTGATTATGGCTCCCTGGTATGGGTCATGGTGTGTCTCATGAAGATAATTCTGAATGTTTTGTTTTTTCGCACTCCGAGTACGGTACATTACATCTCATGGATTCGTGTTTTGTAATGATATACTTGTATCGATGAGTTATATCTCATATTTCTAAAGCTGGTGCCAGAAATATCTTTCGCTGGCTTTATTTAGCTAAAGACTCGTAAATAAAGAACTGATATTATGTATTTATACATTTTAACTTATTGGTTATACAGGGTGGTCCAAAAAATATTGGAACATTTGTTAATTGAACGAAAAACCTTTATTTTTCCTCTAAAATACACCAAAATTTTACTGAGCATAGGTCAGTCACTTATTTATCTGATGTAAAGTTTATAGGTGAAAACCACAAAGTTAATGTATTAAACTAGTCAATGTTTCATAGGACCCCCTTTTCTTAAATATACACTTGTCAATTTCGCTGCTACTTTTTCAAGTATTCTTTATTTCAAAGCTTTAATGAATATGTTGATTGCTATACACATTTTCTAAAATCATATTCAGTTGACAAGAGGTATTTATATCTATGGTTTACTCGAAAACTACCGTGTTATTGTCAACTAAAGAATACCCAAAATCTTTATTTTTATTTAAGAGTAGGAAAGAAAGAACATGTCAGAGGTGAGCGATTGCATAACCCATACAGCTACCAAAATGACAAAATCAATGTTTCCATTTTCAGTAAAGAAGAAACTGACCAGTTATTTACAAGGCTTTTTTAAAGACCAACTCTAAGCATATGTAATATATCATTTGTGTTCTGGGAGACCCCTTTATGATATTGATATACATCTATTGATATATTCAATGGGTATTATTCAAATTAGAACAAGAAAGGGGATGGGGCTTCATTTACCAGTCAAAACGGACTGCCCTGGTCTCTTTCTTGAGAATATTCAATCAGTAATACACCCAACAATATTACAATAGCTATCAAAATATGCTTGATTCTCAACAATCTAGGTGAAAAAATGTTGAATATGTTACTAGATTTCATCTTCCATGGCAAACATATAAGAAGTTTGGTCAAGCTGAATTTTTTAATCAAGATTGCTAGGACAAAAACAAACAAACAGCAAACTGAATTAATCATTTCAAAACGGAGTCCCAGGTTTGAACTTGTAATTCAAGAGAGGAGGGGTCATATCAAACATTGTCTAGTTTAATGCATTAACTTTGTTGTTTGGACCTATAAACTTTACATCAGATATATAAGTGACTGAACAATACTCAGTAAAATTTTGGTGCATTTTAGAGGAAGAATAACGATTTTGAGTTCAATTATCAAATGTTCCAATTTTTTTTGGACCACCCTGTAGATACAAGTAATAGAATACAATATGATACATCGCTTCACACGGTGCACTTAAATTCCAAGTGAATTACACAATATTTACGGAAGAGTTTATTATAGAAAACGTCATTGAATAATATAGATAAAGATGAAGATCCCCTTCGATATTCAGTAAATCACTCAGTCTACCCGTGCTAAACATTTCGCATCCGGTCCTGTTATTTTAAGAATTTCCTCTTAAATTATACATATTTCCAATAATTTTCTTGCATTGTGTGCACAACTATGATGTCTACTATTTGTGTATCTATGCTACTAACCGTCCAGTCTCATCCTTGCTATCATATTTCTTATTTTAAAACGCCACCATCGTGCTATTTTTCAAACGACAGAGCTTTAATTCATACTAGGTAAGCAGAGAAGGAGCGTGTAGCTGAAACATAAATCCACTCGGATGCTTCATCAGTATTGTTATTGGATGAATTCTGAGAGATTAATGGGCGAGGAGGGTAAAAACAAATGTCGAGGCACTGAAGAGACATGACATACATGCATAAGGTACGGAGTTAATTAGGGAATAAACATAAGCAGTTACCTTCAAGCATGCAAGATGGTTCAAACGTCATAGGCTATTTCATAGGATACTTTATATAATGGGTTTACCGGGAAGTAAGCATGGATAGTTGACACCCAGCATGCAAATACTGGTAAATGTGAATTTTGAGGAAAACCCCATTTATCCAACCACTATAAATGTGAATTAAAAACGGGTTGTCACAACCATTGCAAATGTTAACATGACAAACCCCTCATTTTCTCAACCATTGTAGATTGGATTGTACAAAAAATGTTTTCTAAAGCTTTTATATTATAGTTAAAACGTGTGGCATTTCTGCTCTCCGATTCGACAGTGCATACAGCTCAAAGTAGAATTTCTAGATATTCGCTAGATATATGCATTTAAAGATCATCGATGGTTAGAAGAATAACAGATAATGGTGTTTTTCTTGCTGCAAATTGAATTATCTCCTAAGCTCAGGGCTTTAGAGCTCACCTTTAGCTTTATCAATTCTAAATCGTGTAGCATTACATCCCGACGTGCAACAAACAGTAGTTGTCAACATTCACAATATTTCTCATCACAACATTATATATCAATCGTACTATGTCTTAAAATACAAACAGTTCTGAATCTATTTTATGATATTTTGATTTTAAGTCTAACGTTCACACAGTCCAAGTTTGTAATGGATTTTGAGCGATTTCTCTAGAATCGGAGGGAAAAATCAGCAAAAATGTAAAATACCATATCTCTGGAAACGAACGTTTCATTTATTGTGAATAAAGTGTTTTATTCTTAATATTGTTTTAAAAGTTTACCGAAGTTTGTACCATCGTGTCATATTTAGTATTTTGAAAATAAAACACTCAAACGCATGCAGAGAATAGTTGCAGAGAAACAAGTCTGTGCATCTTCAGACTCGGTTTATTTAATTATTTTAATAATATAAATCCAATTTGAAAGTTCTTCCCTACATTTTTCTCTACATCTACTTTATGAATCACGAGGTTTCCATAAAAGTGATGCCAGAGTTCAGGGGGGGGGGGGGAGATTTCCCAAAGATGCCCTATCATATTAGCACATTCGAAAACAAATTTTATAAACAGGCCTCAATTTGCCGTTAAAATGGATCTACAAATGTTCACTGTAGTTTTATGAGTATTCTCTACAAGTATGGATCGAGTAACTTCAATAGTATTACCGTAGGTTTGAAATGATGATGTTGAACTGATGTTAACGCCATTCCCACGATTTCAAATTTAACTTTGCGCATGCGCAGGACTGAAAGAGCACATGCTAAGGTTTGTTCACGTGATCGAATCCTGCAATTTGATTGGAGATGATGCAAGAGATGATGTAATGGGGAATCCCCGAATACGATAGAATATGAAAGAATTATGGGAGCTACTCATTCCTCCTGGCCAGAGTTGATGGGTATTATAGTGCCTAAAACCAACTCTCTTTGATCAACGTCAAGGAAAATAACGACTAGCGAATAAAAAGCTTAGTTGCTGATATATGACTCAATAAAGGAATACTTTCCATGATGTAAGAGGGTCAGATTTAGAAAATGAATTGTTATCGCGATTATTTACATTTAAATGTATGTCTATTATAGGGTGTAATAACAATATAATATAATATAATAGGAAGCGAAAATCTTCCTTTTCACCACACATGTAGCCAATTCTCTAAAGGATAATACAATAATATGTATTATTTCACGTTCTCAATAGTTGTTTTGTCAAAATATTTCAAAAATCATGAAATAATGTTATTGTTCAAGGATTTAAGCCTTGGACTCGGAGTATTATGGACTGATTGTTCTCAAAGGTATTGTTCCAAACGTTGAAAACATTGAAAAATATTTGATACAATATAACTTAAAATATGAAATGACTTAAAGAATATGTTTTCAAATAATTTTTTGCACAAGCCAAGTTGTTACCTTAACAACCCTTCAACACTTACCATTTAACCTGCATAAGCAGCTGGCTTGTTACTCACTATGATTTTTACTTAATAAGTATAACATTGATCAGCTTATTGGTTACATTAGTTTCCCTAGAATCTAGAAATTAGTTTCCCTATAATGCAATGTAGTTAAATGAAATAGCGTATTTCGATTAACTCGAATCGGATTCACCTTACCTAGCTATGTGTGATAAGTATTTTAGTTTTAAACAACCATTTTTTGAACTTTGCATTAAAAGAACGAACGATTGTGATACTTTATAAGTGCAAACACGGTACATTTCAGGTATTAAGTTTGCCCTTGGCCTAACGGATGATAAGATAAATAAATGAATTGATATTGAATTTTGTAAAGAACTAATTGAAATTAATGACAAGAAAATGATATATTTTTGCATCATTCCCATTAAAATGCAATCACAACGTACACTTGAACGTATCAGCATGATAATAAAAGTCGAGGGAAATGAGCCAAAAAACTTGGATTAATGGGTAAATTTGATTTCATCAAGGCAATGCCACTCGTTTGCAATTGGTGACCTTTTGCAAAGAGATGCCTTGTTCGGATTTGAAAATCAACCCAGTAAAACTCAACCCTGAGATGATTTGGGGTTAAGTTTTATCGGGTTTGAGTTTAACAGGGGTTGGGTTGATTTGGGGTTGAGTTTTAGTATGGCTGAGTCTTTATGGGTTGGGTTTTATTGGGTTGGGTTCGAGATGACCAGGAAGCTTTACGGAATAGGCGTTTGGCATCAGCGTCTTTTATACCCGTGTCGGATTTTTGCCATTCACGCTGCGATGGGGTCCTTCCTAAGAGTACACATAATGTTGTTTGACACATCGATGTGTCAGGTCTTAAGATTGCTCACACGTTATGCTCAAGGACGCCACTGTGACATGTGTCTACTTGGGCCATTTGGATAAGTGCACATTCATTTCAAATAATGAATTTGTTCCTTGCGTGAACTAATAGGATTTCATCTACAAGACGTCGACACTGCATACTCGAGGGGAAAAGCCAAATGCCAATAACAAAAGTTAATATTTAAGAAGAATTACCCAAACTTTACTTTACAGATCTTCGAAGGTATTGCCATGTAGAGATCCAAGGTAAACTAGGCAGGAAAATCTATATCATATCGGTGAAAATCTTAACATGTTAATTTTTTATTGTTCCGAACATATTTTACAACACAAATCGAATACTTATATAAATTTGTGTACATATTTAAGGGGAAATTAAAAAAAGGAAAAAGATGGTGGTGGTGGTGGTGGTGGTGGTGGGACAAAGAAATCTTAACATGCTCAATTAATTATTGTCACTATAAAGAACAATACAAGGACTTGATGCACTGTGGTTAATTTGTAACGCAGGGTCAAATCCTATGCCTAGAATTGATGTGAAAAAGAAAAACCACTCCACCTTGGTGGGAATCGAACCCACAACCTCCCGACTACATGTCACTCAACCTCGGCGGGAATCGAACCCCGAACCCCCCGATTACATGTCAGATGATCTGTAACACGTTCATTTCAATCGATGGCTTCACTTTGTTCAGTTCACTTTTAGGAATGATAATCAGTCCTCAATACACTAAGTCCATGGCTTAAATCCTTAAGCAACTAGTCAACTCCATTGGCTTATGTTGACACAACTCTAAACGCTATTTTAATTTTGCCTTGTGAATTCGAAAAGGGTGGTCAAATGAATAACCCTAGCCAATGAGTATAATACAGTATTCAGCAACATACATTAAGTACATGGCTTAAATCCTTAAGCAACTAATCAACTCCATTGGCTTGTGTTGACACAACTGTAAACAGTATTTTAATTAAGATTAAATAAGCAGTTAGCAATATATATACTCAATCGCCTTGTTTTTAAACCAGAAAGGAACCATTCAGATTCATACAGGCACTTTTAAGTTCTTAGATTTTGCCTTATAAATTACCAATACAAAGGGCGATGCTAACCCATAAACAAATCAGGTTGATGTAATATTCCCTTAATGGTAGTTATATTCATTCAAGTGGAATTTATGTTCGTTTAATATCAGGTAATGTTTGATGTTGCATTATTAAGTCCCTTTCTTAGAAATCATCAAATAAACTAGCACAATTCTCTTGCTAGTGGCCCGTTCTTAGCCCTAATTGCAAATATAACGTTACATAATTATAATGGTTACGTAATCTATTGTGTAAGATTATGTAATATTATATAATACGTAATAAAGATTATTAGCATTATAATTTGCCAACAAACACAGGTTGTTATGTCAACTAGTTATATATTTTTGCCTAACCTTGAGTGCCAAGGAAACCAGAATGATCCAGCTCCATAAATAAATACAGCACAGGATATAATCAGGTAGCCTAGCCAAACAAAGATGGCGCTGCAACTGACATCAATTAACTGTCAAGGTGCATTTCTTGATATTCCTCACAATTAGTTCATCTTGTACTACTTAAACAAACAGATTGTATGTGACACAAATATCCAAGGACACTTCAAGATATATTATAAACACGTTTAAAGGGTGACGATTAGCATCCCGTATAAAAACAATATGGCGGCTCCAGGCGAATCAACTGGATCAGTCCATTTTTAAGAAATAAGGGGAGTTCTGTAAAATCCAGTTTTTAAAATTGTCTTTGAGATAAAGTAATCCGTTTATAATGGTTTTGAAAACGTTATCCAAAGAGTGATTGCGTTCAAAGAATACATGTACAACAGCCAATATAAATCTTTCTATTAGAAACCGGTTTGTCTTGCTTTGTTTCATTTGTAGGATATTTCATATGCCAAGCTGTGTGCTATTACGTTATGGAGAAATTTAGATGTCAATTTTTCCTTATTATACACAAATAGAAGATCCTGAAACTTCACCCATAAATGTGGAATTGATTTGTCAAAATAAAAATCACCCTTTTATAAATGTGTGACGATCTATAATATACTTATGCTATATAACAGTTAGAGGTGTTGACACAACAACCTCGAACCTGTAAACCCTTGAGTATTATTCCGGGATCGGGCCTTTTATACTAAACGGTGAGCAACACCAGAAACGATCGCGAGCGTTCGATTTGCTAAACGATATGCGTCACCCTTTAATTGAAAAATTGGAGGGTCCAAACAGTCACATTAAAAATCCTCCAAATCCCAAACAATAATCCGATATATGTTAAGAATCTCAAACCCTACCCCCCTCCCCCCCCGAAACATTGTCACAAGTCACCAAAGCCTGAACGCTTTCGGTGTCACATGAATTGATTTGTTCTATACCATTCTGATCCAAAGAAAGATTATAATAAGATATAATATGACACAAACAAATCGCTTATTTCAACGTTAATTTAGAATAAAAAATCTACCAACTCCGTGCTAGAAATCAAATGATCTTAATACATAAGCAAATGAAAACAAATGTGATGTTAACTTGCTGCAAACAAACTGTGTCTGTATGAAATATTGTTTTGATCTACAAACTCCGTGCTAGAAATCAAATGATCTTAATACATAAGCAAATGAAAACAAATGTGATATTAACTTGCTGCAAACAAACTGTGCCTGTATGAAATATTGTTTTGACATATTTGTTATAGAGCTTGATTGATGTCTCAGAATAATTCGCGATTACACCGCCCCTTGCAATAAACAAGAATACGATTAATCAATATCTTGACATACACTCCCCTCCATAAGTTTGGAAATCGGAAATTTCTATTGGAAAGAATAAATACAAAGGCTGTCAATGTTTGAATCTAAATTGTGTCCCTTAATTACAAGACTTCGGACATTTATGACAACTTTGATGTGTTTTTTAAATCGCTACTCAAAGAAGGGCCTTGATTAGTGATCCAAAAGCGGACTTCTTGTTACCAAACCTATGAAGGGGAGTGTACTGCAGAAACATAGTCACATACATGTATTTACATACACTCATATACATACATGTGTGTGTATTATTGATTTGAACAAATAAACACATATATGAATAAATAAAAATCAATATTTTTCTGATGTTGATGACGCGTTCAACAATACATGTTTTGATGGAATTTTGAAGCTGGAAGATTAAAACCAGGATCTCAATGAAAACCAGGATCTCAATACTCATGATTAAAACACCTTCATTGAGGGTGAGCAACAACGGACGACAAATATCCGTGTAGAAAATACACTAGATTGAATAATAATGTCATTGCTTACACTCTCCTACAAAAGATTAGCAACTTAAACTCCATATTGCAATTGAAAGGACCGTGAAGTCTCTACTACAAAGGTTTAGCAACCCCAACTCTACATTGCAATTGAAAGGACTGTGAAGTCGCTTCTACAAAGGTTTAGCAACCCCAACTTCACAATGCAATTGAAAGGACTGTGGGGTCTCTTCTACAAAGGTTTAGCAACCCCAACTCCATATTGCAATTGAATGAACTGTGAAAGCAATATTTCCCACATATTTTAAATGGAAAATGTATGAATAGTAGTTGTGGATATTTGGAGGGGGTGTATATTTAATCTGTAGGTGCATTCTAGTTGTGTTTATTTATTTCCATTAGTAAGGGTGGTCGTAACGTCTTTCTGAAAACTTATATGATAACGAGTGATGTTATGTTCCTTTGGTATTACTGGCCCCTTTCAATTGTATTTTCCAAGTACCTAACTATAACTATTCCATTTTACTTTTTTTAATCAATCGGTCAGGTACAAATGCTGTGAAGGGGATATTTTCTCCCTAGATGACCCTCATTCTACACATTCAGGTATACGGTCTTTAAAAATTTAAAAAACGTGTAGCTTAACCTCTCTATTAAAAGCACTCAACGGAGCACTGTCAAGGGCTTTTGTCAAGGGAGGGAGAGGGGGGGGGGCACTTTTCAAAAAATGCCAGGGGTGGTTCACTTCTGACAAAGTTTGCAAAAATCAGATTTGTGAAAAATTGCGTGATTTTGGAAAATGTGTTGTCCAAGGAATCCCAGGGTGTCGCTCAAACCATTTACAATCAAAATATAGTATACATTCTTATTCCACAAACGTGATTTCATAAATCATATTCGTCGAAATAAAGAGCCATCTAAACTGCCAAATATCACAAGAATAGCAATCAATAAATCTAATAATTAAAAGAAGCATCTCTTATTGTATATCGATGAAATTGCAGACACAAGTTCAAAATTAAGATTAAGATCCTGGTTATTAAATCCATTGCTTATTACTCGTTTATGTATGAATGAGGATGATGTTAAAGACGTTTTATTTGTCTTACATCCTTATTAAGCTAAGTGCATAATAAAACGCCTACATGTACATCTGTTATATGCATATAACAAAAGCACTGACATTCTAGAAGTTTTGCGTGTTCTTCTTTTTATGCACTTTGAAATGAATCAGGGCCAAGCAGAGCATAGTTGAAATTTCGGTTACACTCCCCTCCATACATTTGACAACCGGAAGTTGGGAACCGGATGTTGTCAACCGGATGTTGGCAACCGGAAGCAACCTGTCAATGTTTGAAAAAATAACCAAACTTAAATAGTCATAAGAAATTGATAAGTGATCTAAACAACGTTTTACTTGTCTTACATCCGCCATTAAACTAAGTGTATAATAAAACTCCTTCATGATTTGCATCTGTTACATGAATGACTTAAATGATATAAAGAAAATAACCTAACATAAGCAGGTATTGATGAGTAATTTAAGAAGGGGCTATCGTTTGCAAAACATATGAACGGGAGTATACTTGGCAAAGTGGTACTCATACCAGATAAAGCCACCAGTATAAAATAATCTGTACTTGCCTGTAAAACAATCATGATAACAATTGTCTTTCTATTTCCAGCATGATGACTGCTTGGTTTCGCTCTGTTCCGGACATTAAGGGTATATAGGGATACGTTGCTATGGAAACCGTTGAGGATTTCTCTGATGGATACGCCCTGAGTAATACATAATTAGTCTACATTCTATTCCACAATCGTATACCAGGATACACATCAGCATGGTGTTTTCGAAGGGATTACCTACCATAAAGGATTGACATAGTCTTGGAGTATACTTTCGCCTGTGAAAGATAAAGGTGGTTCAAATAGTGATTCAGTTATTATATTCGTCGTTCCTTAAGCGTCACACTACGTATATTTAGTGGATATAGAAGTGAGAGGAAATTCACTCGATCGCGAATCGTTGACCTTGAGGTCATAGCCTGTCCAGCTTGTCATGATTCATTTTACAGAAAATTGCTACACTTCTCCCTCGTCACAAAGTCTGTTCTCGAACTCGCACGAGTCAGTTCAATCAAAAAGCGATGGAGACATAAACAGATTATTGCCATAATTGGATGCGACTGTATAGGAATTTATGAGGTCGTCTCTCATCATGAAACTACAAATGACGTACGATAACGTAATTTATCTAGCCCACATCAAGTACGTTTAACATACATCAAATGGTGAAACCTTATAACACATTAAACAGAGAAATTATTATCGCTTGATTGAGTCTTAAAATTGGCTGAATTTTGATTTAGAAGGTTTCTTCGTGGACATTGATGAAACATTAGCCATACATGAATCCGTTTAATGATACATATCAAAGGGGATCGAGTATATCAAGTATGAATGACGGAATTACTCTATTATTAATTAGTGTACTTGCACAATAAGGAATCATATAAGATTTAGGTATTAATTACAAGTTAGAATTGTTAAACACATCGGATTCTTCACCAGATGTCAGTTGTGTGAATACAGCAAGTATTGAGGTGAAAGAATCGCAAACTTGCATGCTGAATCGTATTTAGTTAAATAGTCCCAGATTGAAGAAAAACAATAATCTAACAGGCGCATTATTAACGGCGATTGGTCTGACAGTAACACACTATAAGACGGCCTAGGCGCTTCGGCACATTTTATGAAATGCTATCTCAGACAGGGCGCATCAACCCCTTCCAATAGGGAAACAACTTCGAACGAGGAATGGATTAAATTAAAATGACTACACATAACGTTTAAAAAAAGTCGTGTTTGCTTACCACGACATCACCTAAAATTGTGTCTACAATCTGAATATTAAAAATTGGATCGGGATATTTTCATGACAACGCGTGTATCCACTAAGACAAGAAACGGATTAACAAATATATAATTGTTAACAGATTGTCTAAAACTAAATA
Source organism: Owenia fusiformis (assembly GCA_903813345.2). Taxonomy (NCBI): domain Eukaryota; kingdom Metazoa; phylum Annelida; class Polychaeta; order Sabellida; family Oweniidae; genus Owenia; species Owenia fusiformis. Next base: position 23,674,069 of record CAIIXF020000004.1, read on the forward strand.
AAAATATGTCAATGGAATCATTAATCTGTAAATCACTCAGATCGGAAATGTATCTAAGTTAGCTTAAAGTGGATATAAAACCAACGCTATATTGAAAAGTGTTACGAACAATAACAAGCAGCTGACAAGCGACAAACGAGTTAATACTTTAATTTCAAGATTTCAATTACGGAAAAAAGGAAAGCCATCGCATTTACACCTACATTTCAAGGTAAGAAAAATTAACTTTAAGAACAGATCGAATCACATGTAACGGGATCTAGGAATCGTAAGAGGAGATAGAGTAAGATAAAAATTCGATCTATAAGATTAATGCCATGTGGAAATTGTATCTGTAGCGTGGATGAATCCCGAGTCAATTCTGAGTAAAGATAAAACAATTGGATGGGTACTGAACGCCAGATGCTAGTAACCGTCTGATTTTAATGTTCTGCGGTCAGTGCTTATCATAAGAATTGGAAATATTTACATTTTGCGAAATCCTTACAAAACGTCAGAGTTAACGGAAGGAAAATCATTTTAACAGAACACTGAATGGTTATAATATTAAGGAATGTTTTGACACAAACGGGAAGAAGGAATTTTAAGGAAATACATTCGGTGATAAGCCAGTGAGAATTCATTCCGTGGAAAGTGATTCCGCACACAATATTTTAGGATAACAAAAAAGTGCATTTTAAGGAAAGTAAATTTTAAGGAGCGTAATAGTATTATAGCATTTCGAGGATTTCCAAGCAAAGCTCCAATAAGGGGTTTCATTTTAATAGAAATAAAGTAGAAAGGAAGCGTAGGGATTTAAACAGAGGAATAACGACATCCTTTTATAAGTAAAAAGTACGCTTAAGTAAAGAATCCTATTATAGACCACTCAATTGAATGTCTAATACGATCTACGAAAGGAATTTATCAAGGAAACTAAGGATATAATGTCTAGGACGGATAGAACCATGTCTGACTAGAACGAAGTAGGATACACGCACCAGTACATCGTATATTGTTTGAGGAAATTGGGAATATATATAACATATAAAAAGTGAATGTCTTACACGATTTTCTTTGGGAATTTAGGAAGTCCATTATAACGTCTTGGACAAATAGAACTGTGTCTGACTAAAACTTACTAGGATATACATACGTACCAGTAGTATATTGTTTGAAGATAATATCAAAATGGATAGCAAGTGAACGTCTTACACTCTTTACTTAAGGAATATTCCAAGAACATTTGAAATACCACTAGGATTATATCTGACTAGGACCTACTTGGATATAGGTACGCAGACACTGACTTGGATCTTACAATGTTTGAGCACAATGCATCAATGGATATAAACGCAAATGCAACAGCTATAGCTGCCCCTACGTTAAAATGGGGTGTCCTCGCCCTGTGTATGATCATCATCGCCACAGCAGTTGGGAACTTATTGGTCTGCATAGCTGTTTGTACCGAAAAGAGACTACAAAATATGACTAATTATTTTCTCATGTCTTTGGCCATTGCTGATTTTTTAGTTGCAATTCTTGTAATGCCGCTAGGGATGGTCGTAGAGTTATATGGTAAGTCGATTATATTAATTTCGTTACATTTCCCCCGCGTTAGAAATGATATTGTTCTCGGATATTATCTTAAAAGGAATGCATTAATGTAACTGTTTGTATGCATGTAGTCCCCCCCCTTCGGTATTCAGGAATGTAGTATATATTCTCTCCTGTTTCTCTATCCCTGTTTTTATCGTATAATTGATTATATTTACCAAATGTTTCAATTTGCCGATTGCTACATTTAAATCATGTCGGCGAATTAAAGGCCAGTAAATTTTACTACGCCTGATAGAGATAAAATAGTTTACGAATTTGGGCAAATTAAGAGTAGTTGTTAGTTGGAGTAATGGACTCCAAAAATAACCTTCTTTATTTATGACCATTTCACTAAATGCACTTTGGGAGAGGAAAGGGGGGGGGGGTATTACTAAACTAGTGGAGTGTATATGTGCTGCCATTCTTTAAGTTATTCAGACTGTAATGATGGGACTATGACATTCTAAGATATGTTGGTACCTATATAACCTACATGTTATGATGCGGGTGCTCTCGTGTTCATAGCTTTTTTCAGACTGTCATTAGAATATAATTCCAATTACGTTAGCTATATTGATATTAATGTCAATAGGATATAACGCAGAGAATATTTGATAACGATCGCACTTTTGAACAATTTTTAATCTTCTGATAACATGATCTTATTTAAAAAGTATAGTTATTAGGGATATTGGGGAATGTTTCTGGAGGTGGCATAATATAGTTTTCTAATGTCCTAATAATCGGGAAACAACGAAAAGTTGTGTTGGTGTACTCTTTAGGCAGTCGACGTTTCTAAAATGTTCATTATTATTCAAAACTATGCATGGTGTTTTAGAACTTTGGTAAAATCAGATCTCGCGCCTAGAATGAAGAACATAGAAACAGTAATAACATGTTGTTACAAAATATATAATACTTCATATTTTAAAAATAAAGATAAGATGTTACTTGTTAGAAAAGATCATTCGCAACGTTGTTAAGAAATACAAAGTTAAGATATTATTAGGGGGAAGGGGAGTCCTCTATGGATGTCACCATTGTATAGACTTTAGCGTATTACAAGATCTATGTGGACGTATCATAAGCGATGTAAGAATACTGCATATTTTAAAGGAATTGACATCACTTTCTTCAAGTATTTGTCATATTCATTTTTTATTTATTTAGGATTTTACGTATTGAGTAGATTTGAGTCCATTTTTATTGATTAACAAGTCATAACAATATGCTGACACAATATCAATTGTAAAAATATAAAGTATATTAGCAAGGAAACCATCCAATTTCCGCCCCAACCAATAACCCCATACAAAGACTGGGATTTTGAGGTCAGTTTCTGCAGTAAATATACGAACGACCTTGTTGCGGTCATGATTATGGCCTGCTGCTTTGCTGAAGCGTGTTCTTTGCAGGGAATTGAACATAAAACGATTGACCTCAGGAGTAAATAATGATATATCTGATAGCTATCAAGTTATTAGCTTTGATCAATCAACCCACCAGCTAAGGATAATTGCGCCAAACATCTGTATGGTGTATCTTATCATGTTGATAAAGTCGGCATCCTAAACCATAAAGTCCTTGTTTAAGATCAATGACACATTTTCGTGAATTCTGAAATCCTTTTTTGGTACATAGCCTCAAAGCAAAACGTTTTTAATAGTGCTGTCATCTACTTTTCCATATTACTAGAACGTAATCTATTTGGATGAGGCAACAGAATATTGGTATGTTTGAAGATATAACACTGACTTATCGCGCACACCTTGCAGTATGAATTCGAGTTTGCGTATTGGATAAACATCTCAATCTACACTTTTTATATTAGGTCGATTTGAATTCAGTTTTCTAATCAAAATTGGAGTCGCATTTTCCTTTATACAGATAGCTGGTATTCATAAATAGGATATCCTATGATTTTGATGAATATGATTTTCATCTACGAAGTGATATTGGTATCTGCACAAGAGAGCGAAGCAACTAGTGAAGATATCAATATCACCGAGATTAAAATGATATTCTGAAAACATCATAATAGTTGCTATTGGTTTCCAGGAGTATCCGGTTATTCATTTGTCCAATAGATATCAAATTTATTTTTCAGTGTTATTTACATTAAGTTTACTATCTAATACAGAGGGTATAATTGACCAAGTAATTGTTTTTAACCTTGGACATGCACGTCTGACATGCTCTCGTGTTTTCAAGGACATTAGGGTGTGTAATAGAGAGGTCCTGCTTCCGGGCACATTACGCGCATTTTGGAAAAGATGAATGTGAACGTGTTTTATTACAACTAAGAGATAAATGTCACTTTCTCAATCGGTAACTGGATTGGAAAGGTCTAATTACGGCTATTTACATCTGCCTTGGTATTCACACAGGCATGTAAATGTCACGAAGAAAGAAAAAATCCCAGTAGAACTTTTTTTTCCTAATTTTCCTAATGTTGTTCGATTTCACGGTGATAGCGCTCATAGATTGGTAATTTAGATCATTGAAACATTACGGTTCAATTGAGGTAAGAGTCGTAATTAGAGGTCAATGTGTACTTGAACCTCGATGTAAGGATAGTTAAGGCTGGGAGATCACCGATGCACCGAAAACGGAAATGTTTATATCACGAAAAGATGCGTTGAGGAACCAATCAAATTCCTTGAAGCATCTTCAGCTCTCTTCGGAATATACGTGAGTGGGACAGCACCGATGAATGCAAATGAACGTGTATATCACGAAAGGATGCGTTAAGGAACCAATCAAATTCCTCGAAGCATCTTCGGCTATCTTCGGAATGAGTCGGACAGCACCGATGCAATGCAAATGAACGTGTTTATATCACGAAAATTGCTGAAGATGCTTCAAAGAACCAATCAAATTCCTTGAAGCATCTTCGGAATAAAAGAGAGTGGGACAGCACCGATGCAATGCAAATGAACGTGTTTATATCACGAATTCGAAGGAACCAATCAAATATCTTGGAGGGTTAGGTTCGATCTTCGGCTATCTAATTCGCACACTTTTATACAGCCTGCTACATTGAATGCATATCTTACAATTGCTTGCAACTAGGTTGACCGGCCTCGGGAGATTAAACTGACTTCGGCGCGTCTAACTTGATTAATGTTAAAACAATCGTGAGAGATCCAAGCCTTATTTTCTTTTCGTACTATCGATAATGTGATAATTGAAAGATGTGATGAATATTAGAAAGAATATATAGACTGAAATTCTATGATTTGTGGCGCAAAAGCTGAATTCACTTGTGGTAAACCTTATCGGGATCGTAAACGCGTTCCTAATTTAAAGCATTTAATTATTATGCTGATGTCTCAAGAGCAATTTGCGACGCTCGCACCAAAGTCAATTACATACCTCAAGGGGACTTATAAGTACCATCGAGGTGTGAAAAGTCACGGCGACATCAGTTCATTTTGATCCATCAATGTACTTCAGCAGGAATCAATTGATTTAGAAAAATATGAGATCGATGTAAAATATACAAGTTGAACATCTCGAGTGTACCCTGAATGTACTTTACAATTCAAAGGAGCACACTGTGATGAAACTAGTCATATGGTATATCTAATATACAAGTTCCGCTTACCAAGATTTTTACTATTTCCCAAGAGGTCATACAACTTTTTAACATTCTAAACATTAGTCTAGATTATCTTAGAATGTTTGACTTGGCGAGGAGATTTGTGTGATAGGGCAACGTAACTCATAACCGTCTGTAATCGTTTCGTATTGCTTCTTTTATATCAAGCTCCGATACTCAGAATTATTAACTCCGTTACATCTTATTCACTCCGAGACTAACGTCAATAAGACAATGGAAGTCTTATTCCGATTAGGTTACCTTATGAAGCTTAAAACATAACAGAACCGCCATATCTTAAATTTCTATCAAGCAGTACCAAGAACCTCCTTCGATAAATAATTTCTTATTAAGTAGAGCGTTTGATAATATATATCGTTTTGACCATAATGGTAAAATGTAAGATGGGAAGTCTGGTAGGCGTTGGTTATTGTGTCTTTGGAAGCTAAATCAGCTATGGGTTGTTGGGGTTTATTTTCTAATGACTGGTTATGCTTTCAGTTTACCTTTATAACTAATTCTTTAATACATGTTTAGTCTTTGAAGTTTACATCTTAAACAATATCGATACACTCGCTGACTAAATAGGTTCCAAAAGTGAGAATTATAGCCATATCTTCGTACACTCCAATCCATAAGTTTGCGACATGAGATTTTCGTGAGATAGCACGAAGTATGTCAATCTTTGTATCTTAATTTCGTTCTTTAATTACAATAGTCCGGAAATCCATTAAAACGATGTTCTTTTAAATCACAGACATCGCTAAGTTATCAAAAAGGCATAGAAACTTCCAAACTCATGGAGTTGAGAGTACTTTTGGAAGTACGTACGAGATGCAAAGTCCACGTATAAGTCCTTCTTATGTATTCCAGAATTATAGAAAGCATAATTCATAATGACTTTGACAACTTGCACATGGACATTGGTCGTTCGCAATTTTACTGCAACACGTTTTCTGAAAGAACAATACATTAAATAAACTGCTTTTAACAACTGAATATTGCTTCGACGAGCCATATTTACTTTCGGGCAATATCAAAAGAGGAAATATAATATCATTCATTTTTGATTACATGCTTATTTGTTTGCTTACACTGTCTAAAAAATCAATTTTAATATTCTAACATAACAATAAACTAGAAAATAAAACCAGGTGCCTGAGAGATAAAATATTTCCTGCCTACATTTCACGAAATTAATGGATTATTGAAACACAAATAAATGTTATTGTTTTTTGAAACTTTGAACGATGTTGCAGCAGGTGTTCTGTTGTAAAAACGCAGTTAATGATGGACTCATACGTAGTCAAAAAATAATCAATATAAAAGTCATTTATTTGTTGAGGAAATATATCAAAACATTACTTTAGGATACAAATAGTGGTAACTGTTAAATTATGATAATATTTTTGATAATCATCCGTTACAATATAAGTCAGCTTGATTTTCAAAGTAGCATATAAACGTGCTAACCATCACATTTATTTCATTTAAAGCACTCTAGCAATGGCAGAGGAACGATATAATAATGTTTGGGGAAGAACATATTTGGATGGATACGTTCCATTTTTCCATCTTTAGTTTTCTTATCCCCTCCCTAAGTTTGGCAACTATACGTCAATATTTGAAACTTGTTCCAAAGGCGAACTTTATATAGTGGCCATATACTTATAGAGGGGGTGTAGATTGATGAATCAGATTCTCGTACAACTAATGTTGTTATATATGAACCTTTGATGCCTGCTGAAAATGATGCTAATATAATAATCCATCTGAGCTTTACTTGCTGATCCTATAACAATGTCATCTATCTCTTATCCTACAACGATAGTCTGCGAGAAAATATTAATAAAGACTTAAGTATTAGTTTATTTCATTATAGGTCGATCATGGGTTTCTACCCTTGGGAACGCAATAAAAAGCCAGTTGATGGGAGTATCAACTCATTTTGGATTGTATTGTATTACATTAAAGGTCAATTATCTATCAACTTGGAAAGAATTGAATTGGGAACTTTTTGTACACTCCTAAACGGAAGTCCTCCAATTTTTTTAAGTCTAACGTATTCGACTTCCGAACTACTAAGTTGAGGAAGACAATCAAGATTTAAAAGTTGGCAAGCAGTAATATGCTATCCGATGGAAACTTCGATTGTCGGACTTTCAGAGGAAGCGTACACTATCACTAAATTCCTTAAAAAGGTCAAGTAATCACCAAAGGAATAAACTTCCGAAGTACTGCAGTAAAGGAAGACAATCAAGATTTAAAAGTTGGCAAGCAGTAATTAAGGAATAAATAATGATAGGCCATTCAATATGGTGAAATTCAGCACGAGTTGGACAGAATGTTGTACAAAGCACGAACCGAAGGTGAGTGCATTTGTACTAACATTCTGTCCAACGAGTGCTGAATTTCACCATATTGAATGGCCTATCATTATTTATTCCGATTCAAACATAAAAATTAGTAATAAGCCGTGTCTGTGGAACGGGCATGAAGGAAGAATACGCATGCTGTCAAGATTCTGAAGTCGGCCGGAAAAATTTTAGAATTTGTTTGGGCTGTTCTATTTTACTCCCCGTTTTAGATTTTATACGGTGTATGCAAACAGTAGTTAAATAGTTACAGTAGTAACAGAGGGAGTAAAAAAGAACAGCTATCCCCGGACAGAGCCCCAGATGTGCAGCTGAGATGTGACGTCACTCAAAAGAATGCAAATTGCAGATTGAATAGAGCATGGTCGTGCATCTATGGAAAATTAGAGAACGTTCTATATTGGCTATGCTGCATTCTGATTGGTTGAGAAATTCGAATAGAGCACGGTCATGTTTGAATATGCTATAGCCGATGAAAACTTCGGTTGTCGAACTTTCAGAGGAAGTGTACACTATCACTAAATTCCTTAAAAATGTCAACTAATCAGCAAAGTCATAAACTTCCAAACTACTGCAGTAAAGGAAGACAATCAAGATTTAAAAGTTGGCAAGCAGTATAATATGCTATATCCGATGAAAAGTTCGGTTGTCGGACTTTCAGAGGGAGTGTACACTATCACTAAATTCCTTAAAAATTTCAACTAATCACCAAAGTCATAAACGTTCGAACCATTGCAGTTAAGGAAGACAAATAACACTTTGGCAATGGAAAATTCCAGTTGTCAAACTTTCAGAGGTAGTGTACACTATACGCTATTACTAAATTCCTTAAAAGGTCAACTACCAGCACTGCCATTTCCAAAAATGACAAATCATCGGATCTTGAACCAATAACTACTCTATCTTGTTCTGATGATTTCGATAGCACAGATGCCTCATGTTTAGGACCTCAACCATAAAAATAATCGTTTAATATAAAAAAGTTCAGGTTCAATATCCTTGATTCTAATTTGAATCCGAGAGCAGGGAAATCATAGGATGACAGAATAACGAGTAAGCTTAGCATGTTTCACTTGCCAATATACTATCTACCATCCTAGATATATTATTTTAGGTTCCCAAATGATTCACGGTAGCTTATCAAATTGTGAAGTTATTTTAGACTTAAAGTGCACAAATGTGTAAATATCACCTCAATTCCCATTTGACTGTATTTTCATTATTCTGATTTCCCTTGCATTGATGTTAGCAACGTGCATAAGGATTTTTATCAATAGATTTTGTGGCCATTAATTTCTGCTATAAGTACAAATTGTGATTCACTTTATTTTTCCAAACTGAATTCATCGACTATGTGTTTGTTTTTGCCCCCCCCCCCCCCTCTCCCACGAGTAATATATGGATTAAACGACCGGATTTCTGTTTTTCACTACGTGTTTTCATCCTTCTTGTTTTCATTACACTGATGAACCAAAAACAGATCCATACTAAGTGAATTATTGGGAATTCAGAGTCCATCTCAAATAAAAGTATATGGATAGGTCGACTCTAATGGAATGAGTTAACCGACCATGAACCACCACATGATTTACCGCTTCACCAGAGGTCGCTACCCTCAATTTGGTGAATTTTGCGAACGAAACCATTTATAACAAAGCAATGATGAATCGAAAAAGTGTATACAATTGCAATAGAGTCTTCGTGATATATTTATCTAAGATATTACTTTTATGATCAATGAACGCATTTGAAAAAATAACGTTGGACACTATGTACTTTGCCAGGAAGTGGTACGGATGGATTTGTTCGTAAATTTAATGTATATTTATTTTATAAATTAATTTTAATGAAAGAGATATATCCGAATATTTCGATAATTTCTTATTTTTATCGAATTAGGTAATTTGTAGTTTGTAGTTTGTAGCGCATGTAAATTCGCTTAGAAACGTGTTGCAGCAAAATAACGAACAATCAATAAATCTCAATGCAAGTGCCAAGTCAGTAGATAGTGTGATTTATTTTTGTAGTGAGATTTAACACCAATGCGATGACATAGCTTCTGGGCATATTAACAAACACTTCAACACATAGCTAAAACATGAGAAAAACTAGTAAAATAGAGTTCACATATTATTGATGTATTTTGTAAATACGTCCGTTTTACAATATATAGTATCCAAATCACAAATGCGCATATACTCTAATGTACAGGGAGGCCCTAAAATGCAATTACTTTCTCAATCTTCATGGAATCTCAAAAGTTTGTGTAGATAGAGTGTTCGATGAAGCAAACATTGTGTACTTTTTGAGTTTACTAAATACTACAGAAGTCACGTTATCTGTACAACGCATCGTTTGTATGATATTAGGGTGATATTATGGAGTTTAAGCTTGCATATAAAATCGAAACGCCAATCTGTACGTATGACCAATCACCCATACAAATGCATCGCTTTGATAACTTACGTTCGCGTTTAGGTTGTGAAAAACAGTGCAAGCTTAAACTCCCTATTGTTTATGTTTACCCCCAATGACTCTGAACACTACACAAAAATCAGGGTAATAACCTTGATCAAAAACTATTAAAAATCCTCAGAAAATAGCCAAAATCCAACATATGACTCCCAAATCTGTTGCGAAACTTTCCCTCCTCCTTTCAGAAAATAACGACATGTCCACGTTTTAATTGTTGGATAATATCGAGTTTTGTTCCTGGGAGCCAAATGCAATCCTCCTTGGTAAATACTAAATGATTTGATTCAGCTGGGATTGCTTTGGAACAACGATCAGACAAGCGCTTTATTTATTGTGGGATGAATGATCGGTAAATTCATTTTAATTAACGATAGCGAGTCAAAACGTTAAAACAAAGTTGCGATTGCTGAACGCGCTTTAAGACAGATATTAGAATACCATTACATGTTATACCAGATTTATAGCGTATATTTACTGTAGTATTGTATCTATTGGATAAATAGAGGACATCCTATGATTTATGAGTGATATGGTTTATCCACGAATGGATATGATATCAATAGATATCAATATCCATGCGTGGATTAAAATCATATTACAAGTATAATTAATATCTAGCAATTTTGACTAGTGTAACCATCCTAGGTTAACAAGGATGGTTTTTGTTTTAAAGAGTCAGCAAAGGATAGCGAATGAAACATGTTGAAAAGCAATATAGTATTATGTAATAAATAAATAGAGGATATTCTTTTTATACCATAGTTAAAGCCATCATCAGAATCGTCGGAAATTAAGTGATTTAATTCGAATTTTCCAAATGATCCGGCGATATTGACACTTAGCCTCGTTTTGAGTCTGAAGTAGCAAAAATCCATAATTCATAGCATACGGCGCCGTAGGTCATGGCTTAAACGCCGTATGCTATGGTTAAGTGAAAATTTGTCAAAAATATCATATTTTACCACTGATTACAAAAATACCGTTTTATTTTGACATGTTACCCTTTGAATATCATGCTAACTATGGAGTAACATAAAATATTAATTTTACAGTCGATCTTTTCGCTAGGATGTCAGAATGAAAATGCTGAAAGGAGGAGAGGCGAAGCTGGAATAAAGGATTGTTTTGTTAAAGTCTGACTTCTATATTATATTAATATCGGAATAACTTATTGGTGATGTTAATTGCCGTTTCATTCATAATTTATATCCATGCGCATTGACATCACTATTAGGGAGATACAAGCAATCTGATAATGTATTGCAAAGATATATTGTTCTACCATCAATGAATAGTGTTTTAATGACACCGGGAATCTTTTTTTTCTTTTATTGATAATATTGCAGTATGTGGGGTTCAAAGAGTCATTGGATATCATTTGGGGCTAAGAAAGTAAAAGTAGAGGTTCGAGGGTAACCTTTTTAACGAATTACAACATTTTTGCCAACGTTATACAAAAAAGTGCTGACTTTGCTTGATGGAATGACTTGACTTTTAACCCTGGTGACTGGTACATGAGTCGTTAACTTCCTAATATTGATTGAACTCTTGCTCAATTTACATTACATAACGTCTGCAATTCCTCTTCGTCCAATATCTTATATTACCAAAATGAACATCAAACAAAGTATATTGAAATTGAAAATCTACATCGTACTGCTTATAGGTATCCATAATTTCATGCTGCGTGTTTGTCTGGATTTGGGGAAATTAAAACCGCCGTTCAGTTGCCATAAATCAAATATGCAAGAGGCATTACATACGATACGTATAGGTTATTTACTGGGAGGGATTGAATATGGGTTTTATTCCGAGGGACAATATGATTTTGACCGAAGGGTAATATGATATTGACCGAGGGAGCGCAGCGACCGAGTGTCAATAGCATATAGCCCAAGGTCAATATCATATTTTATATAACCTAACAACCTAATTATTCCATAAAACCTCCCTCTAAAATGCTAAATTTGAATAATGCAAATAACCGCGAAAAAATAACCGCGAAACCAAAAATAGGTTAGTATGCTCCAATACGATTTTTCCCGGGGACAATACGATTTTTTCATGTAATACGCTCTAATACGATTTTTTTTCCCGGGGACAATACGGTTTTCCTTGTAATATGATTCAATACGATTTTTATTCCTTCATATTTCCCTGGGAAAACAGTAGTATTTTGGAATAACAAAATTTATTCCATAGTTAGCATGATATTCGGTGTTTAAGCCATGACATACGGCGACGTATGCTATGAATTAAGGATTTTTGCTACTTCAGACTCAAAAAGAGGCTAAGTGTCAACATCACCGGATCGTTTGGAAAATTCGAATTAAATCACTTAATTTCCCACGATTCTGATGATGACTTTAACTATGGAATAAAAAGAACATCCTCTATTTATTTATTACATAATACATATTCAAATATTGCATTTTAACATGTTTCATTCGCTATCCTTTGCTGACTCTTTAAAACAAAAACCATCCTTGCTAACCTAGGATGGTTACACTAGTCAAAATTGCTAGATATTAATTATGAAACGTATTCTTTAAGATCTGGTAATTGGATCATTTCGTTTCATCCGTTGTCAAGATCTTTATCTATAAATACCAGAATATTCGTCATGTAATGCAATCTAGCACATATTAAATATAAATGACGGGATGTTATTAAATTATATCTTATGATTTCTCTAAATATTATCACCTTATTTCTTTATTAATTACATCATCGGCATTACATAGCCGTAGAGAAATGTCATATTGTTCCTCGAAATAAACCCAATATTCAATCCCTCGAAGTAAATATCCTTTTTTTATTCAATTGGACGTTTGTGATATCTATAAATAACATATAGTGATCTTTATTAAACTTCCCAAAGGCAATATACTTGTAAATCACATTAATATAAATACAAATGTTATTTAATTATATATTTTATATCTATAAATATCGTCACATTCTTTCTTTAACTTTATATAGGCAATACATAGCACGTTAATAAAAAGCGAATTGTTATGTAATTACATGTTATGATATCTTTAAATACCACGGCGTTCTTTATTTAACAGCATATTAAGGGAGTGAATAGAGCATAAAATGTAAGATATTGTTACGTGCTACTTTAAATAATGGAACAAATGGGATTGCTTTCCAATAAACTTATAGAGGTTATCATGGTGTTAAGAAAGGATCGAGAAAGTGTTGGAATCACTCCACAGCAAGTGTTCCCAAGAATATTGGTAACTTTTCTATTTTCCCTAGAACACTTACTGTTAAAAAGCCAGAGTACTGTATAGTAGTAGTGAGAACTTCATGGAACTTTTGGTACATTCACATATACATTTTAGATCCAGACTTCGAAATCATGAAAAAAAATTCTAAATTAATATAACATAGTTAGTTAATCTTTACTTTTATCCTCTCACATGCCAAGCACCAGTTACCCAATGTGAAAATTAGAAAAGTTACCAATTTGAACGATTTCGTGTTTTATTGGTTTGAGAGCTGCGATACACTACCCAAAATAAATTTGACAATTAGAGTTTTTCATCGGATATCAAAGCCCAGGGGCGGATCCAGGAACCAACAAGGGGGGGGGGCCCAAATTTCAGGTCAGAGAAAAAAATTTTGGGCCCCTAAAATCCAAAAGTGGGCCCAAATTTTGAAATTTTGAGGCCCATTTTCTTCAAAATTTGGCCTGAAATTAAAAAATAAGGCCTTCAAAGGCCCAGTAATGACCAAAAAGGCCCACTTTTTGGGGCCTGAAGGCCTTGTTTGGCCCAAAAAATTTTTTGGGCCCAATTTTTTTTTTCTGGGCCCACCCAAGGGGGGGGGGCCGGGCCCCCAGCCCCCCCCCCCCCTAATCCGCCAGTGAAGCCTGACGATGTCTGTATCTAATTGTGTTCCTTATATACGAAGGCCGTAGCTTCACAAAATCAACATTCAAAATCTTCATGGTACTGTTTATCCCTATATTTCATACTGCATTTTTCTTTCGGATTTGGAAGCTACGACCGTCGCACGGTTGCCGTACGTAGGTCAAATGTGACTCGGTCGTTAATTACAATGGTTAAGTTTGGAAACGACTTACTGATTCTTTTAAATTGCCAAACATGAATATGGCTTGCTAGGTGATTCAAAAGGGACTTTCACATGTCAAACTTACGATGTGGAGTGTAAAATGAAGAGAAATGAATATAGTAATGGCATGTTGTCAAAACTCAATTGTATAGAAATACCAGAAATAATTTACTGTAATCGGAATTAGAAAAGAAAAATATATCGATAAATTGTTCTAGAGACAAGCTGCAAATAAAAGGTTAGAGTGACCGTGTCAGAAATGTGCTATAGAATGAGATTTTTATCGGTTTACATATGAGAGAGATTTCGCCAATACGTGAAAGCACATCAGTTTAATATGTTGATGCGTATAGCCATTCGTTATGCGTAAAAGTGAATTGAAATTTGGCGTTTCGCAAAAAGATATATATAGATGCATATAAAGATGTTTATTATATCATTGCTAGAAATTGTGTGATTTGATTGGTCGAGTCAGTACCATGTGATCAAAAATACCATAACGTATTTCACAGCTCCCTCAATTTTAGGATAATGAAAGACGTATTGCCCGGCGTATTGCCCGCCCGGGAATTCTGACAACTACACTGGACGAAAATAAAGTGTACAATTCAATGATACTTGTACGTAATTATGTTCACTTATGGATTAATGATATATTATAGGGGATGTCTAGCAATGATATAATAAAACAAATATTTCATTCTATGTTCGGGCAATACCTGTTGCACTTTCAATGATTTTTGCATCATGTATTTCCCTCGCCCTACGGGCTGCGGGCAATACATACCGCAAAAATCATTGAAAGATGAACAGGTATTGCCCTCCATAGAATGAAATATTTGCTTAATATTTCATCGATCTTCACCGAGAATGAATTATTTCTCCCTCCGAATTCCTTGTTCATAAGGTAGATTAGACTTTATGTCAAATATCTCTATGATTCTCATCCAATATTGTCTAAACGGGATAAGTATTCCCTCACTTATGAACAACATTTCATAAGTGATGGTTCCTTATAATTGGACAGAGCTGCGCAACAAATGATGACGTAGTTCACAGCCATAATAAAATCCGTTATAAACATACGGGATTTATAAACGCGTTGCGAAATCTCTCTATTAATTTTTCCAGTTTGACTTAAGTATGAAGGGCAATAAATATACATATGGTACACATAGTCTAAGAAAAGCCAATACTCTTTGACATAAAAATGTCTTTACTAATACATAACGGTGCGTTCAGTCCCAAATAACAAGCAAATTCAAGTCTCCGAGTCCAACAGAGGTAGGAAAATATCTAATAAGAATGTTAATTATTCTATAATTTGTACAGTATTATGTCAATTATATATAATTATTAAAGACATGTCATGTTTGAAAATGTGTTAAGAAGAGAGGTTGAGCTACACGTTTTGAAGAGATTTTGCACGTGAACGTGTAGAATCATGACCCCGGGGATTAGTGTGACCCCCTCTACTGACCAATAAAAACGACATTCCCTAAACCGTTATATTCAATTAGGCACTGGTATTTAATAACTGAAGAACTAATCCCCAGAATTCTACGTGTTCACATACACATCTTTTTAGAAACGTGTATCTTAACCTCGAAAATATATCACGGGAACTAAACGGCAACAACATAAGTAATATTGGATGATTTGTACAGCATTGCGTCAATTATATATAATAACAGAAAATGATTAGTGTCATTTGTGATTACTTAAATTGCCAGAAATTAGGCTTTTTTAGAATAGGGATGTAGCGTGAAAGTATGCTGTCAAGTATATCATACCAATGTATTCCATCAGTCAGAAATACCACCCCATGCAGTCAGATCGACTAAAATTACATTCGTATGATGTCAGACTCAACATTCACCAGGAAACTTGAAATAATTTGTCACCCATGAAGCAAATTGATTTTTACAGCTTAATAAATGGTGAATGACAGTCAAATTAAGTTTTATAAGTATGAGAATAGCATGATGTTTTGATATCTCGAGGTAACGTCGTTTGAAAAGTGATGGCGGTGATTGAAAAAACGATGTAAAGATAAAACTGCAATGAAATATTCTTTAAAAAATATACGTCACATATCGAATTTTCCGAAACACTAAAAAACATGTATATGTATAATTTGTAAGACCTGCAAGTCCGATTTCCCCTGGTAGCATTAACATTGGTCTCGTAATATCTGAAATGCAACTAATATTCGAACTTATGATCGGACATTAGTATGAGTGTTACTTTAGTACCTTGAAGTACACATGCTTATGTCCGATCATAAGTATGATCAGAAAGGTGTGATCGGATCAGAAAGGTGTGAAAAGCACAATCAGATAATCAAAGGCATCCATCTCGTGATTGCAAAACATCAATCATTGAGTTTGCCTTCGAAGAAGATTCTTGTTTTTCTAATATCCTCAAAATTGATTAATGGCCTACCATAAATCATGTAGTTCTATCAAAGTAGATGAAATATGCTATGATCGCTGTTTATTTTGCATAAATGCCCCATTGGCCTTATTCATTAAGCAGTTTATATGTAAACGAAGGATGATTAAATAACATATCGTGGCATTTTGACATTGGTTATGAAAACGTCTGACTTTGACAGATTTACATTTATATCTAATATAGCGTTATTTCTGACATTGACCATTTTAAGTTTCGGAAATGTCAAACTTTGACGGATCCATTTAAGCATTCAATAGGGGGGCCCTCAATAGGATACATTTTGACACGGACAATTCTCAGGTTGTAACCAGCCCGTCCCTTGTACTTGACATCATTTGAGTCCCTGTATGTGTACCATCTACATCCATTGTCCGACCAAAATGATGTCCCATTTTAACAGATTTGATTGTTCCATTTATCTTGTTTGCCCTCACATCATCGACACCGTTCTCGTCTGCAAAATCACTTCGATCTATTCACTGCATAAAATAACGAATATTGCTTGCAAATAACGAGCAATTCTAGTGGTTATTTGCTTCAAATTGCATGTTATAACCAGTAATCATCACTGACAGAACGCAGACAATAACTGCATATATGGAACACACATATATGCAGCTGCATATAACAAACATCCACGGAGAATACTGACTGCATATACGGGTACTGTCACTGAGTATATTTGCTTATATTCAGACATACTTTGCATATTTGCTGTTTACTTGTGATTATATGCAGCGCTGAAACTGCATATACCTACTTATTTGGGATAGACAAATATAAGCAGTTGAGTATACTAGATAATATAAAAATTAAAACTGATTATATTTGCATATGATCTGCATATATGCCACTTTTCATGAGTATTTCTGCATATTTTGATATAAGTAATATGCAGCATGTGAGTATATTGAGACATGCACAAGAATATAAACTAACTACATTAGCATATATAGAGTCAAGATCGGTATATTTGACATATTCTTGCTTATTTAGGAGGACTGGTAGACGCTGTTTTGTGAATTGGGCATAAACATCTGTTAATGTAAATTCCTATTTATGAGCATTTGAGTGTTGTAGCTATAGGTTTGGTTTACTGTACTTGTTTTTTGGGGTAAGCGATTTGAAAAAAAATGCACATAAACAGCTTTTACGTTTTTATAATTTATTTTAAATTTCTTTAGATTTCTATGTACAGAGTAGGCCAATGAGACGACCTCTATAAGTAATAACTTCAAATAGTATACATGTCATGATATAGGGAGAAAATCATTGTTACAACTTATTAGCCCCGTGAAATAATATCGCTTGATGATGGGAATGTTTTGATCCACCTTTCATATCGCTTGATACATATATAGACATATTTACATTGCACTGTAATTATATTTCTTCCTTTAAATGATACATAATTATTGTAGGCAAAAATATGAATGCCTATTTCAAATCATTGAAAATTATATTCTCTCTCGAATGATAAGCCTAATAATGATTTTACTTTTAAATGGATTATTTACTCATTATGTTTTGGCCAAACCTGTATACTGCTAAACGAATATATTTACATTGCATTGTACATGATGTAACATTATATTTCTATCTTTAAAATGGTGCGAACTAATGCTCCAAATCAATGTACGCATATTGCTCAATCTTGAAAACTGTGTTTTTTGTAGCAAGATATGGCCTGTCTTCCGGTAGCAAATTCTCGTACGATATCGAATTCTGCTTTCTCCATTCAAACTCCTTTCTTCTTCATCCTAGTGTCTTCTACACGTTTCTCAATATCTATGTAAATTCAGCTATCACATGAATTCTATTTTGCGGGAAATTTGACACTGCACACAAAGACACTGCTCTGAAGACACTTCTCTGAAGATACAAAGACACTGCTGTGTATTTTATTCAATGATACAAAGACATTAGTTTATAGCATACTGTTCAGCCATACAGTACCATGGACCTTCCAAGACAATCAATTTATTAAATTATCAAGATCAATGCCAAATCTTATGTTTACAACAATTTGCCAGGTGTCTTTATTGTGTTTTTTTTCATTATCAAACTCAATCATCTATCCATTAAGGGAAATAAAAAGCAAGCTAAAGTTTCACTTACGAGAGGCTTCGTCGTGTTCCTGGGTCTGGCGTGGAGCAAATGGCTGACTGGCTAAATTGCGACATGGGCTTCTAATCAAAAGCCCATGATTGCGCCAATGTGTAGACATTCTCACAGTATGGCTTTATGATTATTTACTACTCAACAGACATTGGTCATTTGGCAAACTTAATGTTTCCCTGTCAACCATAAAACCATAAAATACTAAATTTTGCGACATTTTGCTGCTATTGAACAGTCATAATGCTGTTTTGATGAACCCATGATTTGACATCTCTAATAAGTAATCTAAACATAAACAATTACTAATTACCTGACACAATTGCACATAGGGGCCGGATGTTTGGAGAAGCACCTTGATAGTTGAAACCAGGAATTGTTTTGAATGGTATTTGTGATTTGTATAGAATTACCTTTTCATTCTTAGCATTCAAAATACAAACTAATAATTCACTTTTTGATGTATTCAGTTTTAATTCAAATAACAAGCTTATTCATAGTAAATCTGAATGACATTCTGATGATTTAAGAATTGTATTAGCTTGCGTCAAGATCCTTGACCCCCTCCCGACATAATACATGCATCTCTTTAATAATCTGCAATCAAGAGATTGATAGACATAATTTAATCAGATAATGGCTTATCTAGTTGTAAAATATTTGTTCGGACCCTTATTTTATATTTGTGTAGGCCTTGGTGTATATTATCTATATGGGGATTCAGCAGGGGATTATTGGGTCAAATGTATTTTCCTCCCTTATGTCTGGGTCACATTTGCCGCGATTCATCGGCCGCTGATTGAGTATTTTGTTCCAAACTGAAATATGGGTTGCAATCAAATGTTTCGAAAGCCATTCACCATGATTTAAGTAAAACATATTATTAAAGCTCTTTTTTAGACATTCAATCAATTTAAATCAATCAAGTTTGAATGCGATTGCATACATGTATTTGCAGATGTAGTGTATTTTACTCACATTTTCACATAATAAGAGCTGTCATTTGACATGTAATACTGAGTTTTCAATATTTTGATACAATTGTTTATTATTTTGCGATAATTAAAGCTTTAATCGGGGATAGAGATTTCGACAAAGTACACGTACATTTAGTATTACAAGTCAAAAACCTTTTTTACTTTACATCATAATCCCGGGATCATAATTTACTAGGAACCCAGATGCTAGAGGAAGCAGAAGATAAACTCACATCAAATACGCTAAATGAAATTATTGAAAATATAATTGGTATTTAAATTCTCAATATTTTATATCAACAAATGCCTTGATCTCAGATATTACTTTCCCATGGATTTAAAAATCATCCCAGAACTAATTATAGGTAACACCATTGTGCACAAGCCGTCTGATTGCATTACTCGCTAAAATAACATCCTTAGAAGTGAACAATCCAAACATCTGATAATAATATAGCTAAAGTCCCCCCTCCCGGTATCCATGCCCAACTTGTTCAGTTGTATCCTTAAAATGTTTGCATTCCTTCAGAGATAATCGGTTAATTTCTGAATTTAAAAGAAATTTAATTATACAATGTAGCACGGGGATTGAGAAAAACTGGCTATAGAAATTAATCCATTTAACTATATCAAACGGATTAATATCAGTGAGAACTTAACTCATTTGCAAGAATTGAATAATTAGGGATTAAAGTTTTGTGAATGTATTTGGGAATGGAAAACAAAGCAAGGTCCAATTCAAAATAGAAACAAGGGTATCTCTGATCAGGTTTTGTCTCTTCATTCTCATATAATCAAGTTATCAAAAAATGATATTTTGATTCACAAAACTGCACCGAAACATTGAAAAGTACACGAAGGCAACCGCATTTGCAATCTATAGTTCTCCAAAAGCAGGGTTATTAAAAGCCAGTTTCAAACTGAAGTTAAAAAGCCGGTTTTTGAAACCCAGTTCCTAAAATTCAAACTAGAATACTCTCTTTCTTTTCTATTTAAACTTAAATCAATTTATTATAAACAAACTATTCCGGGCAAACTATGACCAAGTGCATCGGGAATACAAAACTCCTGTAAATGAGTTGTATAAGACAATGAAATCAACGCTGATTGAAACATAAACACAATAAAATGATTTAATCTTCTTTCGATTCCATTACCTGACATATTTTTTTCTAAATACCGGCTTTACCGGGAGGAATTTAACATGGGCTTTAATTCAAAGGCAAGAATCACTTATTAAGCGGATTAAAAGATGTTTGACGTCGCTCCAGTGATTTATATTTTATGGTTCTGAATTGATGTGCAGATTTTAAATGCAATCGAAAACATGACCAAAAGAGTCTAGACTACCATTTGCTTTGATCATGGGGAATGGAAAACAAAGCAGCGATTTGAAAAAGTAAACAATTGAATTCCTATGCATAATCCATGATTTAATACGAACGGTGCTAACAGGTTGTTAAATTATAATACCTTCTCAGGAAGAATTAGGTTGCATTGACTCTAAAAGTAGAGATAACAAGTTCAGCGGTATAGCCAGCTTTCCGTCGGGGGGGGGGGGCGATCTCCATTAAAAACATGGGTTTGCACAAGTATTCTTTATTAGCAACTTATTGATAACTACAAGGAAGATCTCTCTTTTCCGGTGTGACTTAAAAGGTGTCGAAAAATCACAATTATAGTAAAAATAGATTATTTCGAAATCCATCCTGTAGTCGCTTATTATACACAGGTAAAGTCATATTCATAAAGAACTACGGTACTTACATTCTTTAGTTGTGTTGTTTTATCATGCTTAATAGAAAAATACGCACAAATAGTCCGTTATTTATTTGTATGCTCAGTTATAAAATGAGCAGAGCAACTTAGAAATAGCTTAATATAGTCAGAAAGAGGCAATTATAACGTGTGACTATATTGCACACTTACAGAGTATTGCGCTTGCATATATTTGAGTATTCTTAACTCCACGTATAATCAGTGCTTATTTGTGCTGTTCTACAAATAAAGAGGAGCAATACTTGAATATACAGAGTGTTCCATATATGCAGCGAGTATTGTCTCTGTACTGTCTCTGTTTATATGTGCTGAGTATTTTTGCTGATTACTGCACATTACAAGAGATTCTTACAAATAGACACTGCTTATAACAAAGCAATATTCTCTATTTCATATAGATTCCCGGATTTAGAACAGCGGCATTTGTTGCATGGATGTTCAGACCATGGTCTTCCGTTTGGTTCATGGTAATTACCGTGTCCATCCCTACATCGAATGTCTTTGCAGCAAAAACTGTAGTTCATTCTTCTATCATTGAATCCAAAAACAAGCTTACATCTACATCCCGGTGGGCCAACTCTTTTTCCATCACGATATTCACAAGCCACTATCCCTCCATTTTTCAAACGTTTTGCTTTGCATTGTCTTGCGAATCTGACGACGTGCTTTTCCTTGCAACATAGTGGATGATTTTTACTTTTGTTGCACCAATATGTATTTGGTCAAATAATGCTGCTTCTGCATCTGAATTGTGTTATGCAGTTTCCAGACAAAGTAAGATTGACTCCCAAAAGCAGAATCAAGCGAATAACCAGAGGATAAACTTGATATCCATCACGTTCAGTAACCTAAGTATAAAGTTAATATCATGAATTCTAATTTTTTTTATAAATCACATCAGTTTGCTCATTTTATCCAACCTGATCAAACATAGTTGTGCATTGCAAAATCACGTTTTCATCATTTGTATTTAATACTTGAGCCATTTCAGTATTAACCCACTGCAATTGTTGACGTGCCTCCCCAGTTCATTGCAGTTGATATCATAGACTGGCATTCAACAATGAACAAGCCCTCTTAGATGATTCTTAAGCACTGAAGGTATTAAAAACACAAATTTTATAAAATCATCATTATACATGCAACGTTAATATTTTAATTGAATAAAGGCAATGTGCATTTGGATAAATCCCTGCTATAATCATTGCTGTAGACACCGGATTTATGATTAAATTGAGGAATTCGATGACTGGATCTAAATAAACACGCTTTAATAATGAAATAGATTATAGTAAACACCAAAACGCGTTGTTAAACCAACTTATGAATGGCGGGTGAATACACTAAGGGGTCGTTATTAGCTGTGAGATCTTTTAGATTAAAGGCAGAATCTGATCTATAGGGGGTGACAAAATTACAAGCAACATGTATAATTGACCTACCAATCTATTCCTTACAATATCAAATACAATATCTCCCAAAAGATTCACAATATGTTATAAATTGGTGAAGTTATTAATGATTCAAAGTGCAAAAATGAGTGAAAAATGTTTAAATTCTCCCAAATAATAAGAATGGTAACCATTCTTATAGAAAAATAATACATTATTGTAAAAATCTTTAGTTTTCCTGGAATAAAGTATGCACTTTTCTGATTTTTAGAAAATAGACATGACAAGGAATGACATGAGCCAAAAACATTCTAAAATTGAAAAAAAATTTTGTTTAGCCTGCTTGCTATATCTGATTCTCTCTTTAAGCCTTGAATGTAATTTAATTGGTACATTTGACATATGAAACTACATGTACAGGGTGTCAAAAAACAACGGCACCCCCCTCTTCAGCAAAAAGTACTTAATATTACATGGTGTGTCATATGTCATTTTAAAGACAATTTAATTTTGGAGTTACCTGAGAAATATCAGCTTTATATCATGTAAATTTACAGATTTACAGCTGAATCTTAGTAGTTGGTATGACCGCCAGTTTCTGCTCAAACAGCAGCTTATCTGGACGGATATGATTTCAATGAAAATTCAGATAAAGGTGTAGCATTGCATAATCCTCTAAGCACTTTCCTCAAATTCTTCAGAAATACATCCTCACTGTATCTTTTTTCAAGAGGCTCTTCGTCCATCAGTTCCTATACCCTGTTTTTCAGAACTGAACCCATATGTTCAGTGCAGTTGAAATCTGAGCTAATTCTTTCATATTCCACTTTCTGAAGATTTGACCTTTAACCAGTAACAGAGCAGCGAATAAAGTACCAAAGTAGCAAACTTAAAAACAATGTAGCTTTTTTAATATAATGTTTTTATAAATGAAATTTGAGGAGTAACTCCAGAATTAAATTATCTTTCAAATGATGTATGACACAATATGGAACATTCAGGACTTTTTGCTGTAGAGGGGGGTGCCGTTGTTTTTTGACACCCTGTACATTCGCAATGAAAATAGTACATATCATAACATTATTTTCTATGACATATCTTCATATCTAGACGTGGTTTGAAATAATTTTACACCAAAGAGTGTGGTTTGATATATTTATATTACAGGTTTTGAAGTAAACACGATGCTTCAGGTGGATGACACAAATCGACTCTATTGATTCATTCTAAGATCAAGCACATCTGAGATCAAATAGAAAACTACTAATTCCAGCCTTTTCATCATTGATGAAAGGAAAACTAATTGAATATATTCTTAGAAAGCATATACATACAAATAGTTTCCCTCAGCCAAACACTAGTAATTTTGTTTTGGACATTTAGACATTGTTCAATGTGTAAAAGGGAACAATCTGGATGCGTCCAATGAAAAAGCATTTGAAATTCACTGCCTAACAATCTGGATGCGTCCAATGAAAAAGCATTTGAAATTCACTCCCTTCAAATATCTATGCGATTTAATAAGTTTCCCATGTATATTGTAGGGATCTTTAACATTGATTCTGTTTTACCGATAACTACAGGGTGTCCATAAGATTTATTTTACAAAGTCAATGCAAAGTGTAAAGAGATTGTAAGGACACTCTGTAGATTCAGATAAGTTCAATATTTCAAGAGCTATTAGGTTTGTTTTCAAATATTCTGGACTGGTTTGGGTCTTATATGCATACGCGTTATTGCTGGGTACCTAGACGGGGGGGGGGGGGTAGTTATGACTAGTTATCACCCAATAATTAATGGGACCTAAATGTTGCCCTGAATTCTTTTGCTTAATTATACTCATATAATACTATTTATAGTACAATGTAGTACTACTAAGTAATGATATCTAATTTGTATAAGTGTTTTCTACTTTCAATACAAGAGTGCTTTCAGACTAATTCTCATCTACAGGGGTACATTTATTTAGACATTACACTTATATTTTATTATTTCTTATGATCACCCTATAGAAAGGTCTCATAAATATGGAAACAGACGCAAAAAGGGATAATTAAGATCATTCTGATACTCATAGCATCTTTCTGTTTCACCTGAAACATGCTCTGATATTATGAGGCATATTCTGTGATCTAAGGCGGAGCACATCAGATGGGAAGAGTTATAACTGCTAAAAGTGTGATAGTTATCATGTTATCATATACCTTAATGTCAATACATTACATAATAGGCATTGTATTTAACAGCAGATATTAGAACAGGCGCAGATACATGTACACAAGTTTCATGACCCCAATTAGATGAAAAATTAAAAAATCCTCAATTTTGGGCTCTCCTGGATCACCGAATCAAGTTCATTATATCATGGCATCTCGGGGCTACTAAGAAGAAATCAGATGTCATGGTTTTATCACATCCTTCATTCAAAGGACTTTATTACTCAATTCAGGAAAGATGTGAAATACCCTTTGACCAAGGATAGGTTTATCAGGCCCGTAGCCCGTAGTTTGATGAGTTCGAGCGATCCCCCCTGGCCAAAGAAATCTTTCAAAATCATGCAGTTTTTCACCATTCTGAGCACTTTTTAAGTGATTTTGGCCATTTTTGGACCAAAATTGTCACAAGTGAACCTCTCCTGGAATTTTTCAAAAAATGACCCCCCCCCCTTGGCAAATCTGGCTACGGGCCTGTTTATCATGATGGGATAAGATCGTCAAGTACATTACAA
The DNA here is from genome assembly GCA_903813345.2 of Owenia fusiformis. Classification (NCBI taxonomy): domain Eukaryota; kingdom Metazoa; phylum Annelida; class Polychaeta; order Sabellida; family Oweniidae; genus Owenia; species Owenia fusiformis. Next base: position 23,699,631 of record CAIIXF020000004.1, read on the forward strand.
AACACAAACTTGAAACGAAAATATTAAGAGAGTAGAAATGCTCAAGAAAAATAACATTGTATAATATAATGCAAAATTTAGAAACGATGGACAGCGTGAATCTTTGACTAAAATGGTTTTGGGAAAATATAAAATTAGAACATCGTTTGCACGATTTGTAATTGTAAATCAGAGCTTGAAGGCTTTTGAGGGAATTACGATACATGACATCATACATTCATCAAAGCGAAAGGCTTAGGTATGACCTTATTTAGTCATGTTATGTACGTACTATGCAATATACACTGACGGCAAATGGAACGGTAATACCCAATGTAATATTCATTGCACAAAACGTTTATTTACTCGTGTTTTCAAATCATCTTACTTATTTACTAAAATACTGAAATAGTAATTTAATGCAGGCAAAGGGAGCTGATAAGAATAAATGTTATATTTCCGAGTATTTAATATCATTTGTGTAAATTTTTCTTATTTATCTCCTACTTTAGTTTAAAATACTAGCACGAGCTGTGCATGCATATTTATGAATAGAGTACAAATAAAAGAAAAATTTCATCTTGTTTATACAATCTTGACGTGAGAATACGCAGATATATTGGTTAATGATATGATTGAGAGATCAAGGTTAATAAAAACCCTCGTTATAAGGTGATTCATCATTTTTCATCATTCATCATTTTTCAAAAGACGTCCATGGTCTTGTGGTTTCTGGATTGTGATAATGATCCCATGAACTTGTGGTTTTTGGATTTTGATAATGGTCTCATGGTCTTGTGGTTTCTGGATTTTGATAATGATCCCATGAACTTGTGGTTTTTGGATTTTGATAATGGTCTCATGGTCTTGTGGCTTCTGGATTGTGATAATGGTCTCGTGGTTTTGTGGCTTCTGGATTGTAATAATGGTCTCATGGTCTTGTGGTTTCTGGATTGTGATAATGGTCTCATGGTCTTGTGGTTTCTGGATTGTGATAATGGTCTCATGGTCTTGTGGTTTTTGGATTGTGATAATGGTCCTATGATCTTGTGGTCTCTGGATTGTGATAATGGCCTCATGGTCTTGTGCTTTCTGTATTGTGATAATGGTCTCATGGTCTTGTGCTTTCTGGATTGTGATAATGGTCTCGTGGTCTTGTGCTTTCTGGATTGTGATAATGGTCCCATGGTTTTTGAATTATGTGAACGATTTGCGAAAGATGGGGAGAAATAAGGCTCTTCTGGACTGTGTTTTGTGGTATTCATTATTTGTAGTAATTAATTCTGAAGAACCTTTTACAAGCTTCTCGTTCTGATATGCTATGCGTTGTCCGTGTATATAGATTAAGGAAGCAATGTGGACAGTATTATAAACAAGTTCCATACAAATCCCTTTGAGCCCTTGGTGACAGTAAATGATAGAACGCAAGATGTCAGAAGCAATCTTTACAAATAACACCCTGTTTTTCCCTCCTAAAAATCAATTGTTGAAAAACTTGAAAAAGATGCAGTAATTTCCGAATTAATTCATGAAATAAACTTACTGTCTTTTGGGGACAACTGGGCCCGGTGTTGTGATCAAAAAATATTGTAAAAGCGCGATGCAGTTTACAGTCTCCACATACATTACTACCACTTTACTAATTCACGCCCGTATCCTTTCTGACTGTGAAAGCAAATGAACTGTTTTTAATTACCTGGCGAAGAATGATTGTTCTACCTACACAAAGATCTTCTTTGGTATAATAAATTATTCGATTAGCCTGATGTGTTTCATGAAAAGGTTGCTTTCACACGAACGCGACAAAAAGAGTTTACTGAAATCCTAATTGATTAATAATAGTCGAGCGAAGGAAAAGATGTATAAAAATTGTAAACAATATTGAATAAGATTGATGATTATTTCATTTAAAGATACAGATATTCTGGATCATCCTGTATCGCTTTACTATACCTTGCATTTGGTGTTCATGAGCAACCCATTTGGCTTATAAGTAATGACTATGTATTTGTTTTAATTTGTCTGTTCCTTATTAATGGTTTATCTGTTGAAAGTTAGATTTTAAATAAGGCACTTTCAAAAATATACTAAACAATACAATTAGACAAACAAAGTATCTTATGCATTTCTAGCTGTTAGGTATAGTAGAGTGTGTATATTGGGGATTGTTAGATCTGTCACGTTGTTTTCGTGTAATTGTTTTGTTTTGAGATACACTTATTTATTATAGTTAATTTTGAATAAATAAAAGGAATTTACAATATCTATAAATACAAGGACACTTAACAAAAGCAGGCAAAATATTTTTGATAGAAGAATAACTATCCAGCACTATAATAGTCACTATAACTATTATGTTCAGAAGCATTGTGAACGGTTGGAACCTTATAGAAGTGACAATAAGTTATTGTATTGACAATATTTTGGAAAGGAAATATTATTCATTCGTTTGAAAAACAGAATAATAGTAGAATTATTGATTTAAAAATAGCTATCCGAGAAAAGCAAAACAGTCATGGAAGTATTCCTGTTTTAGGGCTATTATTAATTAAACCTATTTTTCTAAGTTAGAAACGTAGACAGGAATGTATCTGTCCATTTGTCTATATAAATCTAATAGTGCTCTTGCTACATTGAAATTGACAAATAATTACCATTAACGGATTGCGTTAATGAAATAAATTCTTTATTTTTAACATGCTCTTAAATCGAGTTTGTTTCCTAGGCTTTTTCCGAAAGAATAACATCACCATCGCAGATTGTAAAAATAGCCTTGTAAAAAGGTAATACATTGTATGCAATTTTTGTTTCGCGAAGAGGGTACTGTTACTGAATAGGCTAAACATGCGTTAAAGAGATTGTCATTCAATATTTTTGCTCATTAACGAAAATGTGATGATGAGAGTACTTTATAAATTGGATAGTATATCCATAAACTGTCAATATTTGAATTTAAGAAATCGTTACTTCAATAGTTTGGAAAATTTACAAATGTTATGTTGTTGACAAAATAAGTGCTTGAATTAGTGATTAAAAATGTGACTTTCGGTCAGTAAATGATATATTCATTATCAAATTACACCAAATAATTGTCAAAGTATAATTGCCTTTAAACCTCAATTGGGTATATATGCTAAAACATTCATAGAACAATGACCAAAAAATAACCACACATAAATTCGTTACATGTCTACGTATATTCACAAAGGGATAAAGAAAAAAACTAAATTAATATCATGAAAAAATGTATACGTCATTCGAATTTTTGACATTTGTTTACTAATAATATAAGGCTCAACTTATTGAAAGTTTTTGATGTTCACCCGTTTTATAAATATACCCCGTACATCTAGCGGACTTTGCCTTGGCTGATGACTATCATATAATAACTATAATTGAATACACTCTTCATATGATAAATGTCAATCCGTCTCACTATTCTGTTATAACCATCAATTTTAATGTGTAATTGGATTTACCAACATCCAAGCTGATCGATAAATGAACTCACGTAAGAGGGATAAAGTTAAATTTTATATTTTCTCAACAATAGATAATGAGAACTGGAATGACAGAAGTGGATATTTTTCATTTATAAGAGACCTTGCGTCAGTAGTTGTAAGTTCAATAGTTGTAAGATAAACACAAATCTTCCACTTCAATAATATTCCTTAGTTGCAAGATTTCAAAAGTTTTTATATCGTCAAACATAGATAGATTTTCTGGGTGATCCAAAAGGAACTCCCGGTTGCCAAACTTATAGAGGGCAGTGTGTATTAATGATGCTGATAAGCTTCTGGAAGTTTGACATAAATGTGTCGGCGCGTGCACCGAAATGGAAAATATCAAATAGGCCAAAATGCCCTAATACGTCACTTCCGCTGAATAGAAAAAAGTAGTATTCAAAAATAAATGTAGTCCCAACACAATTGTGATCATGACGAGTCAGTAAGCTAGTATGTAGGCACAGTTGTCATCTTTTTGCAATGACAACATGCCATTTCTTCTGAAAATGCGTTTATTTGGGTTATCTGAAGGAAAATTTCGAGTCAAGTGGCGTATTAATTTTGCCTTCAATTTTGTGAATTTCAATTTGTGTCGGCAGAGAGAGGGGGTAGTGTCACAATTGACCAATTATTTCAAAAAGTAGATGTTTGGCCCCTATTGAGTTTAGTGTCAAAATGTAGCTTAGACATAGCTTTAGAACCTCAGATAGGCCAGTGAGGCCACATAAATCCATAACTCGAGATAAAAAGTCAGGCGTTTGCCCTTTTGCCCATTGACTAGTATGGTGACGTGAATTAGGGCAGTTTGGCCATAGCATTGGCCAAAATGCCCTAACACGTCACATCCGCTGAAAAAGGTAGTAGTATGGTGACGAGAATAAGGGCTGTCTTGCCATTATAAAACAATGGAAGACCCCAACAGCCAACACCCATTGGGGAAAAAAACAATACACAATATCCAAAACCCTGATTTAACGCACAAAGAAATTGTAATTCACACCCCCTTCCCTATAAATTAGGAATTAGCACCACAATTCAAAATTAGCAAGCACGAGCAGAAAAATCATTGAAAGCTCTTAGACATTTAAAAGGAGAGTTGGGGAAAGATGAATGATTAGAAACGAAATTTCATTAGCGCAGACTCTAATTTGATAACATTGGTCAGGGATGGTATTAATGATCAAACAAATACGCCTACAACTTCTAATTAGTTTCAATTTAGATGATCAAAGCCTCAAATTAGTAAATGTATAGGTATACGGACGTATTTCTTGAGTTACATTAATCAACCGTCAATTACACTGCACCAAAAGCACTTTAATTTGTGTTGAAAATGAAACCTAGTCGTGGCCAAGATGGAGGGAAGTATAAATATGCGTACTTCCGGGAAAGGAGGTGCACGAATGAGGAAATCGTATGTCATCAATTGAATCATGGGGTTTTCCCTCCTCTTGTCGTGGCCTTAAATGGGAAAAGTGATGCATACGTTCTGGATAACCAAATGGGATTATATGAACCGATCCTTCCGTTCGAATAGTGTTAAGGGCTTTATGAGATTATAAAAACACAAGTTGCGATAATGCAAAAACAATAGCTAATTTTGTTTTTGTGTAAGGCTCAGAGCCTCTGGTTTATCTGGTGAATAATGGCATTATAACTGAATGTCATATTCAAGGTGGGAGTGTTGGGGTAACTTGAGAAAATATTTACCCTGCCTGTTAATGTTCGCGATTGGTGTTCTCATTTTAGCTCATTGTGAAATGCACTTCAGAGCGTCTGCGTTATGTCACCAGCACAACTACTGACATATTGTTATCAGTGTCCAACTTCTTTGTGACAGTGTTCAGCGTCCGGAGTCAAGGTTCGGATAATTGCAGATGGCGACATTTTTCATGTTAATGCCTTATTTATTAGTTTTTAGCGTACACATAGTTCTCCCCCTCCCCCGATGTTTTCCAACCCAATCTTTTTATTGCATTTGGTTTATTTAACACATTACATATTTTAATGACATCATATTCTTGATCCTAATTCAAGTACATGCAGCGTTAGCAATTTGGGACATTTCGTATGCTTAAGTTTTGATACACGATTTCGCTCTTTGAACAACTAAGCTATTAAAATCGTCTTCATATTTGTTCCGATGTTTATTTTTAAATCAACGAGGCGTGTCATGCTGAGTAAGCTACCGCATCGTAGAATAGTATGTAAAATGAAAACGAGAAACGTCTAGCATTTAACAAATGTGTCTCACAGCTATTGTTCATGCTAACCTCGATTATTCAATTGGGTAATGTTTTCATTTATTGTCCAAAGCTATTTATTCACTCTAACATCAATTATTCATTATTCAATGCTCCTTAGTTCCGAGGAAGATTTATTCATGTCATTTATTGTTGTCAGTGTGTCTGATTGATAGACTTTTTGTAATCGCTAGCATCATGCTCTGTATAATCTTCAAGGGCGTCGACAGAATCTAAAATTGGCAAGGCAAATTACAAAAAGTGAAGCAAATAACAAAAGGTGAAACAATACAAAAAGTGAGGCAAATTACAATTAGTGAGGCAAATTACAATGGGTGAGGCAAATTACAAAACACAAGACAAATTACAATAGGTAAGACAAATTACAAAACACAAGGCAAATTACAAAAGGTGAGGCATATTACAAAAGAAGTCTATAAAGTCGTGTCTTGCGCGGCACCAAAAATTATTTTATAGTGTTTTCTAATATGGTTATCTTCATTGCAACCCGTTATTTTATAATCCGGAGATGGAATGCTACCCATTTTAGCTGGACGTAAAAATCCAACAACCAACAATTTGAAGTGGCATATCTTTCACAAATGGGTATCTGCATGTCTCTTAAAATAAACACCAGAAACCCAAAACGTCTAGATCGTGAATTGTACCTCAACGAGTTTTATGCTAGGGATAAATAATGAGTCTTGGGTCTTCGGAAAAATAATGGCCAATGGACGAAACCCCGAGGCCATTATTTTATCCTAAGAGCCAAGACGAATTCTTTATCTAACTTAAATCACAACAATGGGAACTAACTCTCATGAAAGTTAAATGGCCAATATGATCCAATTTTAGGAAAATCCCTTTCTTTTGTATTGACTGAGGTAAACTTGTTGAGAAGTGAGTGGGTGTAACCAGGTCATCTTAACTGTATTGCATTTAACGTGGCATGTACAGTTTAAAGTTTGATTTCTTTTGCTTTTACTATCCAACTTTTGAAAGAGTGAATAGGGTATAATTAGTCCAGCTTTAGTGTACAACATGTGACAGTCAATCGTCTTTTGTACCACTATTCGTTTTAACTAGCTAATGCCAAGTGTACATTCTTTAAAAACAATACAAAAATAATACACTCTAATAGCTGGCTATTCTTTAGAATTCCTGTAACCTTCTGAATTACGTTTAATTGCCTGCGCTTAACACTGCGCTTAAGGTATACGTACGTGCTGAATAAAGATTGCATTTCCTACAATCAGATTAAAATCATACGTTACCCCGAACTCCTAATATCTACTACGCTAGGCGTCTGTAGAATATCAATCATCTAGTTGTTTTGATCATTTGTGTTCTTAGAATTTAATCATCCTTTCGATTCGCCATTCTGGCTTAAGATAACAGTTTCCAAATCACTTGACCGTAATTTGCAGTCCTCAATTGCGGGTATATTTCAGGATGTTCATCAATGCAGACATGTTTATGCGTCCCTAAAGAGGACATACATTTCTTCGCTTCATTGATCTTACATCCTTAACCATCAACGCCTTCAAAGAATGTGTAATACTATTAAATAATTAGATCTGCTTGAAAGGTTTGACAGCACAGAAGTCTGATTTGGGACCAATTTGTAGAGATTACTGCTCACGAAAGGCTGCGCTTTTGAGCTGCCCGCGGGCGAGTGCATTACATAATATATAATAAGTATTCCTCCTAGGTACCACGAAAAAGAGTCCATGCGTTGAAAATTACATGCTCATACCTTTTCAACAAACGCAGTTCACCCAAGCGTACTTAAACCGCTAATTACGCCGTGGCAACCTTGTCGGCTGCTCGCGTTGGCTTGTTGCTAATGCATCACCGGAGTCCGAATGCAATAAACCGCGATGTCTTTCAAAAGAATTGTGTGAGTGATAGTGTGGTTAAATGAACTTATTTGTTGAAAACACATGAGCATGTATTGAGCACTACATGGCTGTGTAATGTAAAGGAGGATCCACAACAATTTACCGTTAATTTCAGTTGAATTCTGAAACACTATATCGATATCTCGTAGACCAGAGCAATCTTTCATACAAATTGCCATGGTATACTGGGGTATGCAAAACCTTTCGAATATTTCAATTTTGCTTCCTTAAAACAGAGCGTCATCTACCTTTTTGATTTGATCAAATTGCTTTTTATAGGGGGTTGCTTCCTGTTTAAATCCCTCTCCAACCCTTTGTTGAAAAACTAACCCCCTCAAGTGACCTTGTTAAAAATATTTTGAGTAACTGTTTGGAAATTAAATTGAGGTATATTCTCTAAAAATGAACACGTTCTCAAATGGGACCCCAGAATGCCTAGTTTTATTTTGTGGTAAAAATCACACTACCCTACCTCGATAGCGCATGCGCGAATTTTTGGGCTTTCAACCACGTCGCTTTTGAGTATTTCGACTGCTTAGTCAAAAGGTTAATACGTTTGGTGCTCGGAGTGAGTCAATATTGCTATTCGCTGAACTTTAGTGGTGCAATAGTGAAGTCCATGTTCCAAGTTATATGATAGTTGAAGAAAGAATGTAAATAATATCGTTTTAAATTTTAAAATATTTGATATGTCATAGTACACGGTACACAGATGCAAAAGTTGATCAATACAGGGTACAAGGAATGTAAATTGCTCAATAGTAAAGGGAGCAAGAAAGTAAGCTGATTATACAGACATACTATGTCCCGATCTCATGTACATTTACGTTGCAAACAGTGAAAGTAATGCTAAAAAGGCCGCCTGTTGATGCTTTGAGGTGTCATCAATTGTTATTTAATCCAAATAAAGTAAACATTATTTTGTAGATTTAGACACGGGCTTTCAGGTCGTATACTAGTATGCATTTTAGTCATAAAGAACGCTAGATTATACGTGTTACTAGGGTATCAATTTAAAATGAAATAACGAAATTAAATATGAACACGTTAATGATAAATGACTATCCGCTATCAGGATTAATGACTATCCTCTATTCAGAATAAATAAAATTGCCTGAACTACATGTAAAGAATCGTTCTATATAATCCTTGAATGGTCTAATTCACTACCGTCCTCAAAAAACGATCATTTAAAATATTTTGTTCAAAATACCACCATGCCTCGACTTGAGAGCATTTTGTTCTTCACGATTTGCTGTAGCGCTGATATGACATCGTATTTCTCTATATTTGTAAAAAAACTAATACCAGATCGATGTAGTCGTATATGACGTGTTGAATGTCAGATGTTTTTGGATGGTATCTGCTCCAGTGATTTTGCATTTAATCATTAAACGCTCATCACAAGACACCTCGAAACAAACATTATCCTCTTTGTGACAAGAGGAAAAATGTTTCACAACATCTTATGCCTTACGGCAAAGTAAAGATACATTTCTGGGACGACGTTTTTTGCATCTTAAGATTTTAGAAAAAACAATTAATTCACAAAAATACAGTTGAATAACATACTGGAAAACGTATCAACATATAACACGATGACACGCAGTTTAAATAACAGTCAACTGTTTTTTTTGTTACATATCAATGTAACATTTTCGAAGGGAAACTTACATGCTCCCTGTACGTTGATAGATTTACTGAAATGTATCGTGCATTGCATTGAGTTTTGCTTCACTGCGCCCACTATTATCTATCTTTGCCTATAGTGGTTTTTGCCAACAATATTCTACAAACTGCTTGATTAATCAATTCTATGTCTGGTAGAATACTAGAAATAAATATAAAATGTATTTTACGTTCAGAAATATGGAATTAAACCCACGTCCTCCATTTGCAACTTAGCTGTACCCTGTTTCCCTTTTAAACGTGGTCACGTGGTAGGGTAGTGTGAAAATACTAGAGTCCATTTCACTGCTTCATTTCGTCAGTAGAACGGCAAAAATAAGAAATTGGGAGACCATTGTGCAATAATATATGGAAAAGTATATTCATAATGTACATGAATGACAATTGTATATTTCAGATTTTTTAGTTTTTTGTGCAATAAGCCTGTGCCGTATGTAATTTGAAGAATTTCAGCCAATTTAATCTTATTGAAAATAACATGGCAGAGAAACATCCAAATATAAGAGGCCACACACTTTATAAGCCAAACTAGAAGCAATCCAAGATATACAAATGCCATTCATGTACATTATGAATATACTTTTCCATTATATTATTGCACAATGGTCTCCCAATTTCTTATTTTTGCCGTTCTACTGACGAAATGAAGCAGTGAAATGGACTCTTCATATAAAGTATGTCTAAGATATTTTTAGACACGGAGGTCGTTGACCCGCACCATCCTGACCCCCAGTTTGCACGGTACTGCATTAATCTTATGTCATATTCTCACTCGATCATATACAGATTAACAAAACAATAGGATTCTTTATAACAAATACACCTGTCTCTTCAAGATTTATGGGTACCTTAACCCGATGATAAATGGATAAATAATTGTGTAGCAGATTGCAGCTCTTATTGTTTTAGCATGTGTTTGTATTTCAGTTCTTTTTATTTACATTTTCCCCTGTGTGGGTAAAAAAACTAAACCGGTGTAAAAGGGTAGGTGGTCCTATCAAATTATGGTCCTACTTTCCATTGATTTATATGGTGACCTAAATACAACTCTTTCCTTTATTATCGTATCCACAATCAGGGCCAGTAAGGGCATGTAAAAAGGGGACCATAATCCCTGGGGGACCATCATTTCTTTCACACCTGGGCAATTATCCAATGGGGACAATTATTTCGGGCGATCTTGGATTTTTTTAAATATAAGATACAATAATCAATCACGGTAACCCGATAGTACTGTACAACCGTTATCTCCAGTCAAAAATTGAATTCTTGGGCTGATATGATCAAATAATTCGACGTCAGCAGGGATCGAACCTGCGACCTCAAGATTATATGTCAGTGACTAAAACTAAACTAAAAAAATATATGGGAATAGGAGTAACCAAAATGGTTGTATTATCGCCCAAGCGTGACAACCCCAACCTCGCGTACACTATAGTTTTCCGAAAAATGCATTAGACGTTTCATTTAGTACTGGTCATCATCTATGGCATCCACTCGAAACCTAAAGTGAAGTTCCTAACAAAAGCACGGGAATCTATTAGTGCCAACAAAAAGTTCTAAAAAGCAAGCCAATTATCCTGTTTAAGAACCCCTTTTCTCACTATTGAAATTGTGTTCTAGCAATACTCTCCAAAATGAATCTAGAATAAGAATAGGGGTGCTTAACAGGACATTAGAGGCCTTTTTGAATTTTTTGTTTGGTACTATATCCCCTGAACAATAAAATTTCAGTTTATGGAATTCAATCATGTTTCGGTCACGTGACTTCGTGAAGTTTCAAGTGTTCGATGCTCATGCGCAATGAAACTAGGAAAGGAATACCTCCAAAGCTATTGTTCCAATAATGATGAAACTGTATTTGTTGGATGAAAGATAGGTTTCCGTCAATGACAATACTATTGTTATTGCCAATGAGGACATCAGTAATGACATGAATTCGCAAACAGTAATGACATCAATTTGTAGTAATGACACCCACGTAAATAGTTTTCAATAATTAAGCATTGACGACATCGTTCATGTAATTATCACAGAAGACCTTGTTTATGGACTTGGAAAAAACAAAATGGAAGCATTAAGGTTCATTTTAGGTACACTCAACTTCAAAGATGTGGCAATCCTGACTTCCCATCTGAGATTTTGGTCGCGTGGTTTCCTGACGTTCCAAGTGCTCACTGTGCATGTGCAAAAACATTCAAGAACGTCTCTAAAGTATATTTTTCTGAAATCGTTTTCTCAGGTGAGGTTTTGGTGTCACTAAACATTCGGACTAAGTACCTTTTGTTATTTGTTGAAATTCCTGAAACAGAAAATTCAATTAATTTCTTCAAAGTCATAGTATCATGGACAATTTTGTAGGTAGAACTAATATTTAATAATTAGTATGCCGCGTGTACCTTCTTAAAGAGGGCCTACTTCCTTCTCACGTTCAATTAAACCTAATCAACACGCTAATGAGACTATCAAACCAATTACCTTGAAGAAAAATAGATGATTTCTGTCTACTAAATTGATTCACTAATGTAATGTCACATTTGTTAATGAAAGAAACAGTCCATATTGATATACCACCTACAGGGTCATCAGTGACAACACGTATATCACAATGCCCAGTATGGGTATACTACGGGTATCATCAGTGACATACACGTATATCACAATGCACAGTATGGGTATACAATGGGTATCATCAGTGACATACACGTATATCACAATGCCCAGTATGGGTATACAATGGGTATCATCAGTGACATACACGTATATCACAATGCACATTATGGGTATACAATGGGTATCATCAGTGACATACACGTATATTACAATGCACAGGTATGGGTATACAATGGGTATCATCAGTGACATACACGTATATTACAATGCACAGGTATGGGTATACAATGGGTATCATCAGTGACATACACGTATATTACAATGCCCAGTATGGGTATACAATGGGTATCATCAGTGACATACACGTATTTCACAATGCCCAGTATGGGTATACAATGGGTATCATCAGTGACATACACGTATATTACAATGCACAGGTATGGGTATACAATGGGTATCATCAGTGACATACACGTATATTACAATGCACAGGTATGGGTATACAATGGGTATCATCAGTGACATACACGTATATCACAATGCACAGTATGGGTATACAATGGGTATCATCAGTGACATACACGTATTTCACAATGCCCAGTATGGGTATACAATGGGTATCATCAGTGACATACACGTATATCACAATGCACAGTATGGGTATACAATGGGTATCATCAGTGACATACACGTATTTCACAATGCCCAGTATGGGTATACAATGGGTATCATCAGTGACAACACGTATATCACAATGCCCAGTATGGGTATACTACGGGTATCATCAGTGACATACACGTATATCACAATGCACAGTATGGGTATACAATGGGTATCATCAGTGACATACACGTATATTACAATGCCCAGTATGGGTATACAATGGGTATCATCAGTGACATACACGTATATCACAATGCCCAGTATGGGTATACAATGGGTATCATCAGTGACATACACGTATATTACAATGCACAGGTATGGGTATACAATGGGTATCATCAGTGACATACACGTATATTACAATGCACAGGTATGGGTATACAATGGGTATCATCAGTGACCTACACGTATATCACAATGCACAGTATGGGTATACAATGGGTATCATCAGTGACCTACACGTATATTACAATGCACAGGTATGGGTATACAATGGGTATCATCAGTGACATACACGTATATTACAATGCACAGGTATGGGTATACAATGGGTATCATCAGTGACATACACGTATATCACAATGCCCAGTATGGGTATACAATGGGTATCATCAGTGACATACACGTATATCACAATGCCCAGTATGGGTATACAATGGGTATCATCAGTGACATACACGTATATCACAATGCCCAGTATGGGTATACAATGGGTATCATCAGTGATATACACGTATATCACAATGCACAGTATGGGTATACTATGGGTATCTACAATTTTGGCTGAATGATACAATTTTTCGTTCTGTTGATTAAAATTTACGCGAAGGGGCCATATTCATTAATGACCCCTTCTAAGCATCACTTTCATTTGATGCAAATACTTTTTCCATTTTGAAATTTGATGTGACGATTTCGTTACCTTAAGTCGTTGATCATTTTTATGCGGAATATCGAGTTATACTATCGCCATATTGATAATACATACACTTTGTTAATCGAAGAGTATTTTGAATAGTCGACTTTGTTTTGTTTTTAGTGACGTAAGGAGTAATGGATTTTCGACCAATCAGTAATGATGGTATGCCATGACGTATACCAGTTACAGACCAATAGAGTAAAGATTCATCTTTACGTGAAAAAATGGTATTTAACTAAACGAAGAGTGCCACATAGCAGGGGCGAATAAGAAAACTAACAGGGGGGACTTCAAGTTTGAAAAAATTATATTCTGAACTCAGGTTGTCGGAAGCTCATCATGACAGTGTGACAAATGTGCGTAATAATATAAGAAGGATCTTTGAAGCAGAGAGTGTCATAAAATATCAAAGTCTATAAGAGATTACCAAAATGTACAACTTGAGTAAAAGTCAACAAAGCACGTATTTGTTTTACATAAAGAAGATTCCTAATCTTGTCTTTAAGTGTATATTAGAGAAGTTCTGAAAGAGCTTACGGTTCCCTTATAGAGAGCTCCCTGGAGAAACACAGAGAGTAACTAATTGGTTTTCAACAACGATCATCTCAATCAAATTTAAATTGATCTTCACACGTTAAAAAGTCCAAGTTTCGTGTTTTCAATTCAAACAAAAAAGACGAAACAATAAGGAATGAAGTTAACAAACTGTTTGATGATTTATGGTAAAAACGAATACAAGAAAACTAGAAAGACCGTTAGGAGTTTATAGGGTAAATAGGATTTTATAGCTATGCTAGACATGACTTTTTCGTATGGGTAGCTCAAAGTGGAATTGGTCGAATCATCCAGGCAGAGGATGTAATTAGTCCTTCTTTGATCACCTCACAAAGAATATCAAATTGAACATGCTTTGAGGCTATATTCAAAATATTCCCAGGTTAGACTACGTCAAGATATCCAGGCTCGCGAGAGGCGTACTCGACTTATTCAATAAACTACTTAAAGTTTCGGTATTTCATATTTGGAGAGTGTCCCAGAGCACCGATGTTGATGGCCTCGTAATCTGGAGGTCGGTGATCTAGGTCCAATACGATTAATATATCTAACCTTGCAATTTAATCAAGCGGACAACCACCGTGTTTCTATTGGCCAATTGCTAGAATGTCTCCAATGATTTGAAAAACAAATATCCGGTTAAAGGACAAAGTCACATTTCGTGTGCATTAGACTGTAATGACTTTCGACAACAAGTCGCCAGCCCTTATGGCTCAGGGGTAGAGCGTCTGACTCGGGAGCGGAGGGTCCTGGGTTCGATTCCCGTACGGGAAATTGAATTTAGCACACACTCTTTCGAGTCTAGTATCTGCCTCGGTACACTACAGCTCCCCGACGGACGTGTCCAAGACCATAATTTGGCAACGATGAGCGCTGCTAATCATACTCTCTGTAACGCCTAGTTTGAATATGTATTCATCATAAAACACATATTTTGTATAAAACCAAATTTCAGTCAATATCATAACCATAGAACATGATTTAATACACAGTGCAAAAAGTTGTAGTTTGTTATCAAATGCCTATATTTGGGCAAAAAAAGTTTTTTCCAAATTAATTCTCCGGATATTTTAATGTAGTGTTAACAAAGAGCGATTTTTGGGCATGTGCAATGTGACGTCAAAAGTAGGGTGTCTACAAAACAAAGACCTAAGACCTAAGACCTACAAAACTAAGACCCCCCACGTTATAAAACTAAGACCCTGTTATAAAACTAAGACCCCCCACGTTATAAAACTAAGACCCTGTTATAAAACTAAGACCCCCCACGTTATAAAACTAAGACCCTGTTATAAAACTAAGACCCCCCACGTTATAAAACTAAGACCCTGTTATAAAACTAAGACCCCCCACGTTATAAAACTAAGACCCTGTTATAAAACTAAGACCCCCCACGTTATAAAACTAAGACCCTGTTATAAAACTAAGACCCCCCACGTTATAAAACTAAGACCCTGTTATAAAACTAAGACCCCCACGTTATAAAACTAAGACCCTGTTATAAAACTAAGACCCCCCACGTTATAAAACTAAGACCCTGTTATAAAACTAAGACCCCCCACGTTATAAAACTAAGACCCTGTTATAAAACTAAGACCCCCCCACGTTATAAAACTAAGACCCTGTTATAAAACTAAGACCTCCCACGTTATAAAACTAAGACCCTGTTATAAGAATCAGTCATCGTGCCTTGCTCTGCTCGCCACAAGGTAGTCTTGCCTCTGGGCCTTGTGTTCCCCAGTAACATAGAACAGCGGATTATATAAAAATGGACTGTAACAAATACCCGGATTTGTTGATTTTTAAAAAAAGTAATTTTTTGATATCACTTTTTATGCCCGGCATAAAAAGTGATATCCCATTTTATGCTGGCATAAAAAGTGATGTCCCATTTTATGCTGAGCATAAAAAGAGATACTCCATTTTATGCTGGTATTGTTTTGGAAGTGATGTTTAATGGTAGTTCAAGATTTAAGACCCATCATTCTGGCACAGATTGCTGAACCATTGTTAGTTAAGAATTCCTAATAGAATTAAGAATTATTAGCTGAAACTGAGTTGTTTTGCCCTGGCAAACAATTTTCCAACTTGTAGTTCAACTTCTTCTGTCTATTTGTTGATAGTCTGTGATGTCATCATCAATCATCACAATAGAAATGAGGTAATTCACGATGACATCACAAAGTACTCTGATGACATCATCAATCATCACAATGGAAACGAGATAATTCATGATGACATCACAAAGCATCTCTGTCATAGATAGAACTCTGCCACATTTCTTAGAAATCAAACTACTATGTGACATCATAGATAATCTCACTGTCACAGATAGAATTCACCTAATTCCCATTGTGATGATTGATGATGACATCACAGACTGTCAACACATATAGACAAAAATGAATTTCAAATGCATATTGGGATATTGTTTGCTAGGACCATGGACGTATATCATCACGTCCATGCTAGGACAAACAGAACAGTTTCAGCTATTAATTCTTAATTCTATTAGGAATTCTTAACTAAAATAAGTTGCTTCTGGTCCTTTTATAACAGGGTCTTAGACCTGTATGTTACTGGGGAACTCGAGGGATAGAGCCGAGACTACCTTAAAATTATGTATATGTGTACGTTACTAGGGAAAACAAGGGTCAGTGGCAAGACTACCATATGTGTATGTTAATAGGGTAAACAAGGGCCAGAGGCAAGACTACCATGTGTAGATTCTGTATGTGAGAAGGGAACACAAGGACCAGAAGCAAGACTACCTTTTGTAGAATCTTTATGTTAGTGGGGAGAATCTGTATATTAGAAGGGAACACAAGGACCAGAAGCAAGACTACCTTTTGTAGAATCTTTATGTTAGTGGGGAGAATCTGTATATTAGAAGGGAACACAAGGACCAGAAGCAAGACTATCTTTTGTAGAATCTGTATGTTACTGGGGAACACAAGGCCCAGAGGCAAGACTACCTTGTGGCGAGCAGAGCAAGGCACAGTGACTGATTCTTATAACAGGGTCTTAGTTTTATTACGTGGGGGGTCTTAGTTTTATTACGTGGGGGTTTTTAGTTTTATAACAGGGTCTTAGTTTTATAACGTGGGGGGTCTTAGTTTTATAACAGGGTCTTAGTTTTATTACGTGGGGGGTCTTAGTTTTATAACAGGGTCTTAGTTTTATAACGTGGGGGGTCTTAGTTTTATAACAGGGTCTTAGTTTTATAACGTGGGGGGTCTTAGTTTTATAACAGGGTCTTAGTTTTATAACGTGGGGGGTCTTAGTTTTATAACAGGGTCTTAGTTTTATAACGTAGGGGGTCTTAGTTTTATAACAGGGTCTTAGTTTTATAACGTGGGGGGTCTTAGTTTTATAACAGGGTCTTAGTTTTATAACGTGGGGGGTCTTAGTTTTATAACAGGGTCTTAGTTTTATAATGTGGGGGGTCTTAGTTTTATAACAGGGTCTTAGTTTTATAACGTAGGGGGTCTTAGTTTTATAACAGGGTCTTAGTTTTATTACATGGGGGGTCTTAGTTTTATAACAGGGTCTTAGTTTTATAACGTGGGGGGTCTTAGTTTTATAACAGGGTCTTAGTTTTATAACGTGGGGGGTCTTAGTTTTATAACAGGGTCTTAGTTTTATAACATGGGGGGTCTTAGTTTTATAACAGGGTCTTAGTTTTATAACGTGGGGGGTCTTAGTTTTATAACAGGGTCTTAGTTTTATTACGTGGGGGGTCTTAGTTTTATAACAGGGTCTTAGTTTTATAACGTGGGGGGTCTTAGTTTTATAACAGGGTCTTAGTTTTATAACGTGGGGGGTCTTAGTTTTATAACAGGGTCTTAGTTTTATAACGTTGGGGGTCTTAGTTTTATAACAGGGTCTTAGTTTTATAACGTGGGGGGTCTTCGTTTTATAACAGGGTCTTAGTTTTATAACGTGGGGGGGTCTTAGTTTTATAACAGGATCTTAGTTTTATAACGTGGGGGGTCTTAGTTTTATAACAGGGTCTTAGTTTTATAACGTGGGGGGTCTTAGTTTTATAACAGGGTCTTAGTTTTATAACGTGGGGGGTCTTAGTTTTATAACAGGGTCTTAGTTTTATAACGTGGGGGGTCTTAGTTTTATAACAGGGTCTTAGTTTTATAACGTGGGGGGTCTTAGTTTTATAACAGGGTCTTAGTTTTATAACATGGGGGGTCTTAGTTTTATAACAGGGTCTTAGTTTTATAACGTGGGGGGTCTTAGTTTTATAACAGGGTCTTAGTTTTATAACGTGGGGGGTCTTAGTTTTATAACAGGGTCTTAGTTTTATAACCTGGGGGGTCTTAGTTTTATAACAGGGTCTTAGTTTTATAACGTGGGGGGTCTTAGTTTTGTAGGTCTTAGGTCTTAGGTCTTAGTTTTGTAGACACCCGTCAAAAGTAGTTAACGAGAAGAAAGTTAACAGACGTTTCATTTATCGGAGCACAAATATGGAAGAATGTCGTTGCCATTTGTAAAGTAGGTTGAAACTGCCTAAGCGGTACCTTTCTTAATTACTTAAGATGATATTAGGTTATAATTTTACAGTGAAAAAAATTCATTTTGTTCTTCATTGAAGTCCTACGGAGGACACACTAATATTTCCAATTATTTTTCTGTAGAGGTCTTTTTGTTTTTATGTTTCTACAATAGCTGTTCCTACTCTCATTAATACCGGAAACAAAAAAGGAGGTGGGGTTATTGACTTGTTAATAACAATTTCTTCTACATCTTGTTCTTTCTTTCCGATGACTACCTTTACTAACGCGGAAATGCGTAGTGGTTTCACCTGTCGAATAAACTTGGCATGATATGTGTGTTGTTTAAAGGCCTTCATTTTGTGATACGATTGAATAACAGGGTACGATTATTTTGCATTGATTACGTGGGTTGTGACGTCATCTACTGACAGGAACAACAGGAATATAATTATTTTGATTGGAAAAAACGTTTATTTTTCCACGTCGGTTATTTGCCGATGGGTTAAGAATGTCGCGCTTTCTTTCGTTCAAGGTTGGTATGACCTTTAATTAAAGGAAGTAGGTGGTTATATTTAATTGATAAATAGCATCATTTTAACCAAGGAATTGGATGCCTCAAAGAGCGTGTGTAAATCCATCTTAGCTACACTTTCTCAAAACGTTCTGTAAAAACACTTTGATAAGTTGTGATGGCCTGTTTATGTTCAGCTCCTTTTTTCAATACCTTTGGGTCGCTTTCGGATGGCTTAGTTGATTTTCTTAATCGCACGTTAACGATTAACTTTAACACTTGGTTCTCGTAGAGTAATGAGTGTTTGCAAACTTTTGGATGGGGCCTATGATGATATGGTAAGAGACACACTTAACCCTTTACCACCCGGCCCATTTTTGACGTTATACTACCCTTACCACCCAGCCGATTTGCTCAAAATGCAACTTTTGGGAGCACTTTTGTAACAATTTTTAACTGTCTTGTAAATGGTCTTAATCAATGATTCGTGGTATTATACATTCATTTGGTACAATGTCAAACTGTTCCCTTAGATTTTATTATAAATATTCTAATGAGCGTTGTCATAGCAACCAATAAAACATGCCTAATAAAACCCTTGATTTTAAGCGGATTTTGGGATTAATTCACACATATTGAAAATCAAAAATTAAGAATTGCTATCGTCATTGTGACAAAAAAGTTACATTTGTCTTAATACATTATTTTCTTTCTTAATTGTATCATTTGACTGCATTGTACTACAATATAATAGGCTGTTCAATCTAATGTACTCACCAAAACTTATTCTAAAAGTAAGAAACATAATGTATGAATTTGAAAATACAATAAGATGTTTATTTGTCAACAATAATAACAATAACATATAATAAAAACAACACATGTATTACTGAACTAACACAAAATGAAATGTTATTCATCTTAGTGTGCTTGTAATATAATATCACCTAGCTTACAGTCATTACTGACACAATAGCTCTTCCTTATTATTCCTTATTAATATTGTAACAATTGGTAATGTGCTACAATACTATCTGACTATTAAATGTAATTCATAAACTTTAGAGTATGATACTACAAATACAAAATAAAACAATTGTATTTTTGTAATATCATACCACTTGGCTTATAGCCATAACTGACACAATAACCTTCACTCATATAGAAACTATCAGTATTTTTGCAATTTACTATTTGTAAACTCATGAGTATGACATTACAAACAGGAAATTAAATTTTTTTTACCATGTTTGTAGTATCATACCACTTAGCTTATGTTCATTACTGACACAATAGGTTTTCGTTCCTCATTAATATTGTAACTTTTGATAATGTGCTACAATACTATTTCATGTAATTCATAAACTATAGAGTATGATATTACAAACACAAAATAAAACAATAGCGTTTTTGTAATATCATACCACTAAGGTTTAAGTCATAACTGACATTTATAGGATATCCTATGATTTTGAGGAATATCATTTTTATCTACGTTGTGATATTGATATCTGCACGAGAGAGCGAAGCGAGCGAGTGCATATATCAATATCATTGAGTAGATTAAAATGATATTCTGAAAAAATCATAGGATGTTCTTATTATCCTACACTTACAAGGAGTGTACTGAATGTATAATATCATTGTAAAATGAATTTCATGCCAAATAGAGTCAATTTGGCGGGAAATCAACAAGCGGAGTATATCGTCACAATATCCTCCGCATATTGGGTTTTCCGGAGTATATCGTCACGATATCCTCCGCCCGGAGTATATCGTGACAATATCCTCCGGATATTCATTTTGCCAATAAATATCAAATTTATTTTTTCATGTTATTATACATTTAGTACATTAAGTGTAGGATAAAGCTTTTTATTCCTCATTAATATCATAACGTATGACTTTGTGTCCAGTACTTTTGATTCATAACTATAAAATATGATATTACAAACACAAAATGAAAATATAGTGTGTTTGTAATATCATACCACTTATAACCATTACTTACAAAATAACTTTTGATTCTCACTCATATTGAAACTACGTATCAGTATTTTTGCAATTGACCTTTTATATGAGTATGATATTACAAACACAAAACAAAACTTTAGTGTGTTTGTAATATCATACCACTTAGCTTATAGTCATTACTGACACAATTACTTCTCATTCCTCATTAATATTGTAACTTTTGGCAATTTTGCACTTGTAAAATGATAAGTATGATTTTACATACACAAAATAAACTATAGTAGTAATGGACTAGAATGTTTGTAATATCATTCCACTTTAATATAGCAATTACTGAAACGATGCAGTTTCAGTGTGTTTGAATATTACAAACACAAATAACAAAGGAACATAATGAGTCTACAGTATCATGCTCCTTAGCTTAGTTTCAACATTTTTATACACTGTACATTCATTGACCACATATTCACTGGTGATCCACTCGATTACGCTGGTTACCAAAACGGTTTGTTTTGGTAACAAAATGTCGGAACATCCGGAAGGTACGATTTTTCTCGTTTCCTTATTTTACACTTTGTAGGCAGAATTCCCACAACATTTTTTAACACAAACGTGTATCAGTATCATATGTTTATGAAAGTGTACATATTTGCGAACAAATAGTTCAGAAGACAACAGAATCGTCGATTTACTTCCTCACTTAAGTTACATAAACGGTTTGGGTTAAAAGTGCAGATCTTAACTGTTTTTCGAAAAACCATTTATGTAACTTAAGTGAGGAAGTAAATCGACGATTCTGTTGTCCTCTGAGCTATTTTTTCGCAAACATGTACTTTTTCTTAAAAATATGATACTGATGCACGCTGTGAGAAAAAAAGTCGTGGGGATTCTGCCTGCAACGCGTGAAATAAGGAAAAAAGAAAAATCGTGCCTTCGACGTTCCGACATTTTGTTACCAAAACGGTTCGTTTTGGTAACCAGCGTAATCGAGTGGATCACCAGTGATATTGGAATTTAATCTATTTTGCTATGTTTTGCACATGTATGTGTTATTATGCACTCAGTATTCTAGTATGTAAAATGTTGAGTGTTACATTTCAACTAACACATCATGACTAACTCAGTCCATATTTCATGTGCTAGGATGGATCTATGATGACCTAAATACACGTGCCAGTATTACAGAATGATGCAGAGACTGCACTATGTGAGGAATATAGTCAGACAGTATGATAAATGAGAATTCTACATAGACCTTTGCATTTCATTTCATCAAATCATGCCCTTTAACTCACTCTCCATAAGAATGAGGCACTGTACTTTTACTGAATTTGGAGGCTTATTCAATTTGACAAATTAATTGCAGTATTCTTGCCTTACCAATTCACCTGACGAAGTTTCTTTCATTCATTGTTGTAAATTGACTTATTGGTACCGTCTCTTATTTTCAGCCTAGTTTTCACGCATCCTCTTTCTCTTGTTTGGCTTGCCTGCCTTTGATGGATCATCATATTCATAGTTGACCATATTGTGATACCTGAAACATAAAGTGCCTGAGATACATGTAAATATTGAACAGTGTGACAACAGACATGACAGATGGATGAAATAAATGTTCATATAATCTTTAAGATGTCAACACCAAGAAGTGATGACATATTGTTTTTAATCATGTTTTTGCATTTAAACCCTGTCTATATTGCAGTTCAATATGTTTTACCTAAAATACTGTAAAATTGACACTAGAATCGCGGCCATTTTGAAACTGGTGGCTATTTTGAAAATTTACTTTTGAGCAGAACTTGTACTCAAATGAGGCATATCAAATTGCAGATTAATTGGTTCAAAATAATATCTTGAGAGTAATTATATTTTTATCGATGCAAAAGTGAAAACATTTTAACATAGTTTACCATAAAAACATACCTGAAAAAGCAAGGATCTGGACACATCCTAACTTTACACACCCTGCACGAGTATTTTGTGTCGCATCTTTGTTTGTGAACACAGCACCATGATGCTGTGCTTTGAAGTTGTGGGGCATGCGCCATCTCTCGGTCATGCCTTATATCCGGATTGAGTATAACACGTTTAGGAGTGTTACTCACCATGCCATTGATGAGGCCACTTGCAACTTCCAAATGAAATTTCCTCTGTGGCATTGAGTCTTCCGGATGAAGCTTTGATAAAAGAAAAAAATCTTGTGAAGACATTCTGAATCAGGCGTACATTCAGGTGTACTTTGGTGTACATTCTAAATGAGGTAACATTGTTACTCTGCAAAATTTTTAGTACAAACAATTGAATCACTTACAATAATGCATATTGGAAGGAATGAATTGCCCAAGTAAAAAGAGATATACCACTAATACATCACCAATAGATCACCAATACACAATTAACAAAAGAATTAGTCAAGTGGTGCGTAAGTCATATATTAAAGCTGGCAACATTCAGATCACTGAAGGGTAGAAGTACGGCTTTTAGGTTGAGTGAGGTGTAAGTTGTGAAAGTTCTCTATAACAATACAGCTACTTTTTTATCTACATTTCAGCTCAGTGGCGGATCCAGAAGTTAACAAGGGGATGTGGAAATATTTTGGGGCCCCTAAAACAAAAAATTGGGCCCAAGTGTTGAACATTATGATTTAAGGCCCATTTTTGAAAATTTGGCCTAGAAAGGCCTAAAATGCCAAAACATGCCTAAAAAGGTCCATTTTGAGGCCTTACAAAATTTCTGGGTCCAAAATGTTTTGGGATCCTGGATCCGCCACTGAAGCTCTACCTTTAATACTGTTAGCATTTATTACCTCAGTATGAATGATGTGTGCATTTACAAGAGACACCCTCATCAAATGGAAAAACACTTGTCGATACCATGTCCTAGTCTTGAAGTGGCGTCTGTAAGTACCAACGCGCTGGTTCGCTACATCTACTCCTCTCATAAACTTGGTGTAGAGTTGCACAAGCTCAGGTTTACTAACTTCTCCCTCGACCCACCTTCCTCTTCTCCTAGGATAAATATGTAAAAAGTATAAAAATAAATACTAAAAAGACTTAAAGGGCAGAATTAGATCTACCTGGGCAGATCTATGAGGGTTACAAAATAACAAGCAAAATGTAAAATTGACCTATCAATCTATTCCTTACAATCTCAAATACAATATCTCCCAAAAGATTCATGATATGTTATAAATTGGCGAAGTTATAAAGGATTCAAAGTGCAAAAATGGGTGAGAATGTTTAAATTCTCCTAAACAATAAGAATGATAACTATTATTATACAAACATAATACATAATTGTAAAAATCTTTAGTTTTCCTGAAAATAAGTCTGCACTTCAGGGATTTATAGAAAAAGACATAAAACAGAAGGACATTTACCAGAAATATTCTAAAATTTAAATAATTTTTTATTAGACTGCTCGCTAGATCTGATTCTCTCTTTAGCTAAGATGAATGGTGGCATACTGTAGTCAAATTTAATCTAACTCAAATTTAAGATGCTTATATCAAACCTGAAAGTGAAATATGTACATGTGCTGTAGTATACATTTATTCAGTATAGTGCTCATGTGCAGTTATTTTTTATAATGCCTACCTTGTGAATGATGGCACCATGTTACATCGCTTGGAAGTAATCTTTGATGTCAGTATGGATACATTACGCTTGTCTTTCCATGTCAGGACATTGACTGTAAGACCACGACGCCTCTTTGTCTTTGTCCTCCAAAGGCTTTCACCTTTCTTTAGAGTTTTTACATGAGGTGCTGTCTTGCTGACGATTTCTTTTGGCAGGCCTTTTCTAGCTGTGTTTATTGTTCCCACAAGATTAAATCCTCTGTCGTTACATTCAGAAGCTAATAGCAAGCTAGTGTACGCAGAATCAGTAAATATGTCATGTCCTTCATTTGCGTATGGTTCTGTTAGTGCAATTACAACACCAACACTAGTAGGGAGAGGCTGATCACCTTTGCCACCTTTTGACATCACTGGCTCAATGGTGCTCGCTCCAGCATATGGCACAATGTTGAGAGTGTATTTGTGCTTTGCACAAGTAAGGGTGTGGGCCTTTATGCCCCAAGGGGTAGGTTTTGATTTAATATACTGTTTTATAGCAAGTCGTCCATTGAATAAAATCATACTTTCATCAGCTGCCAGCTCCCTACCTGGCTGGAAGTATTTTTGGAATTTTTTGACGATGTATGTAAGAATCTTGCGCACCTTGTAAAATTTGTCATTACTATCATCTACAGCATTGGGGTGGGAGAAATGAATTTGTCCATATATGGCCATAAAGAGATTTTTTGACATAACCTCAGATATACCTGGAGTGGAAACCAGTCTATTTTCTTCCCAATAATCGGAGATGCTGCCTTTCTTTTCTAATACATCCATGGCAAATAGTATACCAATGAAGGCTGACAATGTGTCACGATCCAGAGGTTTCCAGGTTTTATGATTTTGTTGCCCATGCAAGTTTGTACAAAGTACAATATAATTCAACAATGAGTCAGTAAAAAATAGTTTGTAAAGTTCCACGGGTTGTAAAAGTTCTCCATTTGTAATGTTCTTTGGTCCAGATGGACCTCCTGTAAATGGATATTCTTCACCAACATCATCATCAAAATCTTCCCACTCTTCATCGTCTTCAGATGAACAAGTTAATTGACTGTCATTTATGGAGGAGGAAAATTGACTGCTTTGACTAGATAATGTAAATTCATTCATTTTATCACACTCTATCCGGCTATATTGCACATAATTGTAAAATTATCCGAAAGTGAAAACATTTCGTCTTCCAAAATTTCAAACCGGAAATCAACACAAACACAGTCCAAAATGATTACCATTCAACAGCATAAATATAGGTATACGCAGTATCTTCTCAAAATGCATCATGATAAATATTTAATAAATTACATAAGGTAAACATTGGTAACGAATATCTTGTAGTGACATTCGGAAAAGAAACTTATAATTAGCTATCAAAGTTTTTGTTTCGTGTTTTTTATTTTGGCGCGAAATTTAAACTCCAAAACAAATTAGATCAAAGTTGTACGTTTTGCATACTATCGATGAGTTTTGCTTTTATATGTCAAGGTAGACTTGCGATGAGTATATCCTGTTATTATGAAGAAACGATCTCCAATAGTATTGAAGCTATTTGGAAAAGAATTCTGACTAATTTATTTCCGGCACGCCCACTTTGTCATGACGCGCCATACATTTGTTTTTAATTTTCTAAAAAGTTTTAAAAAGTTGACAGACCGTCAAATATCGCATCGGAAAGTAAATATATAAACAGGAAATTGATATTTCTTATTAATTTAATTCAAAGGGTATTATGTCTATCGTTTGACGAAATTTCATTTCAAATGAGCCACGTTCGGTCCAGATATTAGGCTTTTTCCAAAATGTTGATGAAATATTCAGCGACTACGGATATATCCGTAGTTGGGTGGTAAGCATGTGACGTCAAAACTACGGATATATCCGTAGTTGGGTGGTAATGGGTTA
The DNA here is from genome assembly GCA_903813345.2 of Owenia fusiformis. NCBI lineage: Eukaryota > Metazoa > Annelida > Polychaeta > Sabellida > Oweniidae > Owenia > Owenia fusiformis. The sequence continues at coordinate 23,726,210 of CAIIXF020000004.1, forward strand.
AGGATCAAATATTGATGGATTTGTGGGAACATTATTTAATAATACCTAATTGAAATCGGCCATGCCCCCATGAGAAGAACTTCATAGAGACAATATTGAAATGTGTAAACAAAAAATAATGGGGATAGAAGAATAGGACCCAAAAGTAAAACAAATGCCCAACTATACAGTGATAAGTCTGTTTTCTAAACTGCCAAGTTTATGCAGGTATGCAGGTATGAGCCGATTTGGACCCCACATTTTCAGGGTCACAATTTTTCGTTTTTCAGGGCCTGCCTAAGGGAGGGGGTCATATCAATAATCAACCTCTTGTAGTTATTTTTGGTTCAGGACAAATTAATATACAACACCATTACCAAGACATCTAAGAGCACATCAAGCCACTCTGAAAACAAATCCCCAATATCCCAGACTATGATACATCACATAGCAACAAACACTTGCCCAATTATAAAGGAATCAATACTGTGAATTCGAAACAACAATAAAATCTGGACATTTCCACCAGGCCTTTCCATTAAAATCTGCCACCTTTTGATAAAGGATAGAAGTAATGAAATATTGACTAAATAGATGACGTCATAGGTTTTACTTTTCAAAATTAGGAATCAGTTGATGCCGTTGGTCTAAGTTTACTCTATTTTAAATGGTTTGAACAAATTACATCATCAATGTAGCCAAGAGTTGTACCAAAAGGTGGTAGGGTTTATTGGAAAGATATATATTGTCGGATTAGAATTTAATAAAATAAGTGCGCATGCGCCATATATGACATATGTAGGTCAATATCGACCTACAAATACATTTTTGCGAGAAGTAGATAATTTCAATTAAGTTAGTTAGAATGATAACCTTGCTCAAATTACTACTGTAAACAAATCTAATTTTGACCAAGATCTCATTTTTGAGTTTCCTCATTTTATTCGTGGTGTAACTGAGTAACAGTTTCAAAGTAAATCAGGATAACTAGTTTCGTTATTTGTCTTCCCGTGCATACAATATGGAAACCTGATCTCACAAGAATACTCATATGGCCAAGGCTACTCATCATGCCCATAGATACATAACGGACTATTCTCATTTCATGTTTCTTTTTCCTAAATCCCAGTCCATAGATTGAGTTTTAGACAAAATGAGATCATAAAGTTTGCAGATTGTTCTCAAAATGTTATCATATCATAATCATATCAATTTAAACTGCACTGATATTATATGGTGTCAACTAGTTATTCGGTTAGGAAATACAACTCTCTTAATTTTCTCAGTAAATAACAGCTTGACAGATTATCAGTAAAAATGGATAATATTTGCAAGTAAAATGAAAGACACCCGAAAGGGAATATGTTGAGATTTATCTAATTTAGCTCTAAATAATAGAAAATAGGTTTAAGAGCATGACAGAAAATATGATGTATGAATACCCATTACAGGGTGTCCTTAAAACAACAGTGTTGCAATGCAGTGTTAAATCGTATGACTTTAAATCTGTCGCACGGGGTACTGTTAATTTATGTTACCATAGTAACCATTTCAATTCAAACATAGTTTCGTGGGTATTTCTAACGTTACGTACATTTCTAGTCACAATTCCTAGAAGTACAATCTGTGGAATTTTTAACAAATTTACAATAAGGTAACATCAGTTCTTCTGCTTCTGAGACACCTTGTAAAACTTGTCATCTGCACAGAATCCATTTTATTTATGGAGAATTAACGAATTAACGTCCATTGAGCATGGGAAACATGACGTGTGTATCCTTGGAGAGTGCATCAATTTCAACTTATATTCAAAATTATCTCACTTATTAATTCAATAACACTCATTTTCACACTATATCATAGTTTATCTGCATATAAATGACACCAATTGTGTGTTAAAGACACGGGGGTGTATAGGATAATATAGTTTGTCTATAATGTGTGCATTTGAAATTTCCCATGTGTTTTGTTAATAAAGCGGAGTAAACGAGTTAAAATGAATGAGATCTGAGTTCAGATATTGAGATTATATAAATAATTTGTATTATTAAAATATCTTTTTTCCAAACGTACATTCATCCGTGAGAGAGAGGTTTCGCAACTCTTTTATACACGCGGTACTAACTTCGACCGGTAATTTGAATTTTTGACCTACCAAATCTTTGAAAATCAAGGATTGCGTGTCTCATACTGCACCGTTTTCTTCAAACTTGTTTCATTCAAAGCATAACAAAACTGTTTTTCTGTTTGTACATTGTTCTGTTATACAGAGTCCGTACTTTCTGCGGTATTTGGGTCCCCAGCTGTGAGAAGGGCTTATAACAGCTTGGGACCAAAACGCTGTTAAAACGAGGGCCTCTTTACAATAAAGCAATGCACCGACAGAAAGGCAATTTTGTTTTGCTTTGAATGAAACAATTTTGAGGAAAAACGGTGCAGTATGAGACACGCAATCCCTGATTTTTAAACATCTGGTAGGTCAAAAATTCAAAATAACTGTCGAAGTTAGTGCCGCGTGTTATAGCGTGCTTATACCATGGTAAATCCATGTTTATAACTTATAATGTGAGTGCATTACGTCATCATTTGTTGCGAAGTTCTATCAATTCATAAGGAACTATCACTTATAAAACATCATTTATCAGTGGTTATAACATTCGGTCTTCTCCTGTGTTTTTGTTATCATATCACCATGGTTCCAATTTTTACATAAACACCCTCAAGTCTTCATGCAGAACCAGTTATAAATTAATTACAAAAATACAATAAATCTTTAAAAAAGTGTACCACTATTATCTCCAAGTGAATTATCTCAGAGAAACTGTGAAAATTATATTCTCCTTGAAGTTATAACAATAAATCTTCTTTTATTACACTAAATTGTAATAAACAATATTAAAGAAAAGAAACACACAATAAAAATTCAAGTGTGACATGAAGCAGATGAATATAACTTGAACGAAACTAGTTCAACTAGTTCAAATTGCACGTTAGTTCTTATATACAGAGGAGGTTCATTTTGTACGTTTGAAATTGAAACATATCCCTAAACTAACTAAAAAATACGGCACTTATTTTATTTTTTGGGTGTCCGAAAATGTGTTTCAATTTAAAGGGCTTGGTTAATTAGATTTGCAATTGATCTTTATGTAATGACAAAGGTATGAACCTGAGCTACCGAATGACTCTCAAATGGAACGTACACATCTTTACACATAATATAAGATTATACATACATTGAAATATAAGAGGTCTGTTGACCTGTTGTGATTTCACTATGCTTCTTTCTTATTGATTACTGTAAATATCATTGAATAATATAAAATAGTATTTTAGATTAATTAGAATATTACCCACTTATAAAAAATAAAGTTCAATCATCAGCCACTCTGAGACGGTAATGTCATATAAACGTTAAAAACGCAATAATATAAGAAATATGGAGGCCGGTGTGACACTCCAAACATCCCATTTCCTTTTGATGCAAAGATAGGCTTCCATTAAATGCTTTAATAAAAAAGGCTTACATAAGGCAGCTGAGTCAATACAATAACCCAAGTCAAAATGACATTGCCGTCTTTTATATAAACGAAGCAGAACTTTTGGATAAACCCTCGTATGTTGCATTGGATATTTCTATATGAAATCTATATAAGTTATCTTTATCAATGCCCTATATTGGCTTTGTTGAAACTAGGTTGCCCTCATGATCAACTAAACCATATTTATCTCAAATAAATCTTAGAAATACTCCTCTCGTTATGTAGAGGTGTAATAACGAAAAAGGCTTTTAGACGTTGAAGCAAAAAGTATCAAGAAGGAATCTATTTTATCTTAATACTGTGGTCATTCTCTCTATAATAAGTTATCCACTGACTATGCCTTTGAGTATTTTTCTCACTTAAGTCGTCTAGACGACTTTATGAACCTCAAAAATGTAGACAAACTGATTTTGCCTTTGGGAGGGGATTTTTGATAGTAATAACGTAGTCATTAAAACCGTTTCAGCTCCACTGTAATTCTAATTTAGTCGTAAAATTGGTTTGTATAAACTAAACGTGCCATAGATCATAGACTTTCTCTCAAAATAATATTATCATTATGTTGATTTCCCGATTATATGCTCGATTTTGAACAATAAGGTAATATCATTACCAAATTGGTCGATGCCAGTCAAATGAATATCACAAAAGAATGCTGGGAGTCAAGCTTCCTTGTGATTACGCCTTAAGAACGGTAACAAGCGTCAGCTGCATTGATTCTTGCCTCGGTTGGATAGTCAAATTAATTTGATCATTTTTGAGCTTTGATTCAATTGACATTTCCGAATCCAATTGCACCGTTCCTGAACCTTTAGGAAAGTCTCGATAGTTTAATTGAAACATTTCGTCTTTACTTTGCGATTGCTGAACACTTTTATTTATATCCACTTTTGATCGGCAACTTGAATTCAATAGGTCAGTAACCTTTACAAAACCCTTCACATTCGTTTGTTTAAGCTTCTTGAAATAAGCAAAGCTTTTCGTCGAAAGACGGACGGACGGACAATTTCGACTCAGACACTAGCCTCTGTGTATTTTCTTTATATGTATGTTTTGATCAGTAAATTGAATACAATGGGTAACTAGCCTTTACAATAGTTTGATATCAACTCAATCACTAGCCTCTGTGTCTTATCGTTATGTGTATGTTCTGATAAGCAAATTCAAGTCAATGGGTAACCAGCCTTTACAAAGGTTTGAATTCGACTCATTCGATAGCCACTATGTATTCTCTTTGTATGGGTATTCTTGTTATATGTATGTTTTGATCAGTAAATTAAATACAATGATAACTAGACTTTACAATAGTCTGATATAAACTCACTCGCTGGCTTCTGTGTGTTATCTTGATGTGTATGTTTTGATCAGCAAATTGAATTCAATGGGTAACTAGCCTTAACAATAGTTTGAATTCTACTCAGTCGCTAGCCTCTATGTATTCTCTTTGTGTGTGTGTTCTTGTTATATGTGTGTTTTGATCAGTAAATTGAATACAATGATAACTAGACTTTACAATAGTTTGATATGAACTCACTCCCTAGCCTCTGTGTATTATCTTCATGTGTATGTTTTGATAAGCAAATTCAAGTGAATGGGTAACCAGCCTTTACAAAAGTTTGAATTCGACTCATTCGATAGCCACTATGTATTCTCTTTATGTGTGTATTCTTGTTATATGTATGTTTTGATAAGTAAATTGAATACAATGATAACTAGACTTTACAACAGTTTGATATAAACTCACTCGCTGGCTTCTGTGTATTATCTTGATGTGTTTGTTTTGATCAGCAAATTGAATTCAATGGGTAACTAGCCTTTACAATAATTTGACTTCGACTCGGTCGCTACCCTCTATGTATTCTCTCTCATGTGCAGCTTTTGATTCTTCAATAGTTGTGTACTAAGTTCTGTTTAAGATCGCTGAACATCATTTGCTTGGTTTGATCCTTATCTCAATCATCCAGTTACATCAAACAAAATGAGTTGATCAAATTAGAATGAGAAAACAATGTAATTGAACTCCCGATTGGACTCTGATTGAAATTGGATTTCCCTAAGAGAACAGTATACATACAATTTAGAGGATATCAACATCCCTTTGTTCTTAACCCTAGAAGGCCTAAGGGGGGGGGGTCAAAATGACCCCCCTGTTAAGTTTTTTCACCATAACTTTTTATTGGCATCTAATAGTGTCTCCAAATTTTCAGTACCTGAAGCTACAGATATAAGACATGTTTTCTGAAAAAATCAGCAGAATTGTACATAGAGTTACTGATTAATTATGATGTAATCATCAGCTCCAATAACCCAGATGCATGCGAGTAGAAATAATCTTGATTTACGTCATTAAAAATTCATAAGTCAGTCAAAGTAATATCATATTTAAAATCTACATGTAAAATTACATCTAGAAATGTGGTTTTAAAAAGTGTTTATCAACTTTGAAAAATTAATTTTCTTTGAAAATGTGACTTCTAGCTCGGGGAGATTCCCCATAAACCCCATGCTATAAAATCACAAAAAATGAAATATCTTTTCTTTTAGTGGACAGATAATATTTTGCTTTACTGGACATAGTCCATATATAGTAATATTCAAGTTTAAGGGAACTTTCTTATATATCTGCCATGTTAATTGACCCGAATCAGCCACCTGGTGGTGAAACTGGTAACTACCTACCCGCATTTGGGTAATTGACAAAATCGGAAAAAGCTAACACTATTTCTACCATACCTGTTTTCCTAGGAATAAAATTATGCAATCTTACACCATCACAGTTGTTAAAGTTATTACACCAAGTTGTAGATAATTGAAGTATATTTTGGGAAAGTTTGAACATCCTAGCTATACTAATCTGTTTTTAACTTATTATAATGTAATTATCAGCTCCAACAGACAAAATCAGAAAAAAGCAAGCACTTATTCTACCATACGTGTTGTCTTAAGAATCAAATTACGTAATCTTACATCATCGTAATTGTTAAAGTTATTACACCAAGTTGTAGATAATTGAATGAAGTATATGTGGGAAAAGTTTGAACATCCTAGCTCTACTGATAAAATTTTTACAAGGGGGTACCCTTTTGACCCCCCCCCCCTTAGGTGTTCGTGTGACTATTTTTACCTTAGGGCTTCTAGGGTTAACATCATGACAAAAATAGATTTTTAGCAAAAAGTAGTCAAGCATTGAATAATGCACCTTTAAAGTAGCTTTAGCAGCTTTTTTAGGTTAAAGGTTTTCGTGAGGGTCTGAAAACTAGAATTGTCCCAAGGGGCGGAATTTTGTGGTATTTGATTTTGAATATATTTCTACAGCTATTTTTCGTCTTAGGGTCGTTGGAAAATTGACGCACTATGTCGTTCCCAGGATACCGAATTTGATATTTTTATTTTTTTCAAAATCCCCTTCCCGCGCTGGGGCCTCGAGTTAATTTTTGAATAGTGCATAGTTGCGACATAACACAAACATAGAATGAGATTTGAAACCGCCTTATGGTAACACTGTGACGTCAAACGCAATAATATCAACCAAATTGAATCGAATTGATTGGATAGGCAGCACAACAATGTATTATATCTCGAGCTAGATGTCATACTGACCGTAATCAAACTTCCGCAATGTAGGTCGCCTCGATCAAACGCGACATCAAACGCAATAAATTAAATCAAATAGATCGAACAGCCTAATTAAGCTCTTAGCTGGTAATATGGTTTCCTTTATGGGGCATCATCTTTGAATCTACAGGATTTTTAACATTCCGACGCCTTTGTTCTATTACAATTAAGTCAAACTTACAATACGGGCAAGTGCAATATTTCATGTGTTACACTTTTCTTCACCGATTTATGACTTAAAAAGTTATAAAAGCCCGGGATAAATCATTGGAAAGTGAATTTCACCTTCATGCATTAATTCAGGCTATGCAATATTACACTATTTGAGTCTACTGCTATGAAGGACGGAGATAATTTTCCTTTCCCTTATCAATTCAGATGAGGGCAATTGCAAATAATTGGACAGAGATAATTTCTCCTTTCTTCTCTACAGTGTAGTCAGGGCGGAAAACGACACTGTTTTAGTCCAGTGCATTTCTGAACGAGATTTTTTCCATGTTCATCTATCAATTCGGGTCAGGGCCAGATAATTGAATAGACTAGATGCGAGTAGAAAAATCTTGATTTACGCCATTAAATTCAGTCAAAGCGATGTTATTTTTGAAATCTACATGTAAAGGTACATCTAGAAATATCATTTCGAAAATTGTTTATCAAGTTTGAAAATTTAATTATTTTTGAAAGTGTGACTTCTAGTTCGGGTTGATTCTCCATAGAGACTATGTTACAAAATCACAAAAAGTGAAATATCTTTTCTTGTATTGGTCAGATAACGTTTTCATTTACTGGACATATTTTGATTTGCATAACTATTAGATACATAAGGGTTATATGAAAATTGTACCACTAAAACAGATGTAATTTAAGTTAAAGGGAACTTTCTACTATACCCGCCATGTTATCTGACCCGAACGGGCCACCTGGTGGTGAAACTGGGAACTACCTACTCGCATCTGCGTTATTGCTTTAGTCCCCTGCAATCCCGGGCAAGAATGAATTCAGGGCAAAATAATTGACACTATTAAGTTAGACAGCTGCATTCATGAACATGATTATTTTCCATTTTCTTTATCAATTTATCAATATTTCCAAATAAAAACCCAGTGCAAATAGTGCGAAGAATTAGGTTAATTTGACAGTGTATTGTATGCTTAAAAATATTGTATTATTACTTATCAACTTGTCTTTTGAATTACAACTGAGGTAATGAAAAGTCTCGCCCAAGGCAACAGTTTTTATAAAGAATACTGCGCTATATTGATAATATTTTTGTCAGTTTCGTATTCATGCCATTCTTTTCATCTGTTGTATGTCCTTATTTATCATTGACCCACTCTTAAATTTTGTAACTGGGTAAACACGATACTAATTCTGTTGCTTGTACATTCTGCAGGTGAATATGTCATATACCACAGGTGAATATGCCATATCACTTACCAATGAAATCGCGTAAACGGAAGTGCGCATGTCAAGTACAAGAATTTAACGAACGGGAAAAAGTTTACAGATTATTTTATTAATCAACAATGCAACTTACATTAAATACATCAATCAGTTTCAGTTTACTTTTTATTACTGCCCACACCTGTGAGTATAAATACATACGTGTATACATAAAACGGAATTGAAAAATATCTTATATGACAGTTGTTTAGTTTAATCATTTCATAATACTTTGTAATAATTTACTAAGTTGACTAAGGGCAATAATGACATTATCCGCCCGGCTAAGTTTCCCGGGAAAAGTGATATCGTTCAGTGCGTAAGATTTGCTATTTCAAATTTGCTATTTCAGCCCTGGCCATTAACGGTGGTAATAATAGTAATAACGTCATTTCTGCGGGCAAAATAGTGAAACATTGGACCCTGGGCCTGCCAATATTTCACTGTATTACATACCCAGCGAAGCATTTGTATTGAAGTCACTGGAGCTGAAGGTCGGCTATATATTCCTGTATAGCCGCCAAACCTTTTACCATGACAATTCTATGACGTCATCGGGACGTCATGTTTCATTTCTTCCTAATTTCACTCGCACACAGACACGTGGCGTCATTGATATAACGTAGCCATGATATAAAAGTATGTAATACAACAGTTATGTCCGTATCATTGAATATATGCCTTCGGTCTGTCGTAATATAACCCTCGCAAGATCGGGCTATATTGGTGACAGACCTCAGGCATATATTCAATGATAGGGACATAACTGCTAAATATTGCCCTTTGAAATGACGTTATTGTACTATTCGTCACCTATCTATACCGTGAATAACATACACCAAATACACCTGCAGAATATGCCATATACCGCAGATGAGTATCGCAGGTAAGTATCGGGTATTCATAAGTATGGCATGAGTATGGCATAATCATTATTCAACTTTAGTATATCATTGTAATGTTTCTCACTTTCTCATTGAATCAGAACCTATCACCACCCCAATAGAATGGAATGTTTGATATGTATCGCAAATACCGCGCGACCACGAATATGGCATATTTCGCGTAACATTCTTACTTTTGTACGTTCTATCTATAACTGCGTCTAGCTCGTTGTCTTTGGTATTTTTCTAGTATTGGCTTCTTAGCCATACTCCCACTGATGTTATTTTCAATATAGTGCTCATTTGTACTTTTGTAGCTTATACCTAAAATTATATTTTCTAGTCTTATTAATTAGGGCTGTCATTAAGGTGTTTGTAGATAAGATACAACCACACTATGTACATAGACACAATGACACCATCAATGTCAATGTGTGGGAGCATTATGACATCAACAAAGAGGGAAGATGTAAACAAACTGATTTATTCACGGAAATTAATACAGGTGCACGCATCACTATGACAGCTAATGAGCATTGTATATAAATTGCTTTTCAGAATTGTTTCGACAAACAGGATGTCTCAGGTATCATACTTTATTGTAGAACGCAAAGTGTTTACTGCATTTGCCCGTATGCAAAAAGTCTCACCCCCTAAGGCTGGGATTTCTAATTCTTCATCCTAGACCTAGGTTACTATAGCAACCATATCGCTCACCTATTACGCAGCATCGTGATGTTTTTGCATAAAAAGAATGATTGAATTTAACCATAAACACCAAGTTAAACAAGAATAGATAATCTTTGAATAAGAGCAAACATTGAAGACATTTTGATCGTCCCTCGTATGTTGAAATAAAAGTATTCAAGTTATTTTTGACTTCATATTGTCGTTACGACCTAAACAGAAAAGCAAATTGCCTACTCAATAAGATGATATATAAACCCCAAGAAGGACATAAAGGTTGTTTAAGGCAAGTTTGAAGAGATTAAGCACCCCTAAAAGATCATTAAATACATTAAGATTGTCAATTTTGCGTAGTGTTTGTACCATCTGGGCCTATTTAACAAGGCTCTAATTGTATGGGTAACGAAACAGGGGCGGATCTGGGAACCAACAAGGGGGGGGGGGCCAAATTTCAGGTCAGAGAAAAAAACGTCCGAAATTTTGAGGCCCATTTTCTTCAAAATTTGGCCTGAAATTAAAAAATAAGCCCTTTAAAGGCCCAGTAATGACCAAAAAGGCCCACTTTTTGGGGCTTAAAGGCCTTTTTGGCCCAAATTTTTTTTGGGCCCAATTTTTTTTCTGGGCCCACCTAAGGGGGGGGAGGCGGGCCCTAATCTTTAGGCCCTAATCCGCCAGTGCGAAATCACGTAAAATGAATTATATAAAAGTATGATTTCCTTTGAGAATGTGACAAGACACATCAAACACGGTTAGAAAGGTGGTACGATGTGTTAAACGACTACATCTTTACTTTTTGAGAAGTTTTTACTCCCTGTAATTGTCGCCATTAAGGTGGACTGGTCTTAATATGGTGGCATCTTATCCCACTTTTTGTCTTCGCGAACCGCTTTGTTTTCACTTACTTCTTTTTTGCAGCCATTTTTAAGTTTGACATATACAACACATTGACCTCGATATACAAACTGACCTATATACGAGGGGCGTTTGAAAAGTTCGTTTCTTTTTGCTCTAATTTATTGACCTATATGTTACGTATACATCCTATATAGGCTTAATACTGCCCGTGAGCATTTCTTTTACGGTAATTCAATCGAAGCGCTACTTAGTTGGAAACCGTCTCGACGAAAATGCATTTGAACTTGGAATAAATAAAAAGCTTCTTAGTTTTGATCTTAAGTATAAACAGATCCTGACATTTCTGATTTAAAACCATAATCACCTCATACTATTTCGCCTAATTGACGGACTTTATATTGACCTTCAAAAAGCTCGCGTGTTACGCAGTTGAATCTCAGCGTGTGTATGATTTGTTTAGTAATACTATTCTGTTTTCTATACAAACAAACATATGAAAGTTAGCGTGAACGGCATGGGGATTTTGCCGAAATAAAAATTGGAATATCCAGTGTCTAGTAGTGTTTTGTTTTTGACCGCTGCAATCTCGTGTTATTTTCTAAATAATATGACCTCACAGCGGTCAAAAACAAGAAAAGAACATACCTTTGCACTGATATATTGGATTTTGACCCCCTCACACGGCGATGCTTACACCCCTGTAATATTGCGTTCACTCTGTATACATAAGGTGATGTCATTGTCGTTACATAAATGACAGTGTGTTTATACAGCTGAATGTTTTCAATGATTGGTTTGAGAAAAAAACATTCTATACCAATTATCAGGCTACGTTACAAAGAACATAACAGTAATTCAAGAAAAGCAATGGCTTGTGGCCGCAGTACAGTTTATTGCAATGTGATGTAATTCAGGTACATGCAGACATGGACAGTAACACAATACGTAGGCGAGACACGCTGTTTTAAAAGAACGAGTTGAACGCAAGACAATAGACACTTATGAATATTCCATTAAAATGGACTCCTTCTGCAAAATTAGTTCTAATTAAGTCGATTGATTTTCGGAGTTGTTTACACCATTAAAACCTCAAAATTTTGAGGAGCTCTTAATTGACCTTTTGCGATCAGAATTCAGGAATTTTGTTTATGGATACTGTTGTCACGTATTTCGTCTTATTGGTATGACGTCATATAGAAATGATATTAGACATGATGGAATCACGAAATGGCGGACACGTGGCAGTTTTGAGCTAAAAAATATTGTCGTTTCTTATATAAAAACCATGGGTCGGATATTTACCAGGTATGCCTATTTGACTAGATCATGAGTTTGTCTATATATATGCGAAGTTTGGGTGAAATTCATACTAAACATCGATGCCTATAAGCGCCCCCCGTTTTTGTCAAAATCGGGGGGCGCTAAACCGCTATCTAAATCATGTCAGTAAGACCTTAGACTTGGTATGTGCTTAGCATGAATGTTGATCTAGTCAAATAGAACGCTTTCGTGAAAAATAAATCAATAAAGCACGAAATATAGAAGATTATCTCTCAAAATCAAGCATCTAAAGCTGGGTGACCTAATTGTGACGTCACTAAAAGACAGAATCCATTCGGTGATCGCAAATCATCAATTGCAAGGCCTAAAAGGTATGCAACAACTCTTGGACCTATCGACTGTGTGATATAAAGTATAGTAATGAAAGGAATTTACCTTGCGGAGCCAAGAGCCAGAATGATGTGTACAAACCTAACAACACAGCTCACCAAACAGCTAATAACAATGCAGCTCGCAGCTGGATCAAAATCGTGTTCGATTTTCACGACAAATACATGTAAACTTACTACACCCCACAATAACTATAGAAATTATTTATATTCTAAATTCGTAAACTCTACCGAATATAAATTACAAATATTGAATTCAGTTCGCCATATCGACACCAATCATTTTATGGATAAACTTCAATTCATTTCTAACAGTACTAATTCGTTTAGCTCATGGCTCATTTTAATAATTAAAGGGTATAGCTTTTGGAAAAAGGATGCCCAAATTCTGCTTAGATACCATTCTGCGTCTCAATGTCTGGTAATTTATGATAAATAATTGTTTCTTTCTGGAATAATTTTTGTTCAATTTCATTCCCATCGTAGGTTTTCACCATTTGACTTTTCGCCACATAAGGAATTGGTATTTTAATGAGTTAATTATACGATTCTCTTTGTCCAAGAACTTGTGGCAAAATGGGTGAAATGTTCAATAGATACAGAATTGAAATCGAAGTGTCATTTTGTCAGTTTATTTTCGCACATCGGGCTTTTTCGTGGTCAGATAACTGTAGGTAAGGTTGAATAATATAATTTTTGCGATCTATATTACGGGCAGGTTCAACGAAAGGCCAATTGCAAATACATCAGTTGGACTATCTTTGGCCACAAAAATGTTGTTTACCATTTTCGTTTACATTGGAAATGATATTTGAAACGGATTTCATTGAAGGCCGTATGTTTTAAAAAGCACTTTAGTTAGTTGAATTGACCAGAAGTATCAGTCACTGAGTCGATACTAAGGCCTGTACAAGCTTAAAGGGTATATTTTTCTTGAAACGCCCTCCTCATTCTGTGAAAAATTCCAGGTCGACGGAAAAAGTAGAAATTATGAATTTGTCAATCATAAAGGGGGAACATTAGGGGGGGGGGGGGGGGTTGATCCGAACCATTCGAATCTCCTGTCTTGGCGGTATTTCATCCTGCACATGGCGCTTCCGTTGATTATTCGTTTTTTATTTGTTTGTTGTTGTTTTTATTTGAATGTCTGCTTGCTTGTTTATTTCTTTGATTATTCAAGTTATTTCTAGGTTGACTCAATACTGTAGATACGTTCCAATTTCTTAGCCACTAGTTCATGATATCGTAGACGACATTAGATACAACATAAATACGAACGTGAAATAACGAAAAAAGGCCGTTAATTTGGACTTGGATAAAGCCTCAATTCTTGGAATATCAAGACGTGTGTGTTTCCTTGCTAAAATTAAGAAAATTTCCAAAAATGGAATTCTGTTTAGACTAGTTTGTTCTTGTCGAAAATCTCCGGATATGAAATGAGATCCATAGGCATTTAATCATGTTTGAAGAATAAGACCCCCGTGACCTTTGAGGTGGCGGGAGGCTTTAGATCAATCCCTAATTGTTTAAAATACAGGTGTAGCGTTCTAGTTTGATATCGTATATCTTATCAATTTAGAAATAACAAATAACACGCGTAGGTTGAACCAAAGCTCTCAGCTCATCGTGTTTTATTTAGTCTGGTGTATAGCTAACGAGATAGGGAGCTATCCAAATTGAAGCATTTTCTTGGATGGACGCTATGCTTATTACTGGTATCAGGGGTTCCCAGGGTTCGAACCTCCCCCTGGCCAAAAATTCTTTCTAAATCATGCAGTTTTTCACCATTTTGAGCACTTCTCGAGTGATTTTAGCCTTATTTGGGCCAAAATTGTCAAATGTGAACTCCCCCTGGAAATTTTTGAAAACTAGGCAAATCCTGGCTACGGGCCTGGGTATAGTTTATCATTGGCTCGCTAATAATAACACTCGGGTTTATCCTACTTCCTATGTTTCAAACGCGTATGTCATTTTGTGTTCCCAAACGGAGCTCAAGCGCTATTGGTCTATACATGTACTGTCCCTCAAAAGTGTGCCAACCAAAATTCCCATTTTAGCCTTAAAACTGTTTTGTTCATGAGTTTCTGGCAAGTTCATAGCGCATGACATAAAATATATATTGCAATTGAGGGACAAAAAGCGCTCTACTTTATAAAAGGTTTAACTCGCTATCTGATGGAGTACCATTTACCAAACTTCTGCTGAGGGTGTAGTATGTTAATTACTTGAGGCAATTTGATAACCAGACCTTTTGAGCACTCCGTTGTAGTCTCATTTTAGTATTTTGAAATTGGGAGAATGTTAAGCAGTGCAAGCTGATAAGTGCACTCTTCGCCCAAGATATCCATAATCTTCCGGTCAATCTGAACGCGTTCTGCGGTCAACCGCATCCTTTTCATTTGATAATATAAGTCACAATGTTGACTTGTCTGCTTTGATTCGCATCAATCTGTTTCATATCAATTCAAAATGTAAGCGTGGTGTATCTCTACACAACCTGATATATTGATACAATCGAATGTTATTTTGGAGTACACCCCATCCCTTTAAGTTTTGCAACCCTGAGTCCCATTTGGGATTATTCATCAAAGCTTTTTTATGGTTTGCGATTGAAAAAAATCATCTTTGTCATCTGAGCTATTGTAATTAAGGAACGAAATTAAGATTAAAAAATGACAGGCTTTGATATGGATTCCAAGAGAAAACATCCTAGTTACCATAGTAATGAAGAGGATTGTATTAACGTTATTCAAATGGATATTAAATTTAAGTAATCATAAGTATTCATTTGCCAATCGAAAACTTCATCTTAATCAGGATGCTCTTAATAAAAGTGTATCGGCAAAGGCAAAAAAATGTAATGCAATTCTTAAAATATGGATGCCATTGGTTTGTGTACGTTAGACCAAAATACACCGGCCGCAACTCAAAGAATTGTAATATGCAGAAACAACAGTAGGAGCAATAACAAACCACCAGGTGGAAAACACGTGGTCACGATCCACCAGAGATGATGATTTTATCATCCTAGACTCCATGCATATTTGTGGGAGTGTAAACAAGACAGAAACATCATGTACACTCCCTTTCATAAGTTTGGAAAAATCAACCGTTTCTGCAGGAATATTGGGAAAATATCAATAGTCATGATAATAATTGAAAAATGAACCTTTACTTCAAGTAGTTTCCATCAATTTAATGTTATTCTCTTTTGTATCTTGTGACAACCCCCCCCCCCCTCCCTCCCAACCTCTCACATTACCAATAAACCATCTATGATTACTGTAATTAATCCTCTATTGTAATTTAAACTACCTAGAATGCCTATGGCGATTGGTAGTAGATATTTTGTGTATTTTTTGATTATGAAGGAAATAAATAATATGTTAAAAAAAACTTCAGGTAGATTCGCATGTTGAGTATTTTTCATCTTATTTCCATGGTCACATATTGCAATAACATAAATATTAAGACATCACGGGAGAACACATTATTCGAAATCAAACTGTAAGTAAATGACATTTTCAAAAGAGATATTCATTTTTTGAGGTAAAAATGCAGGACTAACCTGAATAGGTTTTAATAATGCTTTTCAAATGAGGGTTTCCTAGCATTTGGAGAGACGTACTGTAGCATAGCATTGCAACATCAGAAACAACGTACCAACCACAGGTACGCATGTGGTCACGCGCCATCGGATATGCTACTATCATCGTCCCAGGATCCATGCATACTTGCGGAAGATAATAACACGCCAGATTGGTCATATATGACTACTTAGTAAAAGCCACACCCGCAGAATGTTGTTTTTTAACTTGTTTCTACAGTTTTGAGGGTTGTGGTAAACAAACGAGGACTGATCGATACGTTTCGTTCAAATGCTTAATTTTGCTCTCCAACATGAATAAATCTACTTGTAGAGTTTTTCTGAAATAATGGGGATTCTGTATATATCCTCGTGATGATATGATACATGATGACATGCAGCTTTAAAGCCAATTACTTCACCCATGGTAAACCAATACAGAATACACCCTTGTTGAAATCCTTATTTTCTAAAAAGAACTCAAGTTTTCGCCAAATGTCTTCTTCAACAAGGGTTGGTCCAAAAATCTACACATTCCGGTATTTTATAGAGGATGTTGAGAAGTTTTTTTCTGAAAGAGGTGGCCGATTACATGGTATCACTCCAAATTTTCAGAAAATCGATTAAGAAATAATTATTAAATCGAATGGTGTAGCATTCTTGGAACAACCCTCGTAACTTCGTATAGAACGATTGCAATAGACGAGATCTTTTCTCGATGCGTTACTTTCTCTATCAGCTTTCTTAGTTATCCTCGAATTCGTAATCCTTCGGACTCATAGATAAGTTATTTGTATTGATGTCAGTGTTTCCAAAGGTATACGTGAGATGTGCAAATATTAAATTTAGAGGCTACTGAATCTCGTAGAAAAGAAAAATAAGTAATTTTTATTTTTCAAATTCCAATATATAAGTTTGAGCTACTTTGATAAATAAGAGTTAAGAAGCAAAGTTAAATCTACTTATCGAACGACATCGTATGTCAACGTTGTATGCTAACTCATTTAAGAGATTCCAAGGGTATTACATTTTTATTCGTTTTTGTGGAGATGTTGAGGATAAAATACCAATGAGACAGAATAATTGATGAAATAACATTATCACAAGGGATTTAATGAGAACGGACCGACATGAAACATAGTCGAGGTGACCTTGACCCTATGTAACAAAATGCCTTGAAGAAAAAGAAGAAATTACCCAGAATTCAAAGCTGAACCTTTCTTCACGTAAGGATGAAGCTCCACTGGCGGATGGGGTGGGGGGGGCTGGGCCCCTCTGGTGGGCCCAGAAAAAAAATTGTGACCAAAAAAATGTTGGGCCAAAAAAGCCCTTAAGGCCCCAAAAAGTGGGCCTTTTTGGTCATTACTGGGCCTTTTGAGGCCTTATGTTTTAATTTCAGGCCAAATTTGCAAGAAAATGGGCCTCAACATTTCAAAATTCGGGCCCACTTTTGGGTTTTAGGGGCCCAAAATACGTTTTTGTCTGATCTGAAATTTGGCCCCCCCCCCTTGTTGCTTCCCAGATTCGCCCCTGAGCTCGGTGTATATTTTTCATATACGAATTCTGGGTTATCCTCCCCTCCTGCGTCAAATTTATTTGCGTAATAAAGAGCTATTTTAGTCGAACTTAATTTTAAGTAAAATAGATTTATGTCCCCAAATGAAACGATTAGTTTTCATCTAACGGCATGATGAAAATAGACAAGAGACATACTGATTCCCTGGAGTCTATTTGGTTTTACAAAATATCCAAAGGAGAGGGATACTAATACTTATTTAAATATTTATTTGAGTGAACTGGACATGTTTTCATCAATCGAGTCAAACTTAGTAAGTCCCTTACTTAAGCTTTACAGATGACAAATTAGGTATTTACTTACAATTGGTGTTTTGAGAATACATCCCCTTTAAAAGTTTGACCACAACCCCAGGGGGTTCACTGTATATAAACCTTGACGGGGATCCTCGGCGCACATGGGGTACCTTTTTGACATTCTGAATGGCAATGGACCCTTTTAGGATTTTGGTATGGGAATATATTGATATCGGAGGGTTCAGCCGAGGACCCCCGCCGAATTTTTTACACAGTGAACCCCTCCCCGGGACCACGACATCTTGTCTATGTGTTAAAGGCCGCTTATATTTCAAAGATTTCCCCATTTTTCACGGGTGTTCGACCTACTTCATTGAAAGCAAACATCCGAAGACACACGTCAAAGCTTTAAATTTGGTACCGTATGCATCATATTCATCACAGCAATATCACTTGGGATCGACTCGAAACGTCCTCGTTTCATTATGGCAAAACTACCGGTAGAAGAAAATGTCCCATGTGTAGTACGTGGGTTCCAGTTTTTAAAATATGATCACATATCAGAAATAGATAAAGAACGTATATCGATATTATTTAAAATCAGTTCCCTCGCTTAGGAAACGAAGACAGTCATTTCTGTGATTAGCATGATTATATAATACATACATACGGTACCATATTCACATTAACGAATACGGTGTATTTGCTTAATAAGTGAAGTACAAAAGTACAAAAATGTAGGTTGATATGCTCTTTAAAACACTGAGATAGTCTTGGTCATTTATGTCTCTTTTTTCATTTTGATATGACTTGTCAAATCCCAAGGTAGCGTGATAATAGCGGTCAGTAACAATTTGATATTAAAGTCAGACCACAGAGGGATTATACCCATAATCCTCTGCTACTATAAAAATGGTCATGAGATTTGTCATACGCAGTCGAAATCCTAAATAAGGATTGCCCTCAATTTGATTAATTTGGTAATTTTCAAAACAGCTGGATCTTAATAATCACTGTTTTACATCAATGACTCTGGGGACTGACTCATGCAGTAGTTATAAGATTAATTGTTTCGATTTCATTTCTCCAAAAATCTCAAATTTATCTGTCCCACATCATTTCAGATGTGTGAATATTAGTATCTACAACTATTTATGATGTTATGAGTATTGGTAATTAAATCAAAATTCATTTTTCAACATGTACTCTATTAACTCTAGTAATAATAAACAAAATATCCCTTGGTGCTGTGGTCTTGGATTGTGATATGATACTTAAATGATGACGGGGGGTGTGTGCTAGATGTCTTTTCACGATAGATCATGGTTTGGCGTAATTGAAGTTTGTTCTCCTTATAACTGGTGTAGTCTTTGATGTTTTCTTGTTCTTGCTGTTTTCTGTGACAATATTTTGTTCTTTCCTTTGGCAGTTGTGCATATATTCATAAGGGGGGGGGGGTATTAATGAGAAGACTTTGGAGGAATGTATTGCAATTTTTGGTATTTTCCCTATTAACACCTTTGCTTACATATTAATAGGGGGGGGGGGTATTAATGAGAAGACTTTGGAGAATTGTATAGCAATATTGTTGATATTTTTCCTTTAACACTTGTGCTTACATACTAATAGGGGGTTATGAGTGAAAAAACTTTTGAGGAATGTCATAGCAATTTTAGAGAAAACATTAGGTGAATATATAGCTACCCGAATGTCTCCCGGAGGACCTATCTTAATCATGAATTCGAGTTGGGTAATACCAAATCTTTTGTAGGTGATTTCTTATATCTAATTAGTATCCAACATCAGTGATGAAGAACAAATAATTTGGAAGGCAATCAAAAACTCTACTCTAAATAATAAAATTACTGGTTTATTGGTATTCTCATTGCGTGTCCTCTACCTATTTACATAGCATGTAAAATACCCCAACCTCTGTTGCAAGGGTTAAAGGATATGTGGCTATAACGAAACATTATAAAACTTAAGCTCAAATTCTTCAACAGACACATCATTCATTTATTTTAGGTAGATCACATTTATAAATCAACATCTATATAGTCAAGGTTAAAGGATAGGTGTCCATAACGGAACATTATAAAACTTTAGCTCAAATTCTTCAACAGACACATTGTATCTGTATTTTATGCAAATCACAGTTATTAATCAACAACTCTTGTGAAGGTTTAAAGATAGGTGTCTAAAATAATTGATTTACTGGTCTCTATTGGAGTATGTATGACCGCTTAAATTCATGAATGCAAATAGTTGTGTTTCTTGTCTGTTTATTATCATATTAGAATCGTAACAAAGACCTCGATTTTATGATTTATGTCAAATATCAATGACCTCAAATTTTATTCTGGCCATTGCCATAGACATCATTCGTTACGCGATTTTGGTCTTTTAACAATGAACAGAATAAAATTTTCGGTCTATATCACGCCACAAATCATAAAATCTCGGTCTTTATTTCTTAGATATTATCAGACTCTCGCTTAAATAAAACAGTGATGCATTTAGGCAAATCACAATCAATTCCGTGAAAGTAACATGTATTTTTCAGTGAAATTTTCATTTCTCTCTCCGATGGCAAAGCTGGCATGTGAATCAACGTTATCGTAACTTCTATTTCTATTTTCTAGGTCCGATGAGCTAGTTCCAAAAAGCTAAATTTGCTCATCAGTGAATGGTCACTTTTGATATTGAGTGTTATTCCTATGTATTTCCAGGTTACTTCTCCCTTGGTACCTACACGTGTGTGTTCTGGGTAACAATGGATGTCTTGATGTGCACTTCTTCGATTTGGCATATGTGCACAATGAGCATGGATAGATTCTTCACGCTTAAGTACCCAATGAAATATGGTCGAAACAAGACTAAAACAATGGTCGCCTTGAAGATAATGTTCGTCTGGGTAGTCAGTGCCGCCATCTGTAGCCCATTATGTGTACTAGGCTTAATTGACACTACAAATGTGCTAAATGAAGGATTATGCGTTCCTGCAATTCCAGAGTTTGTCATTTATGGCTCTATGTTTGCATTCTACATTCCTTTAATCATAATGATTGTGACGTATGCATTGACGTTAAGGATATTACGTCAAAATAGACAGCTAATGAAAGGTATGGAAGAGGCCGTAATGAAAACGAAAAGGAAAAAAACGCCGTAAGGCAATACACAGTGCTGTTAGTGCAATACGATATAATTACTCCGGTAATGAACTCAAAACTATGGATACTGAGCTTCCAAAGGAGGAAGAAAACAATGTTAATGTGATTGAAACGGTATTTGATTCCCAGCATGAACAATCCAGTGATACTGTATGTAATGGATATACACGACATGTACCTAGTGCTAATGTACAACCCCCTGAGATTGAGATCTCAGAAGATGTAGAAAACTCTAATGATCCTAATTCTGGCGACGCAGATGCACAAACTGAACATGTGGCGCCACCTAAAGTGAAACGTTTATCTGCCTCGTGTAACGATTTGCCAAGTTTTCACGTGACTAGTTGCTCACCAAAGCACAGTCAAAATAAAACTATGCAACAACAGGAATTTTTAAAAATAGGAGATCAGCGACAATTTGGTGGGAGTATGATAAGCCCGGGATTATCAAATTTTTATTTTTCTACAGCATCTTTGAATAGTATGTTGAGCCTATATCAAAGTCAAAGTTTATTAGTAGAAGATCCAGAGATGCTGGAGCGATATAGTCAGATTGATCTTGAAATGGATGAGTGTCTAAATCTTGACCAAGATTCCGCAGGTCCAAACAGTTCAAAACAAGAAGATGAGAGCTCTCATGAAAAGGAGGGAAATTGTGAAACTACTAAGAACTCATCAACTAATCGTCAAGAATTTAGAGCAAAATCAAGCAGTGATATACGATTTTCCTTAAGCTCTAGTCATCAAGATATCTCTTTGACTATAAACAATCATCTTGATATCCACTATCCCCAAAACCAATGCAGGAGTTGCGAAAATATGACATTTTCTGACAATCCTACAAAACCAGAAACAAATAAATCTACAGAAAACGCGACTCTTAATTGTGCGACGTCAAGTTTGAGCTGTCAGTCGGGAATAGATGGCAGTAACGTTTGTTTTAATATAACAAGTAAGATGAGTGATGCGCCATTTGAAACGGATGAGTCTAAAGCTGATAATACATATGAAAATGTTGTTGCGTCATCCTCAAGTTTGGATTTACATAAAGATCCATCTTTGTCTGGATCAAGCGTCATATCATCTGATGACCAAGCCTCGTGGGGAAAGGGAGAAGATGCATCAGATATCCAATCTGAATTAATTATCGCAACAACACCAATAAAGCAGAGAGCCTCAGTTGGTAAAATTTTTGACAGGTTAACAGGGTCACACAGCCATCAACATATATCCGCGTCACAAAGTCTCCTTAGCAACCATAAAACAACCAATCACCATAACAACAAGAAAACTGATTGTTGTCAGTCTAAAAAACTAGATATTCCCAAATCGCCTTTGATAAAAAGGACGCACCATTCAATAAAACAATTAAAATCATCAATACTCAAAGCGGCGTCTCCACGGAGCAATGGGTGCCAAAATGGGAAGGTTTCTCAGACTAGTTCTAAAAGTACCCTTGCAAATGGAGACGGATGTAACAGAAAGGTGCTTACATTTGACAACGAAAGTATAAAGCATAACTCAGTGACTAAGCTACGTCAGAAAAGTAGCAACGAACTCAAAGCTTTATTAGTTAAGAACAAGAATACTGGTGGGAATCCGATGAAAAGATTAACAATTTCAAAAAGGACAGCCTCAAATGAGGCAAAAGCATCAAAAGTATTAGGAATAATATTTGGAGTTTTTGTTATCTTATGGACGCCATTTTTTGTGATGAATGTTGTTTCTGTGACCTGTATGGAATGCATGGCCCAATTGACCCCAGAACTTGCCTCTTTTATCACATGGTTCGGATACCTCGCATCACTGGCCAATCCTATAATATACACCATGTTTAACACTGCATTCAGGCGGGCATTTGTGAACATTCTCACGTGTAAGTACCGTAAAGGATACAACATGGCTGACAGTGTTTATATGAGTACAACAACCAACTGGATGACTGACAAGAGAAACACAACAAATACCATGACTAATACATTGACTATAACACATCATAGAGACAGTAGGTCACAATAGAAAACGTCATTACCCTGTAGTCGAATTAATTAATAGGCTATCATTGCTCATATACGAACAATATGTTGAATAATTCAAGATCAGTACTTCCTTAAAATTAAATGTTTTTGTTCGTCTTAGTGTGCACATCTCGTGAAACTTTTTAAATGAGTGATAAAAATTGAATATTAAAATAAAACAATTGAATTGATATTGAAAATGTTCTAACTGTGCGATGCGCATGACGGAAATCACTCATACAAGTAGTTTTATATAAAGATGTCAGGTCAGTATAGGTACGTGTGTACATGTAAGTATTGATAAGTAAGCATCGTTCAGAATAAAAACGAATTTACATAATATAAATGATAATTTAAAAAGTAGACAAAACGTAATATAAGAAGGAAAGATGGCCAAGTAATGATGACAGTTAAGGGAATATGTTTACTATTATGAGTACAATGCCTTTTTCTCTTTTTACCAATGTAGGAGTTTATGAAGTACACTATCTAGTATTATAATCTAACTGTACTATCTCGTATAATGCCGTATGTGCAATGAAAATAAAAATAATCACCCCTCCATAAGTTTTAGCAATTGGAATACCCCATATCGTACCATCGGATAGTATCATTTAACTGCCAGTTTTGTTTATATTTGTATGAATAACATTTTTAGGTCATTTTCAAAATTAAATCACTAAACATTAAGTTGAACAGGCTTAATGATATATAGCGTGATACAGGGTGTTGACGATGCCATTCTGGTGACGAGGAACGTAAACTATATGGTAGAAGAATATTATGACAAATTGAGAGTCAAATATTTCTGTGTTGTTAATTCGTCCATTTTGTTTTTATCAGTCATGATACTATTTATTGTATCCGTCACAAAGTATGTAAAATATTTATTTAATGAATAAAAATAAATACTCATAATTTGTTAAATCACTGTTTCGTAGTCATTTAATTATACTCCTCCCATGTTCATCTGATGAGAAGAATGGGTCAATGAAAATAGAGAATAATGCTAGAATGCGTGCGCAATTACACATATGCGAGTAGGTAGTTACCAATTTCGCCACCAAGTGGCTAATTCGGGGGAAATGACGGCAGGGCATTACACAGTTCCTTTTAACTTGAATTATCATCAGGTTTATTGGATCACTTTTCATATTACCCTTATGTATCTAATAGTTATACAAATTAAATATGTACATATCCAGTGAAAGAAAATATTAACTGCCCAACACAAGAAAAGATATTACATTTTTTGTGATTCTACAACATGGGGTCTATCGGAGGAATCTCCCCGACCTAGAAGTCACATTTTCAAAGAAAATTGATATTTTTCAAAGTTGATAAACTCTTTTCAAAACCACATTTCTAGATGTAAGTTTGCATGTAGATCCAAATATGACATCAGTTTGACTGAATTTTGAATTTTTAATGACGTAAATCAAGATTATTTCTACTCGCGTCTAGTCTATTAAACCAAACTATGGAACTACATCTCTTGGAAATACTTTCCTGGGTGCGATAGGGACAAATTGACTCATTCAGAGAAATCGGAATTATTCCAGGGCACTTTAATTTGTGAATGGGTCAATTAAAGGTTTCATTATTGACTAATTACTCTGGTTCTCACTGAGTATTAATGAGGCGACAAGGATATCATTCAGTATTAATAATGAGGCTACAAGGATATCATTCAGTATTAATGAGGCTACAACGATATCATTCAGTATTAATGAGGCTACAATGATATCATTCAGTATTAATAATGAGGCTACAAGGATATCATTCAGTACTAATGAGGCTACAAGGATATCATTCAGTATTAATGAGGCTACAAGGATATCATTCAGTATTAATGAGACTACAAGGATATCATTCAGTATTAATGAGACTACAGGGATATCATTCAGTATTAATGAGACTACAATGATATCATTCAGTATTAATGAGGCTACAAGGATATCATTCAGTATTAATATTAATGAGGCTACAAGGATATCATTCAGTATTAATGAGGCTACAAGGATATCATTCAGTATTAATGAGACTACAAGGATATCATTCAGTATTAATGAGGCTACAAGGATATCATTCAGTATTAATGAGGCTACAATGATATCATTCAGTATTAATGAGGCTACAAGGATATCATTCAGTATTAATATTAATTAGGCTACAATGATATCATTCAGTTTTAATATTAATGAGGCTACAAAGATATCATTCAGTATTAATGAGGCTACAAGGATATCATTCAGTATTAATGAGACTACAATGATATCATTCAGTATTAATGAGGCTACAATGATATCATTCGGTATTAATATTAATGAGGCTACAAGGATATCATTCAGTCTTAATGAGGCTACAAGGATATCATTCAGTATTAATATTAATGAGGCTACAAGGATATCACTCAGTATTAATGAGGCTACAAGGATATCATTCAGTATTAATATTAATGAGGCTACAAGGATATCATTCAGTATTAATATTAATGAGGCTACAAGGATATCATTCAGTATTAATGAGGCTACAAGGATACCATTCATTATTAATGAGGCTACAAGGATATCATTCATTATTAATGAGGCTACAAGGATATCATTCAGTATTAATATTAATGAGGCTACAAGGATATCATTCAGTATTAATGGGGCTACAAGAATATCATTCAGTATTAATGAGGCTACAAGGATATCATTCAGTATTAATGAGGCTACAAGGATATCATTCAGTATTAATGAGGCTACAAGGATATCATTCAGTATTAATATTAATGAGGCTACAAGGATATCATTCAGTATTAATGGGGCTACAAGAATATCATTCAGTATTAATGAGGCTACAAGGATATAATTCAGTATTAATGAGGCTACAAGGATACCATTCAGTTTTAATGAGGCTACAAGGATATCATTCAGTGGCATGTTTCAAATCGTTGAAACTGATATACACCCCCTTCAAATATTTGGTAACCCTAATTCCCCATTTAATAGTCCAGTTAAAGTCTGTTTGTTTAATTTTTGCTCTTAATTGAGGTTAGATTTTTTTTGTTTTTTTTGTATTTTGTTTACCACCAATGAAGGTGAGCAATACCTCTTGGGTATGTCCCGTATATAAACGGTCGTAATTTACGTAATTAACATGGAAGATAGACCCAGAAACCCCTCCTTGAAGGAGCCCTGTATTATTTTATGTGCACTTATACATAGACATACAAGTACAAGTACACACCACAGCCTTTTGTGTACAAGTTGCGGACCACTCAGTCAAACACCCTGAAGTACATGTTCTTCACGCAAACAAGCAAATTTAGTCTTGCCTGAACCGGGGATCGAATCCGGGACCTACAAACATATAGTCAGTACAAGATCATTAATACAGAGAACTTTAAACTTAAAGGGGTCACAATTCAAAGACTTGAGACAAGTCGAGACTGTTACAATTATTTTACTGTAACTCCTACTTTGACGATTTAAATATTATTTTGCAGTCATTTTGTCACTTTATAATGCCAAGTTAAAAAATGGTACATTTAGAGTATGATACACTCTGGCGCTGTTTTCAATAACTTTTACTCCAAGCGCCATTGGCTTTTAAACAGAAGTGGGGGTTACCGCAAATAATATACCAATTCCACGGAGTGGGTAATTATTTTCCGTAAAACGAAATATATGAATTAAAAATATTTTGTGAAGTTTTCATAGTATTTTGATGTTTTGTGGACATATCTTCCGATTACTACCCATGATGTAGGAACGACATTTTATCGCGTGTTTATTCAACCAATGGCAGAATCGCTAATGTCGTCGGGCGTAAAAAGTCATGTGATCACTGATCACGGTTAGTTCACCGACGGTTTGATAGCTATTTCAACTTCAAAATGCCGAGTTCAATTAATATGCAGATTACCTTGAGTTGAAGGACTAGCCACCAGCCGATGGTCGAATTCGCGAATGCTGGCTTAGCTAATCTTAATGAAGTTGCTTGGTCCTTCAAAATATCATTAATTTTTTAATTTAGTGACTTGCAAAATCTCAAAAGAATGGCCAACAGCAGTCAGTAGTATTCACAATAATTAGTTCAGTTTGGGAAAATACAATCCCCGTTGAACAAAACAATTAATACGATAAGCTGTCTCCTGGGATTTTCCTGTCACAAATCCCCCTTTTAAAATCTCAATGGGCAATTTTGATCGACGACGGGGTTCTTCGAGTTTACATTTACATTTGTGCTCTCGACGTGTCATCCTTAATACAACTTTACCATTCATGAAAACGATCATTATTTGAGCATTAAAAGCTTAGAGGTTAGAGGTAGAGGTAAAATCAAAGTTATTCTAACATGAATTTACCTTATGGATTGTTGATCAATGATCGATTAAATAGTGCAATTATTGGACATGATCGACATGCCAAAAGTGCTCAGAATGGTAAAAACTGCATGATTTGAAGTAATTTCTGACCAGGGTTGGGGAAGCCGCTCTCCCAGCTGGCTACGGGCCTATCACGGGTAGCAGGTTGTAGCTTTCAAATTTTTAGTTTACTTCATTTTAGTTACCTCACGTTTGAAGAGCTCTCGTGAGAGGTACAACTTCGTCTACATCCGGGTTCTGTCCCATTGGATTATACAGGAGTGCGGTTTTCAATGCCGCACTACGGCTTTAATAAACATTTATGTAGTGTTGCATTTGCACAAATGATATTAAGATATACAACAAGGCTTTTTGAACTATAATCCCCAAATCCGAAGAAATCTTTAGTTTGAAATGCCGTCCAATTCCAGAGACGTCACTGATTTCCCACAAATTGCTCAGACGCCATCGAAGATCGAAAAATATAAATAATATTAAACAGGCAATGCGCCTATTTTTGAAGGAAAAAGGACAAAATATTATTTGAGACATGTCACTCACACAGTCATAGTCCATGGTATGACTTCCGAATATAAAGGATCCGTAGCACACTATAGCGCAGCAACATTTGAAACAATATTTATGAAGGTGTATATGTCTTGATTCTTTTAAAATGCCGTTTGCTGAAAAAACTTCCGGCTTTCGGGTCGAAAAATGTCTTTCAGCACAAGGGGTCATAAAACGTAAATATTTTGATTCGAACTTTTATACATTCTATAAGACACAGATCGTTATTCTAAGCATACGAACAAAAAAAGATTATCATAATGTAAAAATATACTATAATTTTACTGTAGATGTCGGTGTTTAATTAGTGTAATTACGCAAGTGTGTTTTTCAGATTTTGTTTGATTTTTTAAATATGAGCCAAGCCGATTATCCTTTTAATACTGAGTCCCCAGCATTCATAAAAAATGGTGTTCAAGGTGCACTATCTATACAAATTATTTTTGCATCTTGGAAGCAAGGCAGTATCTGTGTGATTTTATAAAAATTCGGAAATTTTTTCAGATATGAGCCCCCTCTAAATATTGGGTGCGGAGCAGCTCCATAAACGTAGCTCCGCACCCAATATTTAGAGGGGCTCATATCTGAAGAACATTTCCGAATTTTTATAAAATCACACAGATACTGCCTGGCTTCCAAGATGCAAAAAAAATTTGCATGGGTAGTGTATCTTGAACACCATTTTTTATGAATGCTGGGGACGCAGTATTAAAAGGATAGTCTCAAAATATATAGGTCTGGGAAATGTTTAAGGCATACTGCGTCGCTATAAAATGAATTGCACTACTATTTTCACAATTTAATTGATATTTAGTGTCAAATACACATATCTTGGTATATTTGAAGTCCCAAAACGGCTTAGTTTCAGAAATATCCCAATTTTAAATTCAAAAATGACCGTTAGCTCCGCACCCTCCGCTCATTTGCGCCGCACCCAATATTTCCCACAGGCTCTGTCTGCATAGGGTGGTGTATTAAACATCAAAATTGAGAAAGTTATTTCAAGACAAGAGAGTTTTTTGGGACACCCTGTACATAACATTCAATTTGTTAGCATCAGTGATGAAAAACTAAATCACCGGTTGGGCTGAAATCAAATATATGGAGTAATAAAATAACTGGTTTATCAACATTACTCATTGCAATCTAATGCTACGTGCTTAATTATTTATCTACCGACCATTTAAATAATTTATTTCCTGGAATCAAGGTTAAAGATGAAGGTCTCTGTTGGAATTTTGTCATCTCTTAAGTAAAACTACAGGTTTTTCAATAAGTTAGAGGAAAAAGTCTCAACTCTGATACTTTACAAGCAGTTTTCATTTTTTCAGGCTTAATACTCTCCCTATTTTTTCAATGAAACTGATTTTAACTTTTTTAGTTTTAATGCTTTCTTTGAATTAATTTGCAAAATTAACAGAAAGCATGAAGAGTAGTTTGTTGTTTAAAACCACAAATGCATTTTGAACTTTCAACGCTTTGAAATTATATCGGAAAATATGACCAGTAAAAATATAATCACATCTTTCTATTCAATAACATTTCTTCTTTTCTTGTAAGATCAAGAATTGTGGTTGAACTGATTTTAACTTAAACTAAATTTCAAAAGTGATATATGCTGAACTTGTAAGATATAACTCTTCCCTGTTAATTGGAAATACTCAAATGAAAAAGATAAGTACATAGACTAATTTATAGCTTTTTGGACAAGCCTCGTATGGTGTTTCACTCTCATGATAGCGCCACTCTTTAATTAAAACTATAATTTGCAATTTCCTCACGACACCCACTCAGGCTATAACATTAATGTATAATTCTTGGAAAATCCCATTTGTTTGGAATTGCCTAATGCGATGATATTCATTTTTGCTCTTGACATTTCGTGCGTTATAAAAAAAAGTGATTAGAACACATTAGACGAACACCTTTCTAAATAAATTACACCACTACGATGTCATCTCCATAAAATTTTCAATTTAAGTTAAGAGTGCGTACTCTTATCTGTCTAGTATCTAGCCCTTTGAAACTAATGTGCTCTGAACGAAACAAGTGCCGTGTGGTATTTGTCTGTCATCGGGCTCAAAATAAAAAATGACATATTATCGATTATTATCAGGATACATCATTTTGCGTAATTGGGTAGATTTCAGATCAACAGGATATAAACGGGTTATTAGCGATGATATCATTACTTTGAAAGACTTAATTTATAGGCGATAATATACCCAAAGTGTCTATTTTATGGAGTTGATGCATGCAATGTTAAGATTTAGATCATCGGTAATGTGTAAACAAATATTACATACGAGACGATGAGGAGTAATACGCCATCTATTTTAACATACCCTGAAATCTACAAACAAACTAATTTACTGATCTTCTTTACGGCAAATAAGATCATGAAACATCTTTCCCTGTACAGGGGCATTTTCACCTTTTTTATGCTGAATCAGTTTTGCTCTCTTTACTTATTTATTTTGTGATGATTTTAATATTTCCCCTAAACACCATACCCTATAAGTCTCTCTAGAATGGTCGTTAGTTTATAAAATATCAATCTGTTATCATTTGAGGCGTAACTACGCATGACATTTTTGCTTTGAATATTGACTTTATATATGTTTATTATGTTTTCATTAGGACTAATATTTATTCGCAATGATATTTCAGGGACAATGAAATAACATTTTTTTATTTTTTTTTTATTTCTCTATTCAAACAGTACAAGTACAATAATTAGAACAGTTCAGATATTTTTCACACCACCTCCATTCATTCAGACATTTGCAACAGTCATACTTTTAAGTTCAGGTACATAATAAAACATATTTTTTTCAAATTGCGCCTCATACAAATTGGGATTCACTTCGTCGAACTCTTTAATAAAAATAAAACTTAATTGCAAGGGTAAGTCTATTTGGTAAGATATTTTTCTTATTAGCTTGCCTTCCAAAAACCATGTCATGGGCGTTAAAATCGAAATCAACTTTAAATAAACGCTTTAAATTCCCTTTGATTGCTTCCAGAAATATTTGAATTCTTCAATACAATGAAATAACATTGGATTCCAAAAAGGTGGCCATGATCGGATTATACGGAATTATCGGAATAGCCTGTCTTTAGATTTCTGTTCAACTGGTCAGGGTTATATATTCAAACTATCAGTGTGATAGGGGATGGTGTCTGGTGAGCAACTAAATAAATAAAGTTTGGGGGGAGGATAAGCACATGTTTTAGTTTCCTGTTCGACATTTTTCAACATTTCAATATTATAAATGCGTTGCAACCTACCCCATTCAAATACCTACAGTATAACATAAAACGGATCATGAATTTTATAACTGATACAAAATACGATGGAAACTGCTAGTTAAGGCATAACAAATGTCAGTTTGACATTTTTACTTTGCCTTTATGTTTTCCGGCATTGGGACTAATATTTATTCCCAATCATAGATCAGAACATATGTGAGGGCAATATAGTGAAATATTTCATTATATTGCCCTTCGAAATGACGTTATTGTACTATTATCGAAACAACCTTACCAATCCAACCAGTCTTTGGATTTCTGTTCAACTGGCCAGGTGGTTTCACCCACTAATAGCACATACTGGCATGTGGAAACAGTGTATTTGAGGTTTTAGAAAAACGTACATTATATGGGCCATTATATGCTCTAGAGCAGCACATGATTACAAAACACCTAAAACTCTAAATATTTCCAATCGGCCTGTAATATATTAAAGTTCGCAAATATTATTACAAAATGATCGATTTTAAACAATACTTGAAATATATCTTTGTCGCAAGATTGCAAATGGCTTTTGTGAAAATTTTCTTCATACAAAGTTTTGATAAGAAACATCCAATAACTCAGATGCTAGTAGGTAGTTACTAGTTTCACCACCAGGTGACTCTTCGGATCAGATAGCATGGCGGGCATAGTAAAAAGTTCCATAAACTTGAATATTCAACTGTTTTAGTGGTTCAATTTTCATTTCACCCTTGTGTATCTAATAGTTGCAAATTAAATATGTCCAGTAAAATAAATTTTTATCTGTCCAATACAAGAAAAGAAATTTCCCTTTTTGTGATTTTATAACATGGGGAATCTCCCCGAACTAGAAGTCACATTTTCAAAAAATAATTTTAAAAGTTGATAAACAATTTTCGAAACCATATTTCTCGGTGAACTTTTACATGCTGATTTAAAAAATGACATCACTTTATCTGAATTTTGTATATATTAATGAGGTTAATCAAGATTGTTTCTATACTCGCATCTAGTCTATTGAAAATGATTTGCCTGACTAGTGCTTTGAAAACTTGAAATAGACAAATCGTTCTGAATGTAAATGGATGCAAGTAAATGTGACATATTCTAACCAGTATTCAAACAATTGAACAAAACAGACCATTTATTGCATTGAGTAAATTGCAAGTAAATTTTAGATGTGACAAATACAATTTTGGAATTTCAAAAGTGACTATTAAAGCGACCTCAATACCCCCTCTTGGGACCCCTCTTAGTGGTTTTATATTCAAGTCATGTATAAGGAGTTATATCGACTGCACTTCGCGCACAGTATAGTTTTTGTATGATAATATCATTTAACTGGAAAAACTTTTGAGAAAAAACGTAACGTTATATACCATAGAGCAGTACATGGTTCTAAAACATCTAAAAGTCTAAATATTTCGAAATGGTCTGTAACGTATTAAAGGTCGCTTACAAAATGATTGATTTAAAGCAATGTTTCATAAAATGTGTCTTAGTCGCAGGAATACTAATGGCTATTGTGAAAATTATCGTCATTCAAAGTTCAGTTGAGAAACATCCAAGATTTAAGCAAATAAAAAGTATCAATTACTCGAGTTACAGAACACAACAAGAGCAGAGAGATATCTCAAGACACAAAATATGGGATTCCTTACGATGCGCAAGTATTGCCAAAATGCAAAAGAAGCCTACATTGAAACCGCGGGAGGCAGACTCGAATGTTCCACCTGAGCTTTATCATTTGAACTGGACTAATAGTTTTCTTGATGCTTACAAAGTTGTCAAATGGCCGAAATGGGATATTTGCAAAGTGCGAGAGGAGGAGAATCTTCTATTGCTGTTTGTCATCAGTCACAAAGCCGGTATGTCTAAGCTTGTAGTCGCTAATGCAACTTTCGGCGGTCGGCTACCGGATTACCCTATTATTTTATAGGCGATTCATTTAAATATTATGAATAGTACCTGCCAGTATTCCATTCATATCATAGCCGTAGGGACCAGGGGTTCGATGGGTTCGAACGAACCCCCGGTCAGGGTTTCCCAAAAAATATTTGCTGAAAATTCATTGTAATAACCAGAAACATTCATTCAATTTATATGACCATAATAAAGTTACACTTCTCTCCAAAAGTTTGGCAACCTTAGGCACGGGATAGGAATGTCTAATTTTGGGAAGACCCCGGATCATCATTACATTATGCAAAGAAATATCAATAATCTCGCATAATTTATTTTCTAACTTAAAAGCTACTTCACCTCCAGTGAAACAAACCAACTGTCTTAATACTGATGAAACACATTTTCTTTCAAATCAAATTATTAAGTAATTTTGAAACATTTTGAAATAAGTTATTATATAAAGCATACATGTATGTATCATTTATAAACGCAAGCATTTGATCGAATAGGTGTAGTATTTATTATCCATCACTTCGATTTCTTATATTTTTGAGAATAAAATTGTCCAAAAATGTAAAAATGCTATTTTCTGAAATTGAGATTTCTGTCTTTGCCATTATTTCTGGATTAGTCTTGCACACGTTTTAAATCGTGTGACCAAAAAAGGATTTGACAGCATTCTCTAATAAAATAAAAAACCTCTTTTCTCAAAACAAAGTCTATAATGATTCACAAATTCTTCTAAAATGTTTTCATTTCTCAAAACAATTCTCGTCATTATTAATAATAATAAAACGGCGAACATTGATTATAGGGAATGGAATGTTTTCAAAGTTATCAAAGAGAGAATCAGATCTAGCGAGCAGCATAACAAAACATTGTTTCAATCTTAGAATATTTCTGGCTTATGTCATTCCTTTTCATGTCTATTTTCTGAAAATCCCTATAGTTTCAGGAAAACTAAATAATGTATTATTTTCTATAAGAATGGTTACCATTCTTATTACTTGGGAGAATTTAAAAAAATCACCAATTTTTGCACTTTGGATACATTATAACTTCACTAATTTAAAAGATATCGTGAATCATTTGGGAGATATTAATGTACATTAGATCATAAGGAATAGATTGGTAGGTGAATTGTTCATGTTACTTCGAAATTTGTCACCCCCATAGATCTGATGCTGCCTTTAAGTGCAGATTATTTTTATTTTCAATTCAAAGAAAGATCAAATAGGTATTTTGAGCACTATGTAATCTTTGTTGCAAGGCATTGCAATTTAAAAAAGGTTTACTTTTAGAGTCTACGGAGCAAAATGGATATCTTGAATACCAACTGAGAGTATTCGTGTAGTAAAAAAGACGTTTATATGTGCGCCATGATTAAATAAATATTACTCTTCGAAAAGATTTGCTATTAAACACCCACTATTCAGTAACTAACTATAGGTGAATGAGGTAATTATGAACACTCCTCTATTATAAAATGAAATACCAAATAAATAAAATTCTTTTGATTTGGAATCTTTTCAAATCATCATCTTACCTCAGTTTTGAAGTGTGGGAATCGCATGTTTCAGAATTAAACATATTGAACTTCTATTTATTTATTTTTATTTATATAGTATTTAAATCTGTGGCTCGGTCAACCTGACATTATGTGCCATTTTTTACAGAAGTACATATGAATTGACGTACATAGGTGTTACATAGTTGAAAGCATACAACAAAGTGAGGCTCGCACGACTAGTAGAATGTTTGTGGTGCTCCAAGGGTGTAATGGCTTAGCGGTGACAAAATGATGTGTCTAAATTTTCAGCAAATGATTTAATATTGAACTCTGAAGTCTCAATGAATTAGGAATGCGGATTTCTTCCTCAAATATCTCGTTTTAAAAAAATACGTTCCTTAAAGATATGTTGGGATTTGCCCTTAAATTTGGATTTCATTCTACAAATTTTCAGATTTCATGGTATCTATTCAGTATAAGATTCACCGAAAACCATTTTAATATAGAAAATCAAATTGTCTAACTTTTTCAAATTCAATTGTATTTTGCGAAAACAAAATACAGGTATCGGAAATGATGTCAATTTATTTTTCCCAGCCCTTTTAGATTACCTTTTTAATTACCAGAATACAAGAGAGCCCCTTGTGACTCTTGGTTCAAAAGCTCACCTATTTTCGAAATGGCCGCCTTGTTGTCGAGGAAAATTCACCTTTTATGAATTTATTGTAGTGACTTTATGAGTAATTTTAAATGGCCTACATTGCAATAACTCACGTCACTGCTATAACAGTAGTTTTATGAGATCATTTTGTAAAAAATCGGCAAAAATTGTATCTGCGTTTTTATTGTCGGCCAAATTAGGATTTTGGATTCTAAAACCTCGCTTAAGAAGTCTTCTCTACAGATTTTAAGCCAAACCTCTGTTGATATTATTTTAGTTTTAGGTTACCCTTGACATATTGTATTGGTATTGTTTAATAGTATCCATCAATCCATCCATCCATCCAAACACCAACCCATCAACCCATCCACCCATCCACCCATCCACCCATCCATCCATGATACAATGAAAAGTAGAATTTTCCGCTTTTTTATTGTTACAAAATTTATGGCGTCGTTCTGAATATGGTTCAGGGTTCACTACTACATCATATTTACATTTTGAGGAGGGAAGAAGAAAGCATTTAGACCTGACGTAGTTTAAAGAATAGTATTTACTGTTACATGAAGTAAGAACATCAACTTAGCAAATATTTCTCAAGTTTATACAATGGCATTGTTGCCACTATTCATGACTTTCTTTTTGGCAAGAGAACATGCATAAATATTTTCCTCTGTTTATTCATAGTAGGCTTGTAAAAAGTTTTTAAAAAACTAGACGTCTGTGTTGATTTTGTTGTCTCGTTCGTCAAAACAAGTATCCTGGTTTCTAAAAATCCATTCGTCATTTTGTTGACGTACTTTAATTAAATGAAGCCTGCACGATCATTAGACTCCAGATTTTTATCTCCGTCAAATTCAATGTTTTTCCTTATTTTTCCGATTCTGACACTACACTTTAATCATATTCTTCGAAATTGGTAGGATACATATAGTTAAGAGTGTGCTAATAGTGTTAGCCTTTTGACGTCAGAAAGTATTTTGACCCACTTTTGAAATATGGTGTCGGAAAAGTAGGTCAAAATAATAAGTTCTCCTTTAACGTATGAGTTATGAATGAATGAGAAAACTTTCTCAGAAATCCGAATCTACAAACCAAAGGACAGGTGGCGGTAAACCCCTCTTTTAGCCCCCCTACAAAACAAGTATATATTGACATGTAATTGAAGAGGAAGTATGACTTATTACTTAAAATGTGATTTCTGAGAATTTTGACATTTGACCTTGACATTAGGGTGGTTTAAAGGTCAACTTTGAGAGATGCTATTTTTGTCAAAATTTTGCCATTTTCTAATACAAGAAATGAAAGCAATTGGCTTAATTTTGATTGTGACTGATAATAAGACATGTGAATGGAAATAAAAATATTCTTAATAAATTCTCACGGGCAATTAAAAGAAAATCTTGAGAATAAATCCCCATATGGGCATTTTTAGGGGGACTAAATTTTCCTGTTTCAAAAATGAATGTTCTTGTTGCCTTTTCAGACTCCAACAGTATATTAAGCATGTTTTAAGAATTGGGATTTGATTATTGTTTTAATGCCCATGGGCAATTAGGATAAAATGACTGCAATTAAATGCACACAAGGGCACTTCCATGAGAATGGATTTTCTTATTTCAATTGCATCTCACCAGTTTTCTAAACATGTTTGCCATATTCTAAATAGTTATAGGGTCACTTTTAATAAAAAAACAAAATGTTCCCATGTACGCTGTACTTGTAATGCATATAAATGACAAAGGGAATTGTGATCTTGGATTATATTGTAGTGAAATGAGTTCCAAGATTGATTAAAAACTATGTGTATATAGGCTTCAGTATTGTCTTCATTAAC
This sequence comes from Owenia fusiformis, assembly GCA_903813345.2. Classification (NCBI taxonomy): domain Eukaryota; kingdom Metazoa; phylum Annelida; class Polychaeta; order Sabellida; family Oweniidae; genus Owenia; species Owenia fusiformis. Next base: position 23,763,581 of record CAIIXF020000004.1, read on the forward strand.
AAGGTCATCTGAATCAAGAGGTGTGTTACTTGCCTTCCCACAGTGTGTTATTGTATTTTCACTATTAAATAATATATAAAACCCTTTAAATAAATAAAGGTTTTGTAGTTTTTAATATAAGGCCCTTCATCAGAATGCCAACATATAATTAATTTTGAATGGCCTAATCTGTACATGCAGTTATGTACATTGTAGTGTACATTTATGCCCAGGTTAGCAGTCATATTGAAAACATAAACCAGTCAGCCTTATTTTCATCACAAAATTTAAGTTTTAGTGGTGAGCCCACACTCCCACAACAATGGTATTTGCAGGGAAGCTACCTCACAGTCTCTGCATTATACAGTTTCAATATCTTTTTTGTGGGAGTTTGGGCTGAAATGAATGAAAGGGAATGAGCACGATGCTAAAACTTGATGACAAAGTGAACAAAAATGACAATGTTTTCCAGATTTGCATTAGTAAACTTCATATATAGCTGGATTTTGTTAATGTTCTACTCCGAATGCTTGTATGCTATATGTTCCATATAATAAATTCTATATAATGATAAGTTTTGATATTATTTTGAGGGTAAACATAGTGTGTACCCATATTCAGTCTTGTGATAGGGGTTCTTACTGCCATTTTTTTCAAAAAATCTGAAAACTAATGCCACTTTTTTAAATTGCACATTTCAAGAAAAAAGGTTTATCTACAATTTGCAATCGGTTTTAAAAGTAAATGGAAGAATGAGTTTTTTGGAAAAAGTCTAAGTGGATCAATAGTCTGTTAAATGGACCTGTTCTTTCGATCCGTCTTCAGGTTCAGAAGTTATGGCGTTTTGAAAACTCAAAAAATCAAAAATTTTGAAGTGTAAAATACGAGATATAGACTGAGTATAGCTTAATATAATGAAAGCCTTTAAAAGAAGGGGACCTCAAAAGCCACCTAGCTTTAAAATTAGGACACCAAAATCCCTAGGTCAAAATTTAGGTTAAATTTATAGCTTTTCCATATTTTTGAGATTCTGACACTATGATTAAATGATTTGCTTCAAATTTTTGTATACAGGTAGCAAAGAGTGTGCTTATAGTGTTAGCCTTCTTCCGTCAGAAAGTATTTTGACCGACTTTTGAGATATGGTGTCCGAAAAGTAGGTCAGAATAAAAATTCTCCAAATTTAACGTATGAGTTATGAATTAAGGGTAGAATTTTCTCTGTAATCTAAATCTGCAAACCAAATTTCGATTTGAATTCCGGTTGTGAACTTATGGCGTTTTCAAATTTCGAGAAAAATCGTTCTGATGATAGCCTTATAGAAAGTCAAGAGTAGTGAAGAAATATTGAAACAAAAATACCAGTGCAGTCCATTTTCAGGTCCAAGTCCAAGTCAAGTTCCAAGTCTAAGTCCAGATCAGGTCCGCGTCCAGTCAAAGTCCAGGTTCAGGTCCATGTCCAGTCCGGTTCCAAGGCCAGTCCAGGTCCAAGCGCAGTCCAGGTCTAAATCCAGTCCAAGACCAGCCCAGGTTCAATCCAGTCAAGGCCCAAGTCCAGTCCAAGGCCAGTCTTAGTCCAGTCCAGGCCCAATTCCATGTCTGAATCCAGTCAAGGTCCAAGTCCAGTCAAGGTCCAAAGCCAGTCCAATCCAGGTCCAAGTCCAGTCCAATGTCTAGGCCCAAATCCAGGTCCAAGTCCAGTCCAGGTCTAGGTCCAAGTCCAGTCCCGGTCCAAGTCCACTCCAGGTCCAAATAAAGTCCAGTCTAGGCCCAAGTCCAACCCAGGTCCAAGTCTAGACCAGGCCAGCTCTAAGTCCAAGTCCAGCTCGGAGTCCACTCAAGGTCCAAGTCCAGTCCAGTCTGTCTTTCCATCCGTCCGTCCATCTGTCTGTCTAGAAACCCCAGAAGATCTGTCATCTGGAGTCTGAAATTGAACTTGTTTCCACAGTCTAGTTATTAGTATTATTACCACCGTTTATACGTATTTATCAAAATAAAACGCGGGACATATGTAGGTATCTAAATATAAGGTTAAATATCGCTGCGCGTATATCATGTCACCAACTCCTTAATTAGACGTCCTAGAAATTTCATACCATGGACTACCACTGAAGGGGGAGATTTGTAGATAACATAAAACATAGAACCCCTGGTCACCGAATCCTGGCTACGCCACTGCATATTTAAAGTGGATTAATCCAGTAGCCGACAGCCAAATGTTGTATTCGAGAATACAAGCTTAACGAATGTGATCCATTAAGGTCAGGATGCAATATAAACCCTCAATTGGGTCACATGGTATTTTTCAAATCTGAATCACTCCTTTCCCAAAATGTCTACATCTTTCACCTTTGCACAACGAGTGCACTAATATGTACCTAGAAAAGAGTGTAAAGAAGAATGTAAATGTATAAAAATCAAGAGAATTTCGTGAAAAAAATTCAGAAAAATTTCAGAAAATGTTTTCACTGAATTTTTGCTTATTTTCTCTTATATACATTTTACAAAACAAATCTTTTCACCAGTCTTTTCTAGGCACATAAGTGCACTCTTTGTGCAAAACTGGAAGATGTAGACAATGTGTGGAAGGAGTGATTCCTGTTTGAAAAATAACATGTGACTCAACATGAGGAATGCAGAAAAATTCCGAACATGCACCTTGACCTTAAAGAGAGAAAAATGTACAGGTCAAGCATAACTGAATAGAAAATATGGAAAATGAATTATTTTACCTTATATACAGGGTGTTCCATATGTTTCAGGAATGATGCTGTGTTTTATTGGTTTTCTTTTCAATCTTATTGAATTTTTGACACAATGTGTCTAAACATGTTTTGAATAAGTTGGCAAAGTTTCATATCGTGAAGTTCAGTAGTCTTAATTATATGGTTGCTATAGTAACCTAGGGGTAGGGTATGTGGAGCAGGTGTAACAACGCGCAAAATATATGAAATATTTGTAAAAAATAGTTTTTTTGTACGAAATGTGACTAAGTTTTAAGTTGTCAGAGTTGGATCAAACTTGTCAGTAATTAAACAAAAATTAAGGTGGATTCCAAAAAGTAAAAAAATGTCATCACCCTTGATCACATCACAATTTTAACACCTGTCATGTCATGAGTCACAAAGGAGAATAAACACAGGTAATTTTGGACGAGCGGCCATCTTGAAAAGTGAAAAAGTCATTAGCAAAGGAAAACCTTCGACTTAGGCAACACACAACAATCTATGACAAGACATGACATGTGTGAATAACAGTTTCCTGCAGCAGTCACAATTAAACTCCTGACGAATGCACATGGGGACTCAATGATGGTAACCTCTAGAGTGTATGAGTGGTACAAGCGGTTCAAATCTGGAAGGGAAACTGAGACCGATTATCCAAAATGTGGACATCCGAGAACAGTGAGAGCGCTAACTAATGCGGAAGGGATAGATGCTGAAATAATGATGATGGCTAATAAATGGTGTGATATCATTTTTAATTTCCAGGAATCCACCTTTATTCTTTTTAATTTCCAACAAGTTTGATGCGACTATGACAAATTAATACTTTGAACACTTTATACAAAAACTACTATTTTTACAAAAATGTCATGTTTTGCGCGTTGTTACACCTGCTCCACCTACCCTACCCCTAGGTTACTATAGCAACCATATTATTCAGTCTACTGAGCTTCATGATATGAAATTTCTCCAACTTATTCACAACATATTTGGACACATTTGGTCAAAAAATCAGCTAGATTGAAAAGAAAACCAAGAAAATACAGCATCATTCCTGAAACATATGGAACACCCTGTATGTTGTAAAATTATCATTCAATCGTTGTGTTTGGTGAATAGACTAGATGCGAGTAGAAGTCTTGATTTACATGAACGTCATTAACTATTCAAAATTCAATCAAAGTGATGTCATATTTGAAATTTACATGTAAAAGTGAATCTAGAAATATGGTTTCGAAAATTGTTTATCAACTTTGAATTTTTTGGGGAAATGTGACTTCTATTTCGGGGAGATTTCCCATAGACGCCATGTTACCAAATCACAAAAAGTGAGTTATATCTTTTCTTGTATTAGACAGATAACATTTTCTTTTAGTGGACATATTTTAATTTGCATAAGGGTGATATGAAAATTGAACAACTAAAACAGATGTAATTTAAGTTAAAGGGAACTTTCTAGTCCGCCATGCTATCTGACCCGAACGAGCCACCTGGGGTGGAACTAGTAACTAACTACACGCATCTGCGTTATTAATGACATACTATACTAGTACCATGCAAATTGATACACAGTTTTTACTATTTTACATTGAATATGCGTACTATATCAAGAGAAATTCTAGCATAAGCCAAAGAAAATTAACAAAGCTTTCATATGGTTATTTTCTAAGCTTGTATTCGCAAATGTACCATTTGGCTTTCGGGTAAAGGATTAGGATTAGTAAGATTACTTCAGATAGCCGTCGATTAAAAATGTTGGGCTTTTCACAAGACACGCTAATCTGTTTTGGAAAATATATAATTCTCTAATCTGATTTGGAATTCCAATTCTCTCAAAATATTCTCATGAATTTCTTCAAATCCATGTTTAGACCAAGGGCGAACGTAATACCCGAACGTTTGGTACACAACTAAGCCCCGGGTATTAAATAAGCCCTTGTTTAGACTGAGGATTGAAAGCTGAAAACAGAAGTAAACTGTTGTACCTTGAGAAAAGTGATGTTTGTTTAATCTATAAAAGACAGGAAGTCAAAATGTTACTAATGGGAATCAAAGTGATGAAGATGGCAAAGAAGCGTTCTAATCCAGATTTTGTAATAAAGCATACGAGCAGTGGACATACTTCTGGATCTGTTGAAATACTTTACCAAAGCTCGCAAATGCAGGGCTTAAGACATCATCCACTCTGTTTCTTCCTTACCATTCTCCAAAATGCAGGACTCTCGACATCATACATTCAGTTTCTCCATTGCCATTCTCCAAATGCAGGACTCCAGACACGTCATCCACTCTATTCTTTCCTTATCATTCTACAAGCAGGACTCCAGACATCATCCACCCTGTTTCTGCATTACCATTCTCCAAATTCAGGAGTCCAGACATCGTCCACTCTTTTTCTACATCATTCTCCAAATGTAGGGCTCAAGACATCATCCACTCTGTTTCTTCCTTACCATTCTCCAAATGCAGGAGTCCAGACATCGTCCACTCTTTTTCTACATCATTCTCCAAATGCAGGACTCGAGACATCATCCACTCTGTTTTCCCCAAATGCAGGACTCCCGACATCATACATTCTGTTTCTCCATTGCCATTCTCCAAATGCAGGACTCAAGACATCATCAACTCTTTTTCTACATCATTCTCCAAATGCAGGACTCGAGACATCATCCACTCTGTTTCTTCCTTACCATTCTCCAAATGCAGGACTCCAGACATCATCCACTCTATTATTTCCTTATCATTCTCCAAGCAGGACTCCAGACATCATCCACCCTGTTTCTGCATTACCATTCTCCAAATGCAGGACTCAAGACATCATCCACTCTGTTTCTTTATCATTCTCAAAATGCAGTTCTCTAAATATCATCCACTATGTTCCTAAATAAGGAATAGAGTTGATGATGTCCGGTGTAAAAGGGTAGGAGGTCCTATTAATTTATGGTCCTACTCTCCATTGATTATATGGTGACCTCTTTCCCTTATTATCTTATACACAATCAGAGCCAGTAAGGGCGTTTAAAAAGGGGGACCATAATCCCTGGGGGACTATAATTTTTTTCACACCGGTGTAAAAGAAATTATGGTCCCCTGAGGATTATGGTCCCCTTTCCTCAAGGCCCTTTCTGGCACTGACTGTGTATAAATAATAAGGAAAATAATTGTGCTTTGGTCACCATATAAGTCAATAGAGAGTAGGACCAAAATTTGATAGAACCACCTACCCTTTTACACTGGGCTCCTACGTAAGAAGAACGAAGTAACAAACAAGTGATGTGACATATGATGTTCAAAAGGTTTCATTTCATTTTCATTTCATTTATTTATTTTCAAACATCTGGTGAAACATACAGATAAGGCGGATGACACCCTAATGGGCATATTATCCGCACAGAGAAGATGAACATGACAAGCAGTGTTGTGTAAATTATGTATCTCCAGCCTCGCACTCCCCACCTCATCTATTTCGAATTCGCTTACACTATATGTAACCACCGTTCAAATAAACTAATATACTATTTGATATCATATTTCGCTTCCTTATTTCTCCATCGTTAACAGTTTATTCTGTATTTTAAAACATGGCTACAATTCTTGACTTTTTACTTTCAGCTAAACCTATGCGAGATGCAATTAGGAACACATTCGGTTCAGTAAAGAAATTTTCAAGCTGGCAGATTCGAACCGTATTTCTATATGGCGATGCAAACAATTCAGTCCTTCCCAATGAAATAGATGAAGATCTTCTAATCGGCAATGTCCCCGATGGTTATCAACATATGACAGAAAAGGATGCATTTGGTTTTAAATGGATTCAACTATACTGTCCAAGAGCAAAGTATGTTTTCCGAATAACACATGATGTATTTGTAAACCTCACTAAAGTGATAAACTATCTTAATGATATACTCGAGCAAAACGTCACGAGACTTTATCATGGTCATCCAGTGTATAACTCCACGATTCGTCATGGTGGTAAATCAAAACTTTTGAGCCCTACACATATGCAATGGAAAATCAGTTATCCAACGTACATCGCAGGCTGTGGCATACTCTTCAGCCAATCGGTGATACGGGATCTGCATTTCTTATTGTGCAAATTACCGATATGTTTCCCCGATGATACATACTTTGGCGCTTTAATGGAAGTACTCGGAGTGCCAGCTACTGGACATAAAAAGTATGTGTTACGGTTCTATGACAAAGAGGAAGTCCGTTTGGGACAAGATCCGAAAAATGTAGCTGTTGTTATACATACGAAAACCACACTCGTCCATTATTACAATGTATCGTATCCTATTAATATACAAAAACTTTTGTGGGAGGTATATTTAGACAAGGATCCACCAATTACTCCAAAACGCAATACTCCAGAACTCAATTCTCCAAAGCGATATACTAGTTCTTCAAAACTCAATACTCCAAAACGCAAAACGCAAAATGTTAAACTGAAGAATACTCCAACATTCAATAGTAGTACTGCAAAACTCAATACTCAAAAACTCAGTCCTCAAAAACCCAATACTAGTGCTGTTAAACTGAAGAATACTCCAACACTCAATAGTAGTACTGCAAAACTCAATACTCAAAAACTCAAACTCAGTCCGCAAAAAAACCATACTAGTGCTGCTAAACTGAATACCCCAAAACTCAATAGTAGTACTGCAAAACTCAATACTCAAAAACGCAATTCTCAAAAACTCAATCCTCAAAAACCCCATCCTCGTGCTGCTAAACTGAATACTCCAAAACTTAATATTAGTACTCCAAAACTCAATATTTAAAAAGGCAATTCTCAAAAACCGGTACCCAGTACTAGTACTACTAAACTGGATACTCCAAAACTCAATATTTCGACACATGATGGTAAATCAAAGGTTTTGAGTCCTGTACAAGGGAACCAAAAAAGGAAACAAAAAACACAAAAGGATCAAAAAATTGAGGAAACACTTCACTGATGCCTTGGTCACATTTGCTCCGATCCATCGGCCGGCGCCAGGCCAGTGTTTCAATATTTCATTCAATTTTGAATTACAGGGTGACCCAAAAAAATGCAACCCTCCATTTCTTCAATATTTTTCTTAAATGAAGATTAACTGCTCTGAAATTTGGCGCACAAGAACTTCATTCAATGTGAGATCCTCTGGCAAAGTTTCAATAATCATAGTTTTATATTGATAGAGTTATGGTCGTTCCAAAATATGCTCCAAATATCATCCATTTCCAATGTTAGGTTTTCGGATGAATCGCATTCCCTTCTTTCTGAACATGTAAACTCAAGAAATAATGTGTTCTGGGATCAAAAATTCCAGATGAAGTGCTTTAAAGGCCCCTTCATTCTGTTAAATGCACAGCTTGGGCTGCCAATTTCCAAACATGAAATCATCAGCCCCTTTTGGTTTGAGGTTGATATGGCAACACTGTACACTCTTAAAAATGAATTACTTGAGTATTTCCCAAGTATTTCCCAAGTATAAAAATTACTTAAAGTTAAATACTTAGTTTTACTTCATTTTACTTAGGTCTAACTTATATTGTCATTTTGAGTTTTTTAATTGCTTAATTATGTAAATGAGTATTACAATTACTACAGTAAGTATTTCAATTTCTCTCCTTGCATTAGTGAATTCACCATAAATGAATTACTTAAAAATTACTTAAAAATTATTCAGTAGTTCAAGATTATTTAAGTAATTTTTGACTTAAAATGAGTAGTACAATTTCTCAATATAAGGAAATCCAAGTAATAATTTTTAAGAGTGTAACTGTTAACACACAGCGCAATATTGGCGTTCCCAGGAAGTTCTAGCCAGTTCTAGAGTGACATAGAGGCTTCAATAGACAAGAACAGTGGTTCTAGAAGGATGGAGCTACTCCTCACACTTCTAATGATAGCATAGCCTGGCTCACTAGTCATTTCTATGAGAAGATTATCTCTCCTAGGACGGAGAACCCATGGTCATCCCACAGTCTTGATCTCAATGCCCTTGACTTCTATATATGGGGTTATTTAGAGGATAATGTGTATGAAAATAACCGTATCGCAATTGCAGAACTCCCAACAAGCAATGGCTGCAAAAATTTGAGCCATACCCATGGGGAAAATGCATCCGTGTTATGAACAGTTTTCGTTGAACATTGCAAGTTTGTTTTCAGCGAAATTGACGACATCTGGAGCATATTTTGAAACAACCATAACTCTATAAATATAAGACTATGATTATTAAAATTTTGCCGGGGGATCCCACATTGAATAAAGTCCTTGTGTGCTAAATCTCAGAGCAATTCAATTCCATTTGAGAAAAATATTGAAGAAATGGAGGGTTGCATTTTTTGGGGTCACCCTGTAAATACTCAATCGGGCGCCGTAGTGAAAATCTGAGCAAATATGTCCAAGGCATAACAGTCAATTGAATACTATATAAACCTTTTTTGTGAAAATATTAAGCCGAAAAATAGCACACCAAGCTTGTATTCGCGAATGCAACTTCCGGCTGTCGTCTATGGGATTAACCTACTTTTTGATAGTGACTAACTCATTTAAATATGAATGGAATAGTGTTAAGTAATATGCATAAAAGGAACGTGATCACTGTTCGTCGACAAACGGGTTGTTCGTTATTTAAATTCAAAGTGACGGATTAATTGATAGGTTAATCCGGTAGTCGGTAGTTGCATTCACGAATTCACTCAAGTGTATGCTCAAAGTGACTATGTTTTAGAGACAATACATGTAATGTTAATATTTAGTTCAACATTATATTAATGTATAATACATACGAGGTTTGATCTTTAAGTTCTCATAACATCTCTCTCATTTCCTCCCTGCACATTCTGTGAAAATTTCAGACGAAAACATTGAAAAATAAATAAATTGGAGATATATTATGAGAACTTTATGATCAAACCTCGTATTATATGAGACGTAGAATAATATACCATTTATTTTAATCATGGGCTTTCAACTGGATACATACCCTGTAACATACATGTACGTACTACGTACTTGTGTAACAACCCACCAAATTCATATATACTTAATAACATAATTTCTCTTATTATTTGGTGTGCTGTTACTGTATTTATCTCTAATTTAATTAGATTTTAACTTTAATTCTTAATATGCATTCAGCTAGCTGATTTCCACTCTCTAAGAAGAATGTCAATCTCCAGATACATACTTTTCAGTGATGGCGTATTGATATTAAACTGCAAATAGTGCAGAATATAGTTCCAAGATTTTTAATTATAAGCAATTTACTTTAATCACAGCATCTGTATTCAGCGTATTTATGTTAATCATATTTTGGTATCAGTATTAGGTATGAAATACTTTTATTTGTTAAGTTAGTATACAGTAGTAATTCGGGGTACATGAATTTACTTCCACAATATTTTAATTTTAAACTTTTTAATATGAGACTGGATATTAATCTGTTTTTATATATTCATATCGCACAAAGACATATTTTCAGATAAAGCTTAATTTAAAATCTTTAAACATCTTTACATCTCAGTTGCGGCCAGAACTGATGCTAGGCGTTTCGGATTGAGGGTCGTCTCAACAAACTTGATTCCAGTTAACCATCAATTTCTGTATTTCATAGAGGATAAAGTCATAATTCTATTATTTATGTTTGATTATGGTAATCCCTGTACTTCATAAAACATATTTAACTGTGGTAAATTCTATATTCAATGAAGTAAACATTTATTTATACTGTATTGTTTCATTGATAGAAATACATAATTGCGCTATTAAATATTAAGGTTCACATTTCTTAATGTTTTCGATCTTGTGCTGATGGGGCTAAAAATTGTTGTCATGGAGAGAGAGCAAGATATGTTGTCATGGAGATAGTAAGAAACGCATTCATTTGTTTTACTTTAAATCTTTCCAAATCCAAGTGTGATTTTTATCATTTGCTAATCATTTCACAAACACTTCTTTTCATATAATACTTCTACATTGGCATCATTACCATGTTTAAATTGCTTAATATACCGTTTTTTGACAACTGATATAATCTCTATCATCAGTTTTCATTCCACAAACGAAATATCAATTATTTTGCCCAATATTTCAGTTTCATAATTTTTAAACATTGAATACATGTTTTAATTGGCAGTTTAAAATGGTGCTCATTTACTAAGTCCAATATTCAGTGTCCGTTTAATGTCTATTTAGGGGAAAATCAATTTTCAATTTGATTTTGATTTGAATTGATTCTCAATTGGGACCCATAGGGATTTTGTCCCACCGTTCTTGGTTGAGTTTAAGTCATGGCTCTAATTGGTACAAAAAATAAGCTACCCACGAATGCTGTTTTTCCTCCGGGACCTTGCCATAACTAACGAAAACAATGGTGTGGACATTTTTGGATTATTTCCGGTGTTTCCTTTTGTTGCTACCTCATTTCTCAAAGTATCCATGCCAATTTCTTGACTCTGTTGAAAGCCCGTGGTCTAATCAACCGTACCTACTTATCTTAAGATGACCGCACAAAATGATAGAGCGTCGGAACCGACTGTGCCAAATCCTACGGATATTGCAGCTATGTGTGTTGTGTTTTCAAGTGTTATTTTATATATGTCCGACAAAGCGAATTATGGTTTTGATAGTATTTAGATGTCTCGTTCATTCATTTGACCAATAAAAATCATAACTGCCTGGAAAGCAATATGAAGAAAGTATGTAAATAAATTAAATAAAACGTCAAATTAAAAAGCAAAAGTCTTTTCTGGGTCACTGCGAATGGCATGATTTCCTCGAGTCGCTTCAGTTGCAAGGCAACCATACTGGGACCGATTCGCGTCGTTCCACTACTGCCCTTGGTGGGGGCCCGCTACCATACTATATGACTCCCGGAGTTTCCTAAAGCACGGTAGTGGAGGAACCAACCACAGTCTCACAATCTGTCTCCGGCAAGAGCGGCCAGAGAACCAACCCATGCCAAGGGCCGGTAAACGGTTGGACCTTCGGACCGGGTGTCCGTAGTGACAATGATCAACAACTCCGTACCTGGGGCTCGAACGCGGGACCTCCGTATCCCACGACGTTCAACCGCAAAGTAGCCTCAGTCTACGCCACTAGGCTACTCTACTTAGGTGTCAAAACTGCTAAAAAATAATGTAGTTGTTACAATTATTTGCTTGGATAAACATGATATTACATTTCTTAATTGATTAATCTGATTTAGTTGGAATCGAAGTTCGACCAGCGATCAAGGCAATGCAATCAACAACTCTTGCAAATGTAAACTTGATTCTTAAAGACAGAAAATACAAGAATCGTGATCAATGATAAGTATAATATTTAAGACAAATCTTTGAATATCGGGTAGGAGAAACATTCCAAAATGAAGAAGAATCATTGAGAACATTTGATTTGTTGCCAATATATCAATTGCGTCTCAAATGAATGAAATAAAAGGTATCGCGGGTCACTAAAGCCGATGAGTGAAAACAAATATAATTGACGCATCTAGATCGCTCAATATAACGGTAAGTGAATAGGTTTGTGTAGATACGTCGAGGAAAATAAGCTATTTCGACGCTTGAAATAATCTGATTACGCTTATTAATAATTACGCGTGCCTATTAAACACAAGTGTTGTGAAGAACAAAAGCAAGAAAACTGTACGACCTATTAAGGAACTGTGCTTCAGTTTCAAAGTGTTCTAGATATTTCCGCATGTTCAAAAACACAAAATTTATATTTTAGGCTATCCATATTTTGTCAGATATCTCCAATTCATATTACAGGGAAAACATAATCACTTTTCCGAAAAGAATTTACACTGCTACTCAAAATGAGCATTGTAATCTTCATTTAATGGAGGAAATAAAGAATATACAATACAATACAATACACGGACACAAGTACAGAGAATAGCCTAGCAAAGGCATATATCTAAAAGTGGCTTTTCCATATAGCTATGAAATCTCGTTAAGGTCTTGTTTTATTGAGATTTTAGGATATCTGCATTTTTAACCACTAAGGACTACATTTTCTTCTATTTGAATTCTGTGTGTAATTTTCTATCAAAACAACTTAGTTTTTGCACTGTTATTTACCTTTATTCAAATTCTAGAGATTTTCAAGTTTCCTGAAAATGGTCGGACTAAATCGTCTTGGCCAAAACGTTTTAGCGTTAAAACGTTTTACAAATGTAATGTAAATCCAGATTTTCGCAAGAACTCTCGGCTAAGAGCGCTCAGCTAAAACGTTTTAGGACCTTAGTCATAGCCGAGACGTCTTAGCGTTAAAACGTTAAAAAGCGAGTGTAAATCCATCTGTTTTAGCTAAGAACTCTTAGCCCGGTTTTATGCGTTGCGCTGAACGAAAAAATTGAAATGTCCTGATTACATATGTCGCATGGTCCAAAAATATGGAGAAGAACTAATTCGCCTAGCGTTCTATCATAACCCTAATAAATGAACAAAATCTTCCTACCCTCCCTAACGCTTTTAACAATGCTCTCTTTAGGATGCATTATTTATCACAAAGTATAGAAGCGGGAAAGGAATAGCTATGTTGACTGGACCATCCTTCAACCAGTGTTGAACTGCTTTTTTCATTTTACATGTATGCCTTCATATCTCTAAGACGTTTTAGAAAAACAGGTGTCTCAATCATATTTCGTAAGACGTCTTGAAAATGGTGGTGTAAACTCAACATGATTTTACTAAAACGTTTTAGCTAAGACGTCTTGAAATGTCGCGTGTATTGTAAATAGGGCCATGGCACAGTTGTTGGATTTACACTAGAGCCCTAAGACGTCTTGGGTAAAACGTTTTAGCGTTAAAACGTTTTACAAATGTAATGTAAATCTAGATTTTCCCAAGAGCTCTCGGCTAAGAGCGCTTAGCTAAAACGTTTTGGGACCCTGGTCACAGCCAAGATGTCTTAGCGTTAAAACGTTTTACAAGCAAGTGTAAATCCATCGGTTTTAGCTGAGAGAGCTCTTATCCCGTTTTTTACGCTGCGCTAAACGAAAGGTTGAAACTTTCTGTTTACATGTGTCGCATGGTCCTTTCTTTTCTCTTATCCCTTGTTCCCAATATCATCCAAAAAATATCGAGAAGAACTGAATTGCCTGGCGATCTATCATAACTCTAATATATGCACAAAATCTTCATGCTCTCTTTCGTGCTTTTAACAATGCTGTCTTTAGGACATATTTTTGTGAAACCGATGCATTCTTTATCACAAAGTATAGAAGCGGGAAAGGAATAGCTATATTGACTGAACCGTCCTTCAACCAGTACTGAATTGCTTTTTTTCATTTTACATGTATACCTAAATATCTCTAAGACGTTTTAGAAAAACAGGTGTAAACTCAATCATATTTCGTGTGACGTCTTGAAAATGGTGGTGTAAACTCAACATACTTTTTCTGAAACGTTTTAGCCAAGACGTCTCAGAATGCCGCGTGTAGTGTTAATATGGCTAATGTTGAAAACCCTTCAAAAGTTCATTTACTCTTACAAGGATCACAATTTTAATGTGAAATCACAATCCATATGTCAATTATATCACATAGTTACATTCTAATGGTGTTTTAAGTTGATTCAAATGGAATTACTTGTTAAATTAAGAAATTAAGTGACTCTTGTCATGTTATTTAGCCCTACCTACGTATACCCATGATGCCATCTATTTTTCCATTGGATTCAATTCTACAGAATCATACGATTTGGGGAATGTGTTGAGCGTACATCATCCTCTCAGGGTGTATCATTAACATTCTAAGGTTTAATTCTCTATTTTGTTATGGTTAATATCATTATGATATATAAAATCGCAAAAATAACAGTGTAACTTTCCAATGGTGTGCTTAACGTGGGGCTAGCCATGCTTCACCACGATGAATAAATGCACGTAAACCTTTGGTTTGTAAAATCGTGTTTTTAAAATACGTAATGCTTGATTTATCGGTTATTAACTTATTAGACGGACCAATTTCATTTTTGTATTTAACGACATTTTGGATGATAGTTTTTTTTTATTTCTATGCCCCTCATAGTAGGTATTGAATCATGACAATAGAACACATGGAACATCGTTAAATTCCAAGCAGAAATAAATGTGACACAAGTCGTATTTTGTAGAAGTGGTGACATATTGTTAGAGCCACCATGTTTTCGTAACCAGCACCGAGGGACAGTATTCGGCATCTGTATCACTTGTTACACTTTTTAGAAGGTAATATCTTGGGTCTCAATATAATGCCTTGTTATTGAGGAAGCTACTAACTTCTATTTTTCTCATTTAGTGTAAAACTGAACTTCAACAGTTTCTAATTTCAGGGGTTAGACCATGTCACATGACTTATATGGTGTATTCTGATTGGTCGAATTTTGCACATATTGCCAAATTTTGTTAGAGATTCCCTTTAGTTCTTGTCAGGTAGTCCTGTATTGTCTTCTAAGATTGAGTTTTTAAATTGTCTATATAAGAGTTGATGACTCTCTCCAAGTCCCTGGTTCTCTCTTTTCCATTGCAAGTTTAATCCAATAACAGTACACAAGCACATATCATTCACATTAAAAATTTATTTTTTTAAATAAATAAATAATTGATTATGAATTTTGTTGTATGATGCATAGACATTATATGTCATTTCATATCAATTTAGTATTAAGCTTATGTCACCTCACATCACTGATGTCACCTCAAATCAATGTAATATTGAGCTGACATCAGCTAATGCCAATGTAATATTGTGCTGATATCACCTCATAGACTTGTAGTAGTATTAAGGTGATGCACCTCAAATCAATGTAATATTAAGAAGATGTAGTATTGAGCTGATGTCACCTCATAGACATGTAGAAGAATAGGAATGATGTCACCTCATATCACTGATGTCATCTCAAATCAATGTAATTTTGAGCTGACATCAGCTGATAGTAATGTAGTTTTGTGCTGATATCACCTCATAGACATGTAGTAGTATTAAGATGATGTCACCTCATATCAATGTAGTATAAAGTAGAGTCCATTTCACTGCTTCATTTCGTCAGTAGAATGGCAAAAATAAGAAATTGGGAGACCATTGTGCAATAATATATGGAAAAGTATATTCCTAATGTATATGAATGACATTTGTATATTTCAGATTTTTTAGTTTTTTGTGCAATAAGCCTGTGCCGTCTTGTAATTTGAAGAATTTCAGCCATGTTAATCTTATTGAAAATAACATGGCAGAGAAACATCCAAATATAAGAGGCCACACACTTTATAAGCCAAACTAGAAGCAATCCAAGATATACAAATGTCATTCATGTACATTATGAATATACTTTTCCATATATTATTGCACAATGGTCTCCCAATTTCTTATTTTTGCCGTTCTACTGACGAAATGAAGCAGTGAAATGGACTCTAGATGTTACCTCAAATCAATGTAATATTGACCTGATGTCAGCTAATACCAATGTAGTATTGTGCTTATAAATATCACATCTTAGCCATGTAGTAGTATTTAGCTCATGTCACCTCATATCAATGTAACACACAGCTAATCTCAAACCGCATCAAACAGCGCTGTTTACGAAAAAGTGCTGGACAGCGTTGTAAAATCAGAACTGTACATCGCTGTTTTCAAAAACAGTACTGTACTAAACTGTTCAAAACAGATGATGCTAGAATAGCATTGTACATCGCTGTACAGTTCAGTACTCGAACTGCACTGTTCAGTAGTGTTTACAGAGCTGCAAGATGATGTTGCGGATTGGGGGTGTATACTATAGTATAGTAGTACAAGTCCAGAAAGTTAAACTGCATTTCAGATTGACCATGAATGCTGTTTGCAGTGTTTTACATGTGTATCAAATTATAAAAGCATGTATCTTCTACAAGGCATTTACACAATTAAACGCCAATAGTTTTAAGTTATCGCAAAAGATTACATAAGTGATTTGTTACAGATACGGACTACATGGCTTAAGGCAACAAATCTAAAATTTCCTGAAAATTGAATGGCAATAAACCGTGAGCTAAGCGAGCAGTGGTGGGTTTCGGTGGGTTCTCCTTCCAAGAAATTTAGGAAAAATGAGATTTGATTGAGTGCTTTTTAGAGTAATGTAGACCCATTACATATACTTTCAAATTTGAAGGAAAAAGTGACCAAATATGACCTTAATTTTGAAACCCTTTCTTGAGGCCCCCCCCAAAAAAAAATCCAGATTTGTATTGAACTCAATGGGGTCAGATTTTGGTCAATTTTTTCCTGAAAATTCCTGAAGACCTTAAGCCATGTATGTGTTATTGCGCAAGACTCCCATTCATATGTGGGGTGTCAAAAATTTGACACGCAGTATTTAGTCCAGATGTTTGGAATTTTGACACCATACTTTGTCCTGGGGTATGACGCAAATCTTTGAATGGTACACTACGGAAGAAAGTTTTAACAAATGACAATTTAATCACTCCAATCATTCACTTTTGATTTGCAGATAAAACACACTGTTTTGAATGAAAATACATAAGGCATCCTGTTATTCAGGAATTGAAATGGGTTCTTACTCCATTCCCATGTTGTACACAAATATGACTTTCAAGGTAATCATTGTCTTGACTCTGAACCGATTACGGTAAGTATTGCTCTGTACATTCTGAGGATTTGTCGCAAAGGTGAGATCACTTCATTCATTGGCAGTTGCTTTCTATGTGATAATTGCAGAACATTTTGAGATGAATCTGCTGATTTTTCGACGTGGAATTGCAGAATATTTGGAGATGGAATTGTTGAATACTTATGGATTGGATTGTATCGTTGAATATTTCCATTTGAAGATTGACTGCATCTTATTCCACATACATTTTGAAATATAAGCAATAATTTGATGGCACCATTTCATGATGCATCTTGGGTATAAATAAGGCATTCTGGGTAATTCAAAATAAGCATTTCAGGACTCTTGGGAGCTACATACTTCCATTGCTACGTAGCAACTTTTATATCAGTCGATTGCTTGATTTCTAATCTCACTAAACTAGATTCAAATTCATCCAGTTCTTCCACCAAACGTCTCCTTTTAAACCTTATTGCTTGGTTGATTACCTCTCGGATGACTAAGCACTTCATGTCTATACTGCCTTTTAATGAGTCAAGATTTTGAAAGATGGCGCTGTAATCTGGAAAACAAGAAAATTCAAATTGTAAAAAATAGAGTTTTTTAATTTGGAAAACAAAATGACTTTCTCTACAAAGAAAATGTAGATATCTTAAGGTTCACAACTCTTAATTTAAAAAGCAAAATAATGGTTATTTTGAGTTTGTCTTCTTCAGAATTGATTGTTTAGATAATAAACATTTTGCAGTCTTTGATTTAGATTTACATCCGAACTTTAATTGCCGTGTTGTGACTACAACTCCACTCTGTGCACTAAAACTATTTTCTGTTGTTATTGCTAAGTTTTCACTATTGGCAATATTTATTCAAAGTGCATTTCTGGTAATTATTCAGGATATTTACTTTTTTCAACCTGAAACACTGTCAAAACTGAAACTGAAATTTTGAAAAAATGATGTTAGCTGCATACATACAAATTACTGAAACTACAACCAATATTTCTTGCTTACCTTTTCCTGGACGTTTTACTTGTTTTATTAGTTCTATTTTTAACTTTTTGTTATGCACTGACACATTTTCTCGTTTTAGTGTCTTTTTCAGCTTTTTGGTATTAGTTCTTGTTATATTGTTTGTGATTGGTTGATCGAATCCATTATTTTCTATGTCACTGTCTGTTCTTGTTAAACTATCTGTGATTGGTTGTTCTTCACCGAGTCCATTGTTTTCTGCTATGTGATTGGTTATTGGCTTGACATTTTCTGAGACTGAAATGAACAAATCAAAATGATATACAAGGCATTAACATGCAAAATGTCACCACCTGCCATTTGTTACAGACACCATGTTACAGATACTGGCTGCCAAACACCAAACACCGAAATTCAATAGGATTAAATTTTGGTGAAGATGCTATTTTTGAAAATTCATTGTTCTTGTGCAAATATATAAAGACCCCATTTTTATTTGTAACCTTAGAAACGAGTACTCAACCACACCAACCTTTACACTAAAGTTGCAAAATTAACAACAGAAACAATGAAACCTTTAAATACACAAACATTAAGCAGTTAAGGCATGTTCAAATGTACAATACATTGCAAATGTTGAATAATAAATATTGTTAAACTTGAACAGTGAATCCTGTAAAGTGTAACACCTCTATAAGTGGAACACCTCCCAAGTGGAACACTTTTAGAGGTACCAATATTATTGTATTCCACTTAGCCAGGTTTTACTGTACTTTTCTCTATTAATGCAAGTGAACCCATCCAAATCCATACCTTGATATCAAACTACATGTATTGTAAAACCTGTCTAATCTACACACCAACTGAACCTGAAGTGTTTGGATTGGATTGGATTGGATTTTGAGGATTTTTAATATACAATATATATAATGTTTTAGTCAATGGCAGATTAAACAAGGCATTAGCATGCAAAATTTCACAACCAGCCATTTGTTACAGATGCCGAGCACCAACCGCCAAACCATCACCAAAAATGTTGGAACCTATAAGAATATGTCACTACTTTCAATGGTGACATAAAAATGGGACCAAAAAAGTGTTCACATTGATCAGAAGTGTTCGTCGTTCAGGTTTTACAGTAATTGACATTTTTGAGTTAAGCTGCGTCTATGATGATTTTGTCGTGAAGCTGCAGATCTACCTAGAGTTGGTAAAAGTTTTGCTTTAGTTGGTGCAAAATTCTTGTCTTATAACTCCTATCACATAAATGATCAACCTCCGATCACAGGGCTTCAAAATCCAGAATATATTCTTTCTTTTTACCCCCTGCGATAAGCAGTTAGCATTTCCCCGATTAAGAACTCGCAATCTGATTGGCTGTCGCAACACTGCGACAGAAATCATGTACAAGTCATTGCACATAATAAGATTACGTGACTCAGTTTAATCGGGCGCTTCCAAATTGGTTATAGCAGGGGGAAGAAGGAGGTACGGATTCTGCACACCTGCTTAGGAGGATGATACATGGTCAAAGCTATCAATCATGGTAACCATTATGCAGCTAACTTTGGGCTAAATTTTTGATGGTACAAGTAAATGTATGTAAATTGTACCTATTTCCAGGACATTTTCTTCCAGGATTTCAAGCCTATCAGGGCTCAGCATTTCAATCCCAGAATCCTCTGAAATTTCAGGAGTTCTTCCCATTTTTGGATATGGCGAACTTGGACGACGTAAACGAGCATTTCTTCCCAAAGGTCCCTTTCGTTTCTTTGGATTAGGGGACCTGGAGGTACCATCGGGTATTGGAGTGGAAGCACGGCTGCGTTTGGGGGATCCTGATAGGACGGCTTCATCTGTCTCATCAATCATCATATTCTGCAGCAAAAGAAATAGTTCAAGAATCATTTAAGTATAATTGCAGCAAAAGAAATAGTTCCAAAATCATTTCAATATAATTTCTGCAAATATTATTTAACAATCTATATTATCTAGGCTAACAATTTTTTTAATTAATCATTGTATTGATTTTGAATTTGAAATTTAATATTGATTCAAACATGACTCTGCTCTATTAGTCTCTCATCCAATCAAATTGCAGCATAGCCTTTCTGAATTCTTAAAGCAGATATGAAATGGTATTTTTAACCTAAGGGAATCAATATGATTTTTTGATAAATGTATTTGGACATGTTTTCTCATCAGTAGTGTGAAAATTATTTTACTCTAACGATCGTTATAGCTGCTTAATAAGCAATATTCGAATTGGTTGTGACTTTATTGGCCCCCACGTGATCTCTCACTGGCCCCCACGTGGCCCGTTTTGGTCCATTAGATCATGACGTCATAATGCCAAAATGTTTTGTTATTTGTTTACACAACAATCCTATGGTTGCCGTGACGTTGTGATTACTAAGGAACCAATAAACCAAAGCTATGTTTTGTATATGACGTTACTAATCACGTGGGGGCCAATTTAATTGATCAGTTAGTTTTATTTCGTTATCTATGAACGTTAGCAGTTATCTAACATTTATTTTATAATGGCTATCGCAAGAACACTACGTTGGGCTTACAATGGAGAAAACCGCATTTTTGTAGCTGCAAGTTGAGAAAAGCTATTTCAGTTGTCCTTTAATAGATGAACATGGTTCATTATGCAATCTGTATCTCTGAATCTGCATTGTGACCTACAGTACATATCATTCTTTATTCCTTTATGAGAAGTTTCTATTAATGAATTTACATCTACATCTAATGGTTTTATATAATGAAATTGGTGTGAATGTTTGATTCATTGTAAAATATGAATGTCTTACCTTATTAACTTTGAATGGATTTCCAAACATGTGAGATCTGATTGGTTGACTATCAATTTCCCGTAAAGCACTTGGAGATTTTTTCAAATACTCCTGGTAATTTCCCATCTGACCAATCGGAATGCTGTGTAGATCCTCTTCATTGGTAACGCGTCCAGCATTTGTGATTGTCCGTAAAAAGTTGGTACGCATTTTGGTGATTTGGGTGAGAAGATTTTTTCGTGGAATGTCGAATGCATTTCTGAAAGACAATTCAGAAAAACAATTACTTTTGTGGACTCGAACGTTTGTTAGTTAGAACTGATCATTCTTCACACACCATCACATAAACATTACAAAAAAGATGGGATGGGGCTTGACTTCTTCCCACTTCAACTTTCTGGAATGGAGAAGATATATTATAATGGGGTGACATTTGCAGCAGCCAACAGTTGAAAACTTCTTGTTTTTTCCAAAAACACCCATTTTGAAGTATTCTACAATACCTTCCATGCAGGGTTTGGGGTTAGGGCCAGTCCACTGGTCATTTGCCAGTACTTTTATTATGGACCAGTTGATTTTTTCAGTAGGTATAGAAGAAATAACATAGCAATTGGTCCGTAATGCCACATTGACCAGTTGCTCTCAGAACCTTACCTCAACCCTTGCGCCCATTGTAAACTTTCAATAACTTTCCCAGTCAATTTACTTTGTTTTACCCGCCGGGTGAGAAATTTAATTGAAATCATCGTATAAAATGACATATCGTACCCAGCTTTGATTTAAAGAAAACTACAAGATTATCCTGAAGGTGTACCAAAATACTCGTATGTTACAATAATATCTTTATGTGTAGATTAATCACGCTGGTAATATATTAAATAACTCAACTTCATTTACTTCAGAGTATGATTGTTTGTTTTTTCAACGTTTCAATAGCCATCCAACTCGCTTTATCAAGATTTTATTCAAAATATATTATACTCTGAACTAAATGAAGTTGAGTTATTTAATAATTAAACTTATTTCAATCACAGATTTCTTCTATGTTATTTCCATTTGTGAATTAAGAGATGCTCAGGTTTATGTAGGACCATGAACTTTTACCTAAAATACCAATACCAATACCTTTAACAAGAATATGACTTTCAATTTACCTGTACATCTGGGGCTTAACTTTAGGGTCAGGGACTGCTAATGTAAAACTGCTATAATCCGTCATCTCTTGCTTTAAATTTGACAAATCGTTGGATTTTAATAACTGATGGAAGTCCTTGCGCTCTAAAATGGACGTCTGTTTCTTGAAACTGATCTTTATCCCATCTGGTCTTGGCACTGATTGGCCGACAGAATTCACAAGACGCATCAATTCTGTCTTAGCCTGAAAAATGAAATCATTGATTAAACAAATTCTGAAAATTAAGAAACAATGCATATCAAATTATGCTTGAATCCCACCCCCTGGGAAAATTCAGCATGTCAAAATCCCGACCCTCTGCAATGGGGGTCTGATCTTTATTAGCAAACCTTTGAATGGTGCATTACCTATATGGATAACAAACAAAGACAGGTTCTTCATTCTTATTCCATTATAGAGGATTCTTGACTGATGGGATGACAGAAAGACAAATGGAGGGCTTCACTAAATACAAAGCCAATCTCCAATAGTATCATTTGGTACTATTTTGGCTACAATACTGTATGGTGCCATAGACTATGGTACTGTATGGTACTGTATACTAACCGTACCATATGCTACTGTATTTCAGAGTGCGGATAGTAGGGATTAAAGTGATCCATGCACCTGCAGACAAAAATGTTTCTAAATTCATATTCTTTGTTTTAAGACTTACTTGGACTTTTATGGATTAAAATCACCCAATACACCTGCAGAGAATTTTTTCTAAATTCCTATTCAATTGCTATTTGACTTACTTGTGCTTTAATTTTCTTGATGTAAGACTGTACACTGTAACTGAGACAGTTCTCCATGCTGTCAGGGACTAGGTTAGGTGCTCCCATCTTGGCAAGGGCTCTCTTCAAGGGCTAAAGAAATGAAAAGGGGATGGAGGTTACTATGAAAACATACTTTGCTGTTAAACATTGTCAAAATCTATACTGCAAAATTGGTGTTCAATTTATCCTGACTGTAGATACAGTTCATATCAGACAAATATTGTTCAGGCATTCAAACACTCAAGCACTTTCAATATATTCAGTTAGCCAAGATCTCACAAGTACATGCTTATAGACACAGACAGTGTGGCCATTCATAAAAATGTCACCACTTACCATTTGTTACAGATGCCTAACACCAACCAATGAACACAAACTGCCACACCACAAAAAATTTGGACTATTACAATGTCATCATTTAATGGTGATAATGAACAGAAGTTTAGACAAATGTTACTTTTCATTTATACCTGAAAATTGTTGACAGACAGATGAAATGGATAGACATGGACAGACAATGGATGGAAATAAGGAAAAGAAAAAACTTACCCCTGCATAATATATGGGCATGGTTTTGAGATAGCTTTCAAATTGTTGGCGCCATTTTTGTGTAGGCTTGAGCTTGTGGACCTTGAACAGATCCTCTGGAAAAAACACAATCCGAGCATCATTATATGGATCAACAAAATTCTTCTAAAAAGAATGCAAAATGCACGCATAGTCATTAATATACTATATTTCCATTCATCAGACATCAAAAAACTTTCTATAAAATAGAATAGGCTTTACCCAGGATCTTTTTCTATGAAGAATTTTTTAGACAAAAATGTAGGATCACGAAACTTTTTGTTATAATAGCCAAGGATTTTTGAAATATCATCTGGGTCATGAATTGTTTTATTTGATGCATATCTTGGGGTAAGGAATTTATTGAAGGCATTGCCCAAGAGATATTGAGGTGTTGCACCAGATTTGGAGGTGTTGTACCAGAATTTGAGGTATTCCACAATGTTTGAAGGTGCTGCACCAGATTTGGAGGTGCTGCACCATAAATCGGAAGATATTGCACTAGATTTGGTCGCGTTGCACCAGATTTAGAGGTGGTGCACCAAAAATCGGCAGGTGTTGCACCAGATATATTAATGTCTAATGTAACCTACCTAGTAATGCTATGAGGACGGGATAGTTGTAAGGCATAACGAACAAGTTGACACAAGTCAGGTTGGTGCTAGCTTTGATGTATCCAAAGGGATGACCCATCTCACTGTATTTTGCACTGTTCGGTACAAACACCTGAAATGAAGAATTCAAAGATATACATGTTTTCATTATGTAGACAGTCTACTTGGCCAGGAATATGTATGGCATATCATACCAGTATATGGTCTTTCTGTAACTTGGGGAAAACTCCATGTTTATGACAAAGGGTGACTTTTGACTTATGACTAATTATTAATAGGGGTGAACTGGTCGAAAAAATCCGATTCGAGTCAGAAAATGACGATTCGAGTTTCGAATCCGTTTCGAGTCGCGTGAAGTGCGAACAACATCGCTTTTGACCGTTCGTATTTTTAATGCGTCAATGGTGGAAAGCCGGAAATATAAACAAACACAATTCGTCATAAGTTTATTCTGATTTTATTACATATATTCTTTCATTTATGTGTACATACAATATAATAATTTAATACAAGCATATCCAAGTCATTGAAACTTATATATTCAACGCAATATCGAGTAAAAACATGCATATTGACAGTATTTTTCTGAATTTTTTTATTTTTCTGAATTTTTTTATTTTTTCGAATTTTTTTCTCAACTCGAAAATGATTCAATTCATCAACTTCGACTCGATTCGACTCGACTCGAAGCCCCAAACCCGCGAGTCCTCGACTCATCGGGTTGTCGTCTCACCCCTAATTATTAACATTAACATGGTGCAAAAACAGATTTTTCCAAAATGAGGCAAAAGTAGGATTCAGAACTCATGGTGTAAAAAGCATGATTCCAGAAAACATGGATACAAGTTTTGTTTCAAAAGAATGATGTTTTCCTTTGTCAAAAAAATAAATGATTGAAAGATGGATTGACGGATGGTTGGGCGATTCTAAAGGCTCAATGGTGGGTAGCACAAAGAGGTGTCAAGGAACAAAAAAATCGTAACAGATCGGTTTGAACATTTGACTTCGAAATGGAACAATTCTGGAATGGTTCAGAACAGAACAGATTGACTGCGTGTGTAAACTAAGTTGATTGACTAGGTCTATCTGGTAGCGAATAGCTCTTCAAAACTCTTCAATGGAAAGTACTGAAAAATTGACTTCTTTCGGTGCAAAAAAATACTGTTTTGTTGACTGCGAGCCTAATTCCACGGGTCAGAACAAAATTGGGCATCCCAAACACCTCTAGTAAAACATTTCAGCTACTGACCTGCCAGGCTACACCAGGTTGCCTCCGCTCTAAGATGTACTGGGTCAAAGGGGATGGTTCCAACTCATACTTGTCAAATGGTAGATTCTCTAATGTGAGAGGTTCACATGGTTTGCAGGAGAAGTTCACTGTAGGATTGGCTGACCTTGCAGGCTGAAAAATCAAATTATACATGTCTTGATTTTATTCAAGGTCTATTTGGCTGGGAATGTGTGTACATGTACTTGGGAAATAAAAGATTTTCAATTTTTTGACTAAGTTTTTCATTGTCAAAAGCATGCATTGCAATTTCAGATATTCAACAGTCTTTTACAATAGTCAAAGTAACATAGCACAAAACTCAAAGATAAAATTCGGGAATGTAATCCCTTGAAGCCCCTTGAGAAGGACATGTAATGCATAGAATATGCACACCATACAACACCAGACTTTTGATACATGAGGTTACTCCATAATACAGACAGATTCAAGTACTGTACTCCGGGTAAATTTCGACGATATAAAATTTCGCAATTTTTCAAAATTGCAATTCACGGCTATTTAATTTTGCGGATTTGAGTTGATGACATTTCGCAGATTGCACAAGTTGAATTTTTTTCCAATTACCGTGAATCAATGCGGACTATTTTAGCCCGTTCAGAATCCGAATTATGTTTGTATTTCCCACGTTTAGGGCATTTATTTGAATATTCTTGAATGGCTTTTTCAATTTGCAGGATATCATTGTCGTCAACAGTTCTTGCCTTTGTTGGCCTAATACTGTAGATTGGGTTAATTTGGCGCCCGCTTTAATTTGGCGAATTTGGCGAAATTGAAAAATTCGCCAATATAAATCTTCGCCAAAATTTAGAATGAATCCCCGGGAATTATCTAGGGTATTTCGTCGAGTGTATTTAGGTCACTTCCGGTTTAGTTTTTTCCAAAAATATGAAAAAAATGTTTCTCATAAATTGGCTCAGAACTGGTCAGTCACTTATTAATACTCAGGGAAAAACTAGAAAGGAAAAGTGCAGTATAGTAGCAGCATCAATCGAGGTGCAAAATGTAAAGGATGATCTCACAAAAATGTACAAACATGGTGAATATTGCCAGTGGTCCTCAAAAGAAAAAATGAACATAAAATTCGCAAACAACGCGTAAGTTAATTAAAATTTTTTTTTGCATATCCGCAAAATGGCAAAATCGCCAAATTAAGTAGCGCCAAATTAACCCAATCTACAGTAAGCCAATTCAAAATGTTTTTAGGCCTTCGCCCAACAACACTGGAAGAAACGTTTCACACAGAACGAAACATATCAAAAGGCCCGGGTCAAATCCCCGGGGATTAAAGACAAATTTCGCGACGATAAATGTTCGAGATTTTGCTACATTCGCGAACAAAGCAGATTAAATCGCACGCAAACATTACCGGGAGTACAGTATGTTAATTGGTTGAACATTAAGTACTATATTTAAGAAACAAAAGAACATGACATACTAGTGAAGGACTGTTCAGATCTGGCCAGTAAGACTCAGGGATCAACCAGTGACCAACAGAGTAGCCTTTGGTGGCAGACCTTGGTACATAGACAAGTTTACGACAACTATGCCATGCAGCAGATGTTGGGGTAGTTGATCGTTTTCCTTCTAGGGCATTTGGCACATTGAGGTTGGCTTCATGGTTTTCTGCAATAGAAAAATGTAAATATGATAATATACATATTCCTGGCCAGGTAGCCAATGAATACGACATTAAAATGTATAAAAGTTTACACAAAGTAAATAGCATTATACATGTTCCAAAGTAGTAATGTATGTAACATCAGAATGTATCAAGGTGTACATAAAGTATGACAAAATACACATTCCTGGCCAGGTAACCAATGTAGGCAACAAAGTAAATATGACAATATACATGTTCCAGGCCAGGCAGCCAATATATGTAACCTCAGCATGTATATCCTACCTTTAGTGGTATCATCAGGGGGGTCTGGTCCGATCTTCTCAAAGTTGATTACTACACCAGGATGAAGTTTCTGCACCATAGACTCCAATGTCTGCAACAACATCCTCTGTGTAAAAACTGCATAGGATCTCCCTGAAATTGCATTAGATCTCCTTAAAATATCACAGAATCTTCCTGAAATGGCACAGGATCTCCTTGGAATAGCTTATGATCTCCCTGAAATGATAGATGATCTCTTTAGAATACCCTAAGGTCTCCCTGAAATAGCATTATAGGATCTCCTTAGAATAGAACAGAATCTCCCTGAAATAGCACAGGATCTCCTTGACACAGTAGAGGATCTCCCTGAAATTGCATAGTATCTACTTAGAATAATGGAGAATCTCCCTGAAATAACAAAGGGTCTCTGAAATAACATCTCCAGAATAATATAGGCTAGGATCTCTCTGAAAAATATAAGATTTCTCTAGAATAAAGGAAAGTCAATTGCAAAAAATAATATGCCTAATACAGCAGAGCATGCAATGAAGGGGTCAAATAACAATAGAGATCTATCCTCAGTTGTGATTTGATAACTAACAACACTCATATTTCGACCAAAACCCAATACATATGTTAAATAATAAAATTGCCATTATATTTATGACTGACCTCCTGTGACTTCACACATAGCATCAATGGCTGCACTATCAGCTGATGGGATATATTGTCCTCCAGTGATTTCATTGGGGACAGTTGCAGGAAAACGAAGCACTATACTGAACAGTCTTTGATCCCACCGGAAGGGTTCTTTTGTGAGCTCATTTCCTGGAACTGTGGTATTCATTGGAAGATTTAACTGCAAGAAGGTATAAAAGACATTTACAGGGTGTCCTAAAAAAATTGTACATAGACAAATGTGGAATTTAAAACATGATCACAAAGATCTCAAAACTATCCAGGGTATTCGGATTCGCATCAACCATGACTGAGGTCATTTAAAGCATGTCATCAAAAATGTTGATTTCTCAATAAGAAAATGTGAGAATTTCGGCTTTTCTAATAAAAGAACTGCAGAACCCTCCCCTCCCGCCAGATAAATACTCAATTACTTGTTAATACCCAGAAAATAGACCCAGATATATATCCCCTAAAAATTGTATATTTTACATTTCGCATGCTCTCACTTTCTTGTCATCACAATTCCAGGAAAACCACTTGACTGGTGAATCCAGTCATACCCTCCAGAGCACTACTCTTGGCATACTTATCCCCAGTTATACCCCCCCCCTCCCTCAAAGAGCTACTCACATCTTGCTGTACTCCAGTCATACTGGTTAGCTTCCTTCCATCAGTGATACAGATAATAACAGCTGGCTCTAAGTAATAGGGGCATTTACCCTGAAAATATAACAAACAATATTTAGGCTATTATCTACTTTGGTAAGGGTAAAGAGAAATATCTGCTGTCTATGGATAAAGGTTTACAAAGCATTTTTGCCTATATCAATTCAATGGTCAGTATTGCAAAATCTAAACAAGATTGTAGAACACCATCCACAAAAAAAAGTTGGAAACAATTACGATATGTCATTTGTGATTGTGACATAAAAATGAATTATATTTTCAGCAAAGTTCATCTGTTTTTACAATGTATCACATTGTTCATTGCAGCTTAATGCAAAAGGCTGACACCCCCAGACTTATTTCTATATCTAATTTTTATGTCTAATGTTTGCGCTAAATCTTACCATGCCATAAGTGTCAATACCCAAATGCATTCTGTTGACATTCAAGAGATCGAATGCATGTTTTAGGGATGGTCCAACTGCAGACAGGCCAAGGGCTTCAAGATTCTTTAGTTTGTCTACAAATGTTGTGTGACTCTCTTTCCATCCTGCCTATAATGTAACAAGACATGGTCAGTATTAACTTCAAATTAGGCCAGGGTGCATGTTCGGAACTTTGCTGCAACACTCAATAGAGTCACATGTTATTTTTCAAATATGAATAACCCCTTCCCCACACCGTCTACATCTTTCAGTTTTGCACAAAGAGTGCACTAAAGTATCTAGAAAAGACTGATGAAAAGATTTATTTTGTAAAATGTATAAAAAATGAGAAAATTAAGTAAGAAAATTCAGTGCACTCCTGTCACTGTATTTTTTTGTTTTATTTTACATTTTACAAAACAAATCTTCTCACCAGTCTTTTCAAGGCACGTAAGTGCACAAATTCAGTAACAAATTGACAATTTAGCTGTAATTCAGTGGTATCGTTTATTGGTATGGGTTTATATTAAAGTCACTTTTAATAAAATTCTAAAACCTTTAGGTCATAATTACACATCCTGTTATGCAGTGATTTTTTCTCAGGTGGGTGCAAAATTCTACTTTTCAAATTCAGATGCCAATTGTTCATGTTTTTTTTTTCATTTTCAAGTGGGTGCAAAAGGATTTTCAGGTATGTGCAAGTCTATTTTCAAATTCTCAGTTGGGTGCTGCGCCCACTTGCTTTAGTGTTTGAACACCCCATTTACTTCAATGGTACACATGCTACAATGCTAGCAATATTTAATTTTATTTTGTTTTAATTGTTTTTGTATATTTCAAGTGTTAAAATATTTCTGACAGTTCAAATAACATGAATACATGAGAAGTGAAAGTGAAACCAAAAGTAACCTTATTCAATTTAGTGATGTCACTACCCAGAATGCATTTCAAAGTGTAATACAAATGGCGTTAAAGGTAGCCAAGATTTGTGAATAAAAAGCCAAAAACAACTTAATTACAGCCCGTATTCTAAATAAATGGATGGATTGGTGCACGTATGAAGTTACAAGCTTTCATTTGCTGCATGGGAATCCACAAAAAGTCCTCATATTTCGATAGAAATGCGCGACTGATTGTCTTCAGTCTCACCTTGATGTTCGCAGGCGGTTCTTCAAATGTCAGCAGCATGTATCTGTCCATCCTGCTTGCTGGATCACGGGATCTGAACTGAAAATAAATAAATAAGAACATATAGAACCCATCCCTCGTATAAATAAGGCACTGCATCTCACAACAAACTACCAAATATGCTTCAAATGTGTACCTTCATGAAAGTTTCCACGGCAGATTTTGCAACATCCAACAAAGATGTGCCCAAATATGTGCGCTGATTCATGGACGCGCTTGTGTCCACGAGAAAGACTATTACCGTCATTGTAAAGGTAATGGTCTAAGCTTTCATTTAGTACTAATAATGATCTCAAACAATGACCCCTTCTCTGGCTACAAGCGAAAATATTTCTTGGATTTCTGGATCGCGGGCGATTCGTGCAGCCCAGTACGCCACAGCTTCTGGTCACGTGGTATGTCCGCCATTGGATTTTGATTGGCTAGTCTGATTTGAGAGCTTTGTATTTTATTTTCTCGCTTACTTACTTTCATTATTTTCTTTCTATTGTTTGATGTATGCTTTATACAAATATAGAATCGCATCAAATTACAATATTTTCTACATTTTTCAACAATTTGATTCCATATGACGAGATGATTCCTTATTTTCCAATTATAAATGTTTTAGTATAAAAATAGAATACAGATTACTCTTTGCTCAATATGTTTACTTTTTACTTTTTAACGATGTTTTATCGACGTTTAGCTGTAAATTATGTCTAAATGATGTAATAATACTAATCAATTGAAAAATTTATCTTCTGACGATCAAGAAAAACAAGTGTTTGAAGTTACACAAAAAATATTTTATATCCCATAATTGGTGCAAAGCCCGGATGTTGGAGAAAGTTTAAAACAATTTTGCAGAACTTTTGATATAGTTCAACACTCATTATGGTCCCACTAGCTTTTGTCAAGTTATAAATTTATGAATCATGACTTTCCCAATGTCAAAGGCATGCGTATTTACATGTTTGGACTCAAGTTCCTGCTTTAGTGCATTGCATGTTCGAGGAATTTGACTTGTTCATGTCTCTGTGTAAATCAAACTTGACAAACTACAGATTTTGTCAATGTCTAAAATGAGTTAGACTTAGGGGCATTTTCAGCCACAGGGCATTGCAGGATAAACTCGGCTCCAGAAAAACTTGTGTATAATGAAATGGAGTTGGGTATTCTTGAATTACAGTTGTTTTCCTGGTCGTCACTCTGTCGTGAAGACTTATCTATACAAACAGCACATTTCATTGTACATTTATTTCTTGTTTCAGTGATTATTGCATTCATGCAATCAGCTAAATGGCATTCAATGAATGGAGTCCCTGAAATAGACGAACCACATTCTGGCACAATCAACCAACTACCCATGAGTGAATTGAATGGTGTACATCCACACAAAACTGCACATCACCAAAGAACAGATTTCTACTTTGATCACGGGAGATTTTGACAATGTTATTCACAACAAGCTTAATGAAGCTACTCGCCTTGTTTGTGATACTGGCAGCCTCGGAGGAGCTTAATATAGAGGTACAGAATAGCTTGGCTATGTGTCCACCTCCTTGTAACTGTACAATATCTAATACACAGGACACGCCGGGGATAAACATGAAGTGTTGTATGCTGGGATTGAAGGAGCTGCCTCTATTACCTCCTCTGGTTTGTAAATCATAATAGTATTCTTGTTATGTTAACTGAGAATTATTTAGACTGGGTGTTAAGTGGATTTAAATTTTTAAAATATCTAGTGAAAATGTATCACAATTAGGCCTGTAGGTAGAGTCCATTTCACTGCTTCAGTTCGTCAGTAGAACGGCAAAAATAAGAAATTGGGAGACCATTGTGCAATAATATATGGAAAAGTATATTCATAATGTACATGAATGACATTTGTATATCTTGGATTGCTTCTAGTTTGGCTTATAAAGTGTGTGGCCTCTTATATTTGGATGTTTCTCTGCCATGTTATTTTCAATAAGATTAACATGGCTGAAATTCTTCAAATTACAAGACGGCACAGGCTTATTGCACAAAAAACTAAAAAATCTGAAATATACAAATGTCATTCATGTACATTATAAATATACTTTTCCATATATTATTGCACAATGGTCTCCCAATTTCTTATTTTTGCCGTTCTACTGACGAACTGAAGCAGTGAAATGGACTCTAGGCCTGTATGATAAAGTAAAAAAATAAGCTTTCAAATTTTTGAATTTAAAAATCAGAAACAATGAAGAATATGATAAATTATTCTCAGGTATACTGTAAAAAGTTTGAATAGTTTTAAGAATACAGAATTCTCATTCATTCAAAAATAAATATTTTTGCTTTTATTTTTCAGGCAAAAGAGGTGTCACTCTCCCATAATCAAATAAGCAATATAAAGGAGGATTCATTTTCTCATCTGCCTCGCCTACAGACTGTTGATCTCAGCTACAATGCATTGAACTTAATCCCAGAAACTGCATTCTTTATGACATCACAATTAAAAAGCATTAATTTATCACATAATCAATTCGAGGAAGTCCCAAGTGGTTTACCATTTGGATTAATGCAACTGGATATGAGTTACAATGTTGTCAAAATGATCGATACTGTTGCCTTGGAGGGGCTCTATTTGCTCAAAGAGTTAAACCTAGGTGAAAATGACATTTCTCTGATTCATAAATCAAGTTTCAGAACCACTGATAAAGGACCTCAAATACATCCAGGCGAAGCAAAATCAAACCCAAATATAACGGAGGTTATGAAAAAATATTTTTTGCCAAACTTGCGGAAGATTTCTCTCCGAAACAATCAGATTTTAAAGATAGAATCGGGGGCTTTGGATCCTCTTGTGTCGTTGACTCATTTGGATTTAAGTGGTAATTACATCAGCTCAATCCCTGTGGATTTATTTAAGTCACTTCCGCAGCTACATAGTGTGAACCTTGCCAGAAATCAGCTCAACGCAATTAAAAATGGAACTTTTAAAGGAATTATTTCATTAAGGTATTTAGACCTAAGTCGGAACTATTTAACAACATTACCTATCGATATACCACCTTTACGTTGGCTGGATATGTCACATAATAAAATCATGACAATTCCAAAAAAATATTCAGATGTGATACTGCCTGTGGAGTTATTTACATTTGCTTCAAACCCGCTATATTGCGATTGTGAAATATTATGGTTAAAGGAACTGTATGATACTAGGGATTTCATGTTACAATATATAGATGGCTCTGATGGTCACCTTGTACCACAGTGTAGTGGCCCGTCAAGAATGGCAGGTGAATTATGGGATAGTTTAGCCGATTCATTGTTCACCTGCGAGCCCTCGGATTACAAACCGCAACCTACCAAGGGCAGATATTTGGAATCGGCATCGATAGTTACTCAGTATATTACATTTAACGTTTCCATATCAGAAGCACTTTCGACAAACTTAACGATACAGTGGACAATGTTGAATCCTCATGACATTCCATTTGACGGAATCCTAATCGAATACCACATATTTGGCGATATACACAAAAAAAGTGTCCATGTGAAAAAATCAAAATCTCAATATTCTCTAAGATCTCTCAAGCCTGGGACTAATTATGTAATATGTTTGAGTGCATATGAAGCTATGCATGGTGTCCCAAGATTCTTTACTGACAATTGCTTGGAGATTGCAACTGTCAGTGAAAAAGAGGTGAGCAAACTCCAAGCAGTTGGTCATTGGATCGGGGTTGTATTAGACATAGATGTCAAAGTGGTTTCATGGGGAATGAGCCTTGCCTGTATTACTGTGTTTACATGTACCATAGCTCTGACTATTCGAAATGTGATGAATAGAGATTTTGGGGTGAAGCTATGAAAAGAAGAGCTAGAGGTTAGGGTCGGCATCGGGATTCGGGAGTGAGAGTCTTGGGTTCAAATATATGAAAAGTAGATTGCCGCATGGTATGGTCAACTTGTAAAATGAGAGACTTACTTGTATTAAAGTCTTGGTAAAGCTATGGAATATAGATTGTCTTAGGGTTAGCTTGTGGGGTTAGGGTTTTTGGGAAAAGCTATAAAAATAAGATTTAATGTCATCAACAATATTACAACAAAATTTATGAAGGATCATGTCAGAAGAGATGGGTCATCTGGGCTCATAATTTTTACTTGAAATTGGATACAGTTTGAACGATAAATAAATGAGGAGTCGATTTTCTATCACCATTTCCGAACCATGGTGGTTTGAAAACCCAAGTTTCCAATATTTTCTAGATACACTGATACATATCCCCTAAAATTTGTATATTTTACATTGTGTATACTCTCACCCACTGATGTATGGCCTGTTGAAAATTCTCTTATTTTTAACATGAAGAATCCTCAGCAAAGCCATGACTCATTTATTTATGGTCCAAACTGTAGTAACAATTTTTTACAGTAAAAAGTTGAATTATTCCTAAAGGACGATTCTCGGTTTGGAGAACAGTCCCCTGGGCTAATAATTTTTTTCATGAAAAATATAGAAATATTACCCAAATTAAACTATGAATATTCAAAAGAGGACACTTAAATCTACAAGATGTAAAAATATCAAATTGGTCTGAAGAATGGATAACGCTCAATTTGACCGATTCAATAAAATACAAGTCTCGATTTGGGGAAAGAAGTTCATCAGGGTACTGCGCTAATATTTTTTTGCGAAAAATCTAGAAATATTACCCAAATTAAATTATGACTATTCAAAAGAAGACATTCAAATCTATATTATTTAAAAAAACTCAAATTTGTCCAAAGCAGGGATAATGCTCATTTAGATTGATGAACTTCGTTCTCCAAACCGAGAATCGTCCTTTTTAATTTTTCTGTCTTCCAACTTTTCTGTGGACAGTGTTTTGTTTCTGTAACAGCATCTCATTGTGGTTGAAGTATGTAACAAATGGGAGGTGGTGACATTTTGCATGTTAAGGCCTTGTTGGCAATACGTCAGATCCTGAATATTGTCATGGATGTCAGGCCATATGTCCACAACTGACACCTACATCACATCTTTACATCATCAAATAAATTCAGTGTAATTGTGTTCACTGTTAACATTCCATTAAAAGTGCAATAAAATAAATACGAGAATTTATTTTTGTATTGCTCTGAATTTGTTCGTAAGCGGTCCAGATAGATCCAATTTTCTGATAAGCCAGGAACCCAATGGTCTTATGAGCTTTCTCACTTCAAACAATGTGTGCTCACAAAAACTAGACAACAGCAATGCCAACACGTAGCATATCCCACCAAACAGCCATGGCTGGCATTTTCACAAACAAAGTATATAGCAAAAATTGCAGCCATTTTTCAAAATGGCCACCTTCTACCAAAAGTGTCATGAGACAGTGTGCCATGCTTATACATAGCATTCACATACCAAATATGAACAAAAATCGATAACGAGTAAAGGTCGCCATTTTTCAAGATGGTTTTAATTTTGAGGATTGTGCAATTAGGATTGGAAGCCAGAATGCAACATCGATATTCTCTAACAAAGCTTGCGTCAGTCCTGGAGCCATATTTCTCACTTCAAAATTTGAATCACAAATTGCAAATTTTTTTACCAAACAAAAAAATTCAAAAAACAACAATTGATCAAGATCATTAGTGGCTTAATTAATGACCATTGGTTTCAATATTTTGAATGCTGATTGTGAATTTATAGTCAGGTAAATGCCAGGCAATAATGATGCCAGCTTTGTAGTTTGTTAGAGAATATCGTTAATTCGTAAAAATATGCTGGCATGATCAGCAATATCGCATTACTTGGAAATTAAAGAATATTGAGTTGGAACTCTGGATTCCAATCCTCCTTGAGAATCTTAATACCTTATGAGAAAAGGACTTCTGATTGAGAAGGAATTTCCAATATGGTCACTCGATTCAAAATGGCCAATATTTTTTGCAAAAAAAATGCAATCTTTGAAAACGCAGACAAATACCAGCTGTTTTGACACATTGGCATTAAACATGAAACTAAAGTTTGAGACTGAATATTTTATTTAAAATATAATGTTCTAAATACAAAAATAAGCAATAAACATAATTTACATCAGATCTTAATGATCACACTTAATACTGTTTACAACTTTACTACTCGATAATACTGAAAACTTCCTGCTAATAATCATAGTGCCTTATTCAGATGGCCTCATCTGTTTTCAATCTTGGTCATTACAACCTTCTTGGTTCTGGCTGCTTAACAACCTCATCCTGATTTAAACTTTATCCTGATTACAACCTTATTTTGGTTTCAACCGCATCCTGATTAAAACTTCCTTTTTAGTTCAACCTCATTCTGACTACAACCTCATTCAGATTTCAACCTCATTCAGATTGAACCTTACTCAGATTACAACCTCATTTAGATTTCAACCTCATTATACCTCAACCTAATTCAGATAAAAACCTCATTACGGTTTTAACCTTATTTTGATTACAACCTTATTCTAATTACAACATCAAATGGATTACAACCTCATATGATGAGTTCATGAGTATAACACTAAAAACTTCATTACTGCTGCATAACATAATAATTATTTAAAATACCCCAAAAAACACGTCATATATGGTTAGATTCATATCATTGGTTGTACCAGCGATCTTTCCAATGGAGAATAGGATAACTTTGACTCAGATTGAATATCCTCTTAGAATTGTGTTTGAAAATATTCTACCTACAGACCTGCAACCATATGACATCATGACTAGCCTAATGACCTAGCAAAATGTGGCAAGATTGATTTGGCAGCGACTCTTGCAGTGCTATTAAAATGGCATGCCATGTAGTTGGTGCAATGTTATAGGAGACAACAGATACAGGCCAGTAGCCAGGGGGGGGGGTTCGCAGGGTTCTGGCAAAAAATTCTTTCAAAATCATGTCGTTTTCCATCATTTTGAGCACTTCTCAAGTGATTTTAGCCATAATGATATTTGAGCCAAAATTGTCAAATGTGAACCCCACCCTGGAAATTTTTGAAAACTGAACAAACTTGGCAAATCCTGGCTATGGGCCTGAGATATATGTTACCTCATGGGCTAGGTCAACAGAAAGACGGCAGCAGAGGATTGTGGTCTTAAGATACAGAGACCAATACTGTCATCTTTTGGTCGGAAAGTCCCTATGGATTAAACCTTACTTTTTACATAACTTGTAGAATGTATGGTAGAATTAATATGTTAGGGAAAACTAGAACTACATGTACAGAGTTGGAATTATTTACAAGGTACATAAATGTGATTGTTGGGCTTGGATATGAGATTTATCCTTCAGAAAATAAGTATTCCTATTAATCTCAGTACAAGAGTGTTATTGTAAATCTTCTTCAAGATAAATCCCATATCCTCTTACGTATATGAGTCTACACTACATATATAACTAACTTAATCAAAATAAAAGATCTTGATAAAATATGAAAGAATAAACTTGATCTTGATGAAAACTAAACGCTTAAGTTTTTGAGATTCCAAGTAATAATTGTATGTACTATTCATGCTCTAATCTTTATGCTGGCTCATTTTGGCTATACGGTAATACACAGATAACTACAAGCATGCATTTAAAACTTTATGGTGTCCAACTATAACTCAGATACACATATGGAGTATGTACAATGCACACATGGAGTATGTACAATGCACACATGGAGCATGTACAATACACAGTTGGAGTATGTACAATATATACATATGTACATGGAGTATGTACAATACCACATGGAGTATGCATATGGAACTGCAATACACACATGAAGTATGTACATTACACATGAAGTATGTACAATACACACATGGAGTATGTACAATGCACACATGGCGTATGTACAATACACACATGGAGTATGTACAATACACACATGAATAATTCCTTAGTCCACAGGGCCCATCTTGAGATTGTCATACTCGCCATTGAGAATCTTTGTGATTTCCTCATGGAGAAATTTGACCTTTTCCCCATCAGTTTCTACATCTACCTTGTCGGGATGGTAGTGCAATATTGCTTTCTGAGCAATTTTCTTGATCCTAGAATATTCAACTGTGTCAATATCCTCTGGTAGTTTTTTTCTGGCGTCCTTCAGAGGAAACCGTTGATAAAGGAATTTTAGGAAGGCTCTCACCCCTTTTCCCCTACAATCAAGTTGTTTCTTCCATTCTTCGAGTTCTGTAAGTTCAGCTTTGAGGACGTCATGGAATTTCTCTTTTCGTTTCTGATATTCAATTTTGTCCTGCTCAGCCACTTCTTGTTGGTACCTCTCCAGAGCTCGCGTACAGTCTCTAAACCATACTGAAAAATAAATATTGTATTGAACTATTCTGGATTGTATATCAATTAAAAAGTGAAAAAGGAACTTGAATGGTAGAGAAGTTAAGACATTCTTTCTTTTCACTTTGGATTACGGTCTCGAACAGTTGAGGTTTGTTATCATCATCACTGGTGTACACTTAGACGTTTTCTCTTTCTTGCTGGGTTCTTTAAAGGCCCGTGTAAAATTTGAAAATATATCTTCATCATGCATTTATTTTTCTTCATGACTTAAAAAGCTGTTTCATAAAAAGTTGTCAGCTTTTTGCTTCTCAAATATTCAAAGGATCTGTACCCATTAGTGTACCTATAAGGACTAAGAAATTTTTCGAAAAGGGTAAATTGGAATTCCAGGATTATTCTTATATAATATGAATCTTTAAGAAGTATATTTTCAACAAATCACAAAAATAATCTTTAGAATATGGTGAAAAGTTGTTTTTTTACAGTGATCCTTAACACATTCTGACTCTTAAATGGAGAAATTTTCACATATTTTCACAAAACCTTGAATAAAATCTTGTTTTTTGTAGATACACTTAAATTGACTTGTCAGTATAAAACTACATTGTGTCTGAGCATAATAACCTTCACTAAGCAGATCAACCATGCATATATACTTTGTAATCCGATTGTTTTGAAAGGCACCCTATCGTGTTCTTGTTTTTAAGAATGGATGACCTTCTACAGTCACTGAGAGATTTAGGTGCTTCCGCAGGTCAGACCCCCTCTGATTCCACCTTTATTGTCTAGTATTGACATCATTGCATAGTTCAAACATGAAATGAGGGAGGGTCCTGGCTGCGGAAGATATACAATGTGAAAGTATAGCAAAAAAATTAGTTTAAAAAAGGAGGCCAAATTGGATCTGCCAGACACCAAGGCAACAAACTATCAGACAAGTATCAAATGGGTCAATTTATTTTTGATTTATCAGTCATGCATGCCTCTGAAGAGGATACGTTGCAGAGTGACTGAATTGATATCCATTTAGTCATTAAAGGGACACTTTTTGTTAAGTAGTTCTCATGCTAATGAACACTAAAATGGGTCAATCTTCTTTTGATTCATCAGTCATGTCTATCTCTTGAGATGATATGTTGAAGAGACACTGAATTAATATCCATTTAGCCATTAAAGGGACACTCCTTGTAAGGTAGTTCTCACCCAGAGAAACAAATAAGCCAATGTATCTTTGATCGATCATTCATGCATGCCCCTGAAGATGATAAATTGCAGAGGGACTGAGTCATCCATTCAGCCATTTAAAGGGACATTGCTTGTAAGATAGTTCTCATCCTAATGAACACTAAACTATTTTTAACAAAGAATCAAAGGGTCAATATACTTTTGAATCATCAGTCATCCCTGCCCCTGAATGTGATATATTGCTGAGGGACTGAATCAGTATCCATTTACCCATTTAAAGAGACACCGCTTGTAAGGTAGTTCTCAACTAATGGGTCAATCTATTTTTGATTCTTCATTCAATTGCCTACCCCTGAAGATGATATATTGCTGAGGGACTTAATCAATATCCATGTAACTGTTTAAAGGGACACTGCTTGTAAGGTAGTTCTCACCAAAAGAAACAAAAGTGTCAATTTTTGATGCCTGTCCCAAAAGATGATATATTGCTGAACGACAGAATCAATATCCATTTAGCCATTAAAGGGACACTGCTTGTAAGATATTTCTCATCCTAAGTCAAACTAAAATATTTTACCTCATAATAATTATATGTTATACAATGGATAGATTAAAATACCTCCACTTGGTTGATAGCAAAACAATGGGTTGCAAACTGACGAAAAAACTCACCAACATGCACCTTTTCCATTTTAAAAAGCAACCATTTGACTTTATACCTTTAGCTTCAATTGAATTATTCTTTGAAAATGCCAAATAAATATATCATATGTTGGAAAGTCACAACTAGATTTTTAATATTTGAGTTGAATACCTAGGTTTTGTGTTTTCAATATGTTGCCCTTTGTGTCCTACCTTTAATAATGATGTTTAATATGTCCTCTTAATTGAATATCCTAGGTTAAACCTTCTGCATACCAACTGAGGTGGTACTTTTGCTTAGATTCAAGATTAAGATTCATAGATAATATACTACGGGTTGTTTTATGATTTGTGTTTTCAATATGTTGCCCCTAGTGTCCTACCTTAATGATATTTTGATATATCGATTGATTGAATGGTCAATATACTTAAAATAGTCATGAGTGAAGACTAACATACCCCTAACATGATATTTAGAATGATTTGCATAGTCAAACTTAAGTGCACTGAATGACCTTAGTTTTAATCCATATGACCTAATTTTATTTTGGATGTGTTCATAATTTATAAAAGTAACTATTTCCATGTTACATTCAATGAAACCTTTGGGGGCACCTGTAGGTACATTGGGTAACGGATCCTTTGAAAGTTCCTACCATTTTTCAAATAAAAGTTGACATTTTTGATCTGATCAAATATGTATACATAAAATATAGCCAATGTAATTTTCAAATGAACACTGTCTCAGTAAATGGGACTCCTAATTGCCCTCTCTACCCTTTCCCATGTATTGAAGCCCACGTTATAGTATACCGTAGAGAGCTTTGAGTCCCTATTTTTTCATCCTCCTAAGCAGGTATCCAGAATCCGTACCTCCTTCTTCCCCCTGCTATAACCAATTTGGAAGCGCCCGATTAAACTGAATCACATGATCTAATTATGCGCAATGACTTATACATGATTTCTGTCGCAGTATTGCGACAGCCAATCAGATTGTGAGTTCTTAATTGGGGAACTGTTTATCGCAGGGGGTAAAAAGAAAGAATATATTCTGGATTTTGAAGCCCTGTTAACGGAGGATGTATTTTTTAAGCTGAAATTTACTTAACCAAATAACCATACAAAGTTTTGAATTTGTATGCCCATTTTTAATTGTTTCATGCATGGGCCCCTTTAATGCCTTGTATACCATTCCCATGTGCATTTTCCCATTGTGACCCATAGCACATATACTCACCTTGACCATAAAACGTCCTTGGGTGTAGGGTGTTGACAAGTTCCATGCATCGCATATAGTTCCTTTTAGCGTAACTTTTCAACTTCAAGACACGATCGTAAACATTGCCTGAAAAACATTTAAGGGCACTTGTGTAGTAAAAGACATAACATATACTGTAATGTACATAGAGTTCCTCAAGGCATAGCTCTCCAACTTTCACAAAGCATTGCCTGAAACACTTTTTAGGTATTTGTTAATAGTAAAGAAACAAATAACAAGCATGTAGCAGTTCATCTAATTATGGCAATTCAAATATGCCAAGTATGTCTCAGCCAATCAGCTTAGAGTATTGTAGTGCATTAATTCAAGGTATATGGTCAACTGAGCAGTATTTTAGAGTGCATTATGGTTTCATTATGTAAACAGTATGGCTGGCAACCTTAATGTGATCTGGACACAAATAAATTGTAAATACAGTTATAACTTAGCTTTTGATAAATGACAATTTTGTTATACATATTGACTCAACTCAGTTGAAAAAGAAATACATTTTCTATTCCATATATTGCAATAGATATGATGATCTGAGAAAAACAAACTTTGATGTGGTATATTTTAAAAATTTGGATAATGAAGGTAGCAAAATTGAATTTCTTTTTAGGGAACATACCTAAACAAGTGATATTGATTTTTTCTGAATTAATGTTGTATTTCCTATTGTTAACAGTGGTTAATAAGCTCAAGGTGGGCTGGGTACAATTGTTATTAATTGTTTTACATTTCATTGTAAGACTGACCACTATAAATAAATAAATAAATAAACTAAATTAAACTATATATTAATTAATTGTGGGCTTAAAGATATGAGATAGACAACAAGATTGAAGAGAGCAATCATTTCAAATTTAATTCTTGGATCAGTCCAAATGCAAATAATGCTGACTTTGTTTTGGCAATTTGTTCATATGTACAGGGTGTTTCATATATAGCAGCCCCCATTAACTCATTCATGTAGTATAGCCAACCTATCATGTTAAATATCATTTTGTTCCTTATGGAAAGTTACGTAGGATTGCAAAGTTTCAGAATCCGGAGGTGTCCCTGAAAAGAGATAAACCTATCAAAATATGTGGGTACGGTATGTTATTTCGCGGGGAATTTCTAGTCTTTTCAAAGGCCCACAAACTTTGATACATTGTATCTTTTTTATACAATGTATCTTTTTTCAGAGACAACCCTTGATTCTGAAACTTTGCAGTCTTATGTAACTTTCAATAAAGACCAGAATGTTATATAACATGATAAGGTAGCAGTGTCACATGTATGAGTTTATGGGGGTGCATACATATGAAACACCCTGTAAACTATTGCATTGATTATGAGAAATAAACTTGAATTTTGTGTAAATAAACCTCATATTGCATTGTAAAACTATTAAATTATATACTACCATGCTAAACTCACCAAGTTTGCTGAGTGCAATGGCTTCTCTTTCCAAGTCAATCTCACGGGTTTGAAGAATAGATTTCTTGTACCAATCCACTACTTCCCAGACCATATCAATATTGACCTCCTCTTCATCAAGAGTTATGTGTCTGAAAAGCTCATCACCTACAATGTAAATGAATAAAAAAAATAAAACGATTGTCCTGGAATTGGATGTACAATGTACATCTACAAGGTGGGCCAAAATGAGTCTATTATTTCTTTTGAAACACTTTTTGGCCAAAATGAGTCTATTATTTCTTTTGAAACACTTTTTAACATGGGATTGATTTTTGGCCCACCCTGTATTATATGGATCAATGGTCGTGGACTTTTGTTAGATTGCAAAGATCATCTTCGACCACCAACGATGAATTTCAATGAAAGAATAATCAAATCAAAGACCTTATATGGTTGCTTTATTAAAACATCACTATGAATAGAAAACATGATATAAATATTACTTGGAAATATATCTCATTTCAGAGAAAAAGATCTTTTTGTATTTCTTCATTTGAGATTATCAGTTTCTTTTATCCTATGTCCCTCTGGATTTTGGTCTTGGAGCATGAGACAACTCCTGGAACTGACTTTAATTGATGTCCAGGATTTACACTCGTTATTCCGTATTTGCCACCTAATATAAATTTTGCTCTCATAACAAGGAGGAATGGCTCCCAGGATCTATATTTTCCAACAATGAAAACGTCAAAATATCATTATTTTCTGAAATTATAACTGACTAAAAACTCAAAATAAACAGTTCAAAAGATTCAAACAATTATCTCGATTATTTCTTGTGAGTTTTGGAATTTTTCAGAAATAAGACCAAGATTCATGATTCAAATGTTGAAGTGAACAAAATGGTTGCTATTTGAATTCAAACTTTGTATCATGACATGCCCATATATGGGACAGAATATCGATGTTGCACTCTTGGAGCCAATCCTCCTTGCTCTCATAAATTGAAAACTTCATGATCAAGGTAGTCCCACCTGTATACTGTGCCTGGCAGGACTCTGAGATACATTGGTGCATATGGATATCTGCTTCAAGAACTCGCAGATCAGTGTTAAATTTAGCATCTGATGTTCCCGTTCCAAACTTTTTTGCTTC
The DNA here is from genome assembly GCA_903813345.2 of Owenia fusiformis. Taxonomy (NCBI): domain Eukaryota; kingdom Metazoa; phylum Annelida; class Polychaeta; order Sabellida; family Oweniidae; genus Owenia; species Owenia fusiformis. Next base: position 23,807,817 of record CAIIXF020000004.1, read on the forward strand.
CTGCACTGGTCTGTAACAGTCACCTAGGATAGCTAGGGAATCTCTGAATGCGCCATCTACAACAGAATGTACAAAATTACAAATGGAGGTTACACTGAATGTGCCATCTATAACTGAAAAGATCTATGAATGGGCCATCTCAATTGGAGGTAACACTAAATGCGCCAGCACCATCTACAATTGTAGGAAATACTGCATGTTCCATCTACAATAGAATGTAAAAATTAATGCGCCTTCTACAATTGGAGATAACACGGAATGCACCATCTATAAACAGGCCCCATCTACAATTGGAGATAACACGGAATGCACCATTTATAAACAGGCCCCATCTACAATTGGAGATAACACGGAATGCACCATCTATAAACAGGCCCCATCTACAATTGGAGATAACACGGAATGCACCATCTATAAACAGGCCCCATCTACAATTGGAGATAACATGGAATGCACCATCTATAAACAGGCCCCATCTACAATTGGAGATAACACAGAATGCACCAATTATGAGTGAGGCTGAGGCCCCATCTACAATTGGAGATAACACGGAATGCACCATCTATAAACAGGCCCCATCTACAACTGGAGATAACACGGAATGCACCATCTATAAACAGGCCCCATCTACAATTGGAGATAACACGGAATGCACCATCTATAAACAGGCCCCATCTACAATTGGAGATAACACGGAATGCACCATCTATAAACAGGCCCCATCTACAATTGGAGATAACATGGAATGCACCATCTATAAACAGGCCCCATCTACAATTGGAGATAACACTGAAAGCGCTATGCATAATTGAAAACCAGAACAACGGCAACGCCAAAGCGTAGCGAATCCCATCGAACAGAAATGGCTGGCATTTTTACAAACGAAATATATAGCAAACATCATAAAACAACACACCAGAAAGGCTGACTACTCCCCAAAGTTTTATTAGACAATGTGCCATGCTTAAAGTATTCACATATCAAATATGAACAAAATTGCTCCACTACTTTTCGAGTTATAGTAAAAAATGTAAAAATGACAGCCATTTTTATAAAATGGCTGCCTACTATCTGAAGTGTCATGAGACAGTGTGCAAGGCTCATGAGTATTCACATATCAAATATGACCAAATCGCTTCACTACTTTTCAAGTTATAGTAAAAAACATAAAAATGGTGACCATTTTTCAAAATGGCCACCTACTACCCAAAGTGTCATTAGACAGTGTGCCATGCTTATAGTATTCACATATGAAATATGAAACATACCAAATATGAACAAAATCGCTTCACTACTTTTCGAGTTATAGTAAAATATGTTAAAATGGCGGCCATTTTTCAATTTTTTTTTCAAAATGGCCGCATTCTACCAAAAGTGTCATAGGACGGTGTGCCATGCTTATAGTATTCACATACCATATATGAACAAAATCGCTCCACTACTTTTCAAGATTGCTGCCATGTGCTTCTTTAATGTCTACATTTATAGCTTTATTAATGTCCTTCATAATTTTTTTACATTTAAAACATATTGCTATTACAGTTTTACATATTGCACCTAAATTACTGTAAAATCGGCACTAAAATGGCCACCATTTTGAATTGAGCGGCCATTTTGAAAATCGGCTTTCGAGCAGAACTTCTACCCCCATAGGGTATATGTGTACAAAATATTAACAAAATCGGGCCAACGGTATTTGAGTTATCGCCCGGACGGACGGACAGACGGACGGACGGACGTACGTACGGACGGACGTACGGACGGACGGATGTACGTACGGACGGACGGACGGACGGACGGAGGCGTTCCCTATATCCCTCCGAACTTCGTTCGATGGGATAATAACAATGGATGTGCCATCCTAAAAAAACTCTAAATGCATGTATAATTGAAAATAACACTTGGTGTGATTAAGGATTTAAGCCCTGGACTTAGTGAAATTTATTCCTTGAAGGTGTTGCTTTCCAAAATATGCAAGAGCTCAGTACCCTGTGTTAATTTAAGGAAACAACTCCTGAAAGGAATGGTCATTCCACAACGCATCAAGTCTTGGGCTTAGATTCTTTTCAAAATATCCTCTACCATGTCATTTAAAAGATACAAAATCACTAAAAGAACATATTTTCGACGAAACTTTTTGCAAGGGTGGAGTTTGCAAAGCACTGATTTCGATCTGTACATCAAGTTATCACCTTGACAACTACACCAGGGGAGACCTTGGATGCAGTGATTGGTGATATAATGCACTGCAGTTATATGAAATACTGTGTTTGGATTGGCTGGAATCGAACACACCTTACTATATGTGAAAAAACATTCATACTTTTTTCATGCTAATTTGAATACAAGAACACAAATGTGTACAAAATGTCCCTACCTATAGGTGATCCTGTCAAATGGTTATCCTAAAAATGAGTAGACACTACCGACACAATTTGAGGATGGAAAATCCAAGATGGCCACCTTCAAATTTACCAAGAATGCCAAAAAATTAGTCAGTTCTAGATTTTCATAATAAGAACCACCCCTGAAAATTTGAAATTGATCCGTCACACAGTTAACCAGAAAACATGTAAACAAAACTTTATAGACACGATTTGAGGACAGAAAATCCAAAATGGCTGCCTTGACATTTATCCAGAATGCCAAAAAACTAATGTGTTCTAGATTTTCATACTAAGAATCATCCCTGAAAATTTGAAATTGATCTACCAAACGGTTCACCTGAAAACGTGTAGACAAGACTTTACAGACAAGATTTTAGGACGGAAAATCCAAAATGGCTGCCTTGACATTTACCCAGAATGCCCAAAAACTAATCAGATCTAGATTTTCATACTAAGAATCATCCCTGAAAATTTGAAATTGATCTACCAAACGGTTCACCTGAAAACGCGTAGACAAGACTTTACTGACAAGATTTTAGGACGGAAAAATCCAAAATGGCCGACAATAAATAAGTGATTATGAGTTTTTGCTGATTTCTTTTTACAAAATTATCACATATAACTACTGTTAACAATAACATAGGCTTTTACAACAAAGTACACCTGAACTTATTTATGAAGCTACTAAATAGTTAAAGTTTGAAAACTGAAAAACACCATTCAATATGATACAAAGTATTATCGCGCACTAACTTTTCTTAAAACATTCATAATGGCTGACATGACTAAGCTAACAGGTCCAAAACCTAATCAAATCTAGACTGAAGTGAGCTGAACAGGATGTTAAAGTTTTAAAAGCAACTGTGAAGCCGTTTTTCTTAAAGTTTGCAGACAAGGATTTTAGCATTTGACTTCAAAATGGCCGACAGGAAGTAGGTATCGAGCTAATATTTTTTCACTCATAAGTTATCGCTGAAAATTTGAAGGTGATATCTGTAGCGGTTTTTGAGAAAACTGCAGGACGTACGGACAGACGGACAGACGGACAGACGCGCCTAGGCCGACAATATGGTCCCACACTATGTGGTGGGGACATAATATCTAAATCTAATTCAAAAGCTGAAGAATAGATCGGTTAGATTAATAACCATAAATAATCGCTTATGCTTAAGATTCTCACCTGTCAGTTTGACCACTGATTTGTGGAACATAATATTTGCAATCCTGAGGTATATCTCTGCCTTCATTTCTCTAGAGCTGATAATACCTGCCAAGTCCTCCAGCGCCTGAATCTACATTATAAAATAAAATATATATCATCTCAGTTACCAGCTTTTTTAGGGGCTAGAGCCTAGAACCCCCCCCCCCCTCAAGCTCCCCCTGCCCATACATAAATTTTTCTCATGCTGAACCAACCTCCCCTGTAATGAAAAGGACAGTGGCGGATCTGGAGGCTTACTAGGGAGGAGTCAAGGACCCACATTTCAAGTCAGAAAAAATGTCTGCCCTTGCGGGTGAAAATATTTTGAACCCTTAAAACAGGTCCACATTTTTTTAGAAGATATCTGGGGGGTACCAGCCCCTCTGGATTAAGACCCGTATATGGGTTTTATAAAAATGGCTTATTAATGCAATGTCTGGGCTGTGAGCCTGTGACTGATTCACTAATTGGGTGTTGACTAATATGTCATTGTAATGACATCAATAAAAGGTATATACTTCAGAAAATTGCAGATGATCATAAAAGGATTCACACTTCTTTATTTTGGGCATTTTTAATAATGTATGTAATGTATAAAACTCAATTTATTCAGTGTTCTCCACAGGTTTTTTTATCAAGTGGGTGCAAAATTCTCAATTTTACAATTCAGATTGAAATTGGTCCATTTTTGTCCATTTTTCAAGAACTTCCTCATTTTCAAGTGGGTGCAAATGGATTTTCGAGTGGGTGCAAGCTTATTTTTAAAATCTTAGGTGGGTGCTACACCCACATGCCTTAACGCACGGAAGATCACTGTTATTAATACTTAAGTTTCATATTCTATTTCATGTACCTTAGGAATAAACTCCAGATCATAACTGTAGTCCTTTGCCTCTTCTAGACAATCCTCCATGTGACCAGTCACGAGAAATCTCCATTCAACAGACTTCTCTGTACCATCAAGGTGGGCCTTCTCCAGGAAGCTAACTGCCTGTTTATAGTAGAATAAACACAAAGCTTCCTTCTCGTTCAGAGTTACACTCAATGTTGCGACCTGAAACAGGACTCAAGATTATGATTTCAGAGTTACACTCAATGTTGCGACCTGAAACAGGACTCAAGATTATGATTTCAGAGTTACACTCAATGTTGCGACCTGAAACAGGACTCAAGATTATGATTTCAGAGTTACACTCAATGTTGCATCCTGAAACAGGACTCAAGATTATGATTTCAGAGTTACACTCAATGTTGCGACCTGAAACAGGACTCAAGATTATGATTTCAGAGCTACACTCAATGTTGCAACCTGAAACAGGACTCAAGATTATGATTTCAGAGTTACACTCAATGTTGCGAACTGAAACAGGACTCAAGATTATGATTTTAGAGGTACTCAATGTTGCGACCTGAAACAGGACTCAAGATTATGATTTCAGAGTTACACTGAATGTTGCAACGTGAAAAAGGACTCAAGATTATGATTATCATGTCACAAAATCTTGATCTGATTATGTAACATACCAGGTACAGGGTACTGGGTATGGTACTAAATCCTCCACACTAGGTTTAAGCTGGGTACCCGGTACGAAAGCAAACGGGCAGGTACCCCATAAAAAGATCTAAAAGTACGAAAAAACAGGCAGGTACCCCATAAAAAGATCTAAAAACTGGTTATCTATTATAAACAAACCTTTTCAGCCTGCACAGGGTTGTAAGATTTGATGTCAAGTTGAAACGTTGTAGAAAAAATTTTCCGGGCATTTTATCCTCTAGATTTAAAATGGTTTTAAGCATGTGTGCACAATACAAACATATATCTTAAAAACCTAATTTGTGACCTGAACATCGAATTATACCTCGGTCGTTTTTCAAAACACTATCAACATATGCAAGTAGCAATAACGTACGGGGTAGGTACGAAATATTTCGAGGAAAATGTGTGACACATACGGTATCCACGTGAAAGGTCTGAATGAAATGCGTTCGTTTTTTCAGGTTTCGTTTTTGTATAAATGATACCCGCTTATTGGGTTCCCATTTTTGGAGTATACCTAGTTTTTTCAACAGGGTCAGGTACCTAGCTTGATCCCTGCATGGAGAATTTAGTACCTGTTACCCAGTACCTGTTTTTTTCTACAAACCCATATTAAATGGAGAATTTAACATATGCGACTTGTTTAGTGTCGCTTCATTCAGTGTGTCAACAGCGTTTTATTTGTAGAGGTGTCACGGATTCCCGATTTTGTTCCGATCCGCGGAATTATGCCCTCGGAATGGAACAAAAATTAAGAATTTCGGTTCGGTTCTGCATGGCACAAGAACATTATACCCTTTCACAACTTCTGGCCCTTGAATCTCTACAAAACAGCATTTTTCTTTCAATATTTTGTATCAAAAGAGGTTCATTCTTTTTACTCCTTCTCTTTGAAGAGTTTTCAAAAAATTTTCGCTACCAAATAGACCTAGATGATCAGATTATTTTAATCTAATACACACCCAGATAGCAGAGATAAGAGAGGTGATATAGCAAACTTCACAGTGACCAGTGACATTGACTCTGTCATCCAAGCCAGGCTGAGGGTACCTAGGGATCGCAATGCCAGATCAAATCCGACAAATGAGCCCTCGGTAACTGTAAGTAATGCTCCTGTTGCAGGTAGTTCATCATAGACTCTTGTTACTATTATCATATGAAGTCTGCAAGACTACAAACTGTGACCTAAAACTACACGAATACTGGAATTTATATCTGAAATAGGCATGTGTAATCAGTGCATCGTGAAATGGACAGACTTAATGAACCCTAGTTACTCTGTCTTCGACTGCTAGTATCTGCCTTATTACTTGCTAAATCTGTGTCAGTGAAATTGTCGAAATACTATATTATTCAGTTTTATATTCTATTTTTACGAAATATTTGTATAGCACCCTATTTTCCAGCTCTAATCATAACCCTTTTTGGTGCAAATTCTTTTGCATCTTTGTTTACATTTTACGCGGACGTCAGAGAAACACTGTTGACAAACTCTGCGCATGCGCGGATATTTACAGCTGATTTCTTCCTGAAGTTTAGACACGAATTTGAAATCTGGTAAAATGTGTACGATTTATACAACCCAGAGACTCCCAATAACATATAGAGGCTACACGACATATAGTTCAGGTATTTAACTCTTTACTTAACTTATTCTGGGTCAAACAATAAAGGACTGTCTAAGTTATTTGCAAAAAATGAGGCACTGTGTAAGAGCAATCCGTAGTGTATTTTCAGTCTTCACTGCACATATAAATCAAGATCGTAATACTCATGTATTTGTGCCTTTACTACGCTACAATGCTAATTTTAGCCCTTTGAGTTTTCACTGGATATTGCTTGGCCCAGAATAAAGTCGATACACCGTTATTAGTGCATGTAATGAAAAGCCAATAAGATTGTACAGCCTCAATAAGCGTCAATTTCTAAAATATAGCCTATTAGGCCTATATATAAACAAACTGGCCACATAACTTGAAGCTGGGTCTCACGCACTACTGTTTTTACATGTTTGTAACATGAATGCTAATAGTCGTAATAATGTTATACGTCCAGTAGGCACTTAGTACACGGGCAGTTATATAGGTGTCTTACTAGTCTTAGCTTATATCATGATGTATTCATATGTGGCCAGTAGGGGACTGAACAGTGTGTACATGAACATCAAATATGTTCATTCTATTTTTGCTTTCTCTTTTACCCATTTTACCTACAACTGTATTTATCTGGACATGTTTTTGTTTTTTGTTTTTTTTTTCTGGAGAACAACAGGTAAAATTGGTACTTTGTAAAATAAGTTAAACACAGTGTATGACAGTTCAGAGGTACTCATCATTACAGTGTAAATATGAATATATTTTACTTAACTAAGTGGACCTTTACCTGAATTTTTTGCATATTTCTTGCTTTTATTTTAACTGGATCTCAGAGGCAGACACTGTTAATATATAGATGTCTAAATTCCCATCAAACTATATGGACTCTTTTAAATTGAGGTGCAGCTACATGTGTAGTGTAACATTAATCAGAATATTCTTGCAAATATGCATACCTCAAATATGTTTTATAATCCATGTCAAGTCCCCCAAATGTTTCTTTAAATATTTCTATTCTCATTAAATGATACGGACTATTTAAAGAGAGAATCAGATCTAGCGTGCAGCCCAACAAAAAATTGTCTCAATTTTAGAATATTTCTGGCTCATGCCATTCCTTCTCATGTCTCTTTTCTTAAAATCATCAAGGTGCATACTTCATTTCTGGAAAATTAAAGAGATCTACAATAACGTATTATATTTCAATAAGAATGGCTACCATTCTTATCATTTGGGAGAATTTCAACATTTCTCACTCATTTTTTGCACTTTGAATCCTTTATAACTTCACCAATTGATAACATGGCATGAATCTTTTGGAAGATATTGTATTTGACATTGTAAGGATTAGACTGGTAGGTCAATTGTGCACATTGCCTATCATTTTGTCACCCCTATAGACCTGATTCTGCCTTTAAAGCACAATGTAGTAAACCCCTGTAAACAGGAACTTTAAACTACTGTATAGCTTGGTCAATATGATTAACCTTCATAAAATGTAATATGGATATTTTGATCTGTGTTCCATGTTTCCAATTAAAACCTTTTTTAGGAACCCTATATTATACATATGATTGGGATATTCATTTATTTTATTGTAATTAAGAACTACTGTATATAGTATTACTGATACTTGAATCTTCTAATTGACTCAATCCCCCTGTGAATGGGTGAGTCTGATCACTTAGGCTTACACCCCAGTCTAGTTTAAACTTGAGTTATTTTTTTTTGTCTTCTCAGAAATCTTGAATATGCATCTAAATTAGATGCTCTTCTATATTACTGCAATTGTGTAATAGTACTGCTATATAAATCAGAAAAATCAAATGTACTCTATTTATACTGCTGCCCTTTCAGGATAGCTCTTCAAAGTCAGACAGTAGTTAGCTATGATTAAAACATCCAAGGTGTTGGTGGTGCCTGGGGAGGGGGCTTGGCTTGGGAAACAAGGTATAGGATAGATAGTATTATGCAATGGAGGGCTGCTATTGGCTTATTTAACTATGGTAGCAAATCAATTAAAAAATACTTTAAAGTTACTTCTAAGGATGGAAGAACTATATACCCTTATCCCATTTTAACCATTTTACTCATGGTCACAACCCTGATTTTCATGTACAAGATGAACTTTGGATTAGAACTCATATTTGCATCCATCTTAGGATTTTTCCTAATCACATACTCGATAGTAACTATTGTTTTACTACCACTAGTTTGTTTATACATAATTAAACTCCAAGTGAAGTCAACTTTTAGCCCCTATACCACCATATTATTTCTTAAACTGCTGCTAAGCTCCTTAGTTATACCAGGGCTACTGACCCTTACATTTACACCAATCGTGACATCAATTCTTCTTCTAATGTCAGGAGATGTGCATCCTAATCCAGGCCAAAATGAAAAACTAACACTTCTGCTTTCAAATATAAATAGTATAACTGCAAATGAAGGTGCAAGGTTTGAATTATTGAAGCGACGAGCAAGGGAAATTAATCCAGCTGTAATCAGCCTCTGTGAGACTGGTATTTCTAAACTCAAAATGGAATCCGGAGACTTTGACATCGAGGACTATAATTCTATTTATAATGAATCAGGTAGAGGTTTAATTATGTATATACACAAAACTTTGGCATCTAAACCATTACACCTAGACTTTTATGTTAAAGGTACTGAAATACTTTTTTCTGAAATTAAGATACAGCAGAAAAGACTACTGCTAGGTGTATGTTATAGATCACCCAGCCTTAATGCTAAAGAAACAAAAGAATATTTCTCATTATTTAAGCAACAATTATCCAAAATTGAAAATTCTGTTCCAAAATTTGACCATGTAGTCATGATGGGAGATTTAAATGCCAAAAATTCTGAATGGTTTGACAACCAGGATGACAACTTAGCAGGAAAAATATTACTTGATTACCTTGACGAATATAATTATACCCAATTAGTGACCCAACCAACAAGAATCACTAAACAGTCTAAAACCTGCATTGACCATATAATAACTGATTCTCCTGATATCTTTGACTCCTGGGAAGTAACTGACCCAATCGGTAAATCTGATCATTGTACTATTTCCTCTAATATAAATATCATAACACACAAAATCAAGCCAATCAAAAGGACAATCTGGAAATATAATGAAACCAATATTGAACAATTAAACTCTGAAATCAGAAACTTTAACTGGATGACTATCATAGATGGTGACCTAGATATGAATACAGTAACCACAAATTTTGTTGATAAACTAATGTCCATTTACAAAAAACACATACCTCATAAAATCATCAAACCTAAATACAATGACCAACCCTGGTTTAATAACTTTCTTCAATTGGAAATGAAAAAGAAAAAAAAGCTCTTCAATTCAATGAAAAAACATCCTACTTATCAAAATAAAATACTTTATGATCAGCAAGCAACAAAAGTTACAAATTTAATTAAAAAAACCAAACTTGACCATGACCAAAATCTAATCAAATCTATTGATAATATGACCAAGAATGATAAGAATTACTGGAAAATTATTAGATCTTTCCTTGGAAACAATTTTAAGAAATCAGAAATAGCATGCATTATAGATGACAGAACTGGTATCCCAATTAATAAAAACCTGGACATAGCCAATTCTTTTATGAAATATTTTTCTGGTAAAAATCACATGGAGATCAACAACAACGACACACTACCAAACTTTCCATCGAGAACAAATTCCTTCATTATATCTGCAATTACCAACCAACATGAGATAATGAAACTTATACTTAACCTAGATACTTCAAAAACATGCGGTCCTGATAACATAACGAATAAAATGTTAAACTTAACAGCCCATACACTTTCAAAACCACTCTCTAAATTATTCAATAAGCTTTTGACAAAAAATATTTTCCCGGAAACATGGAAAATTGGTAGTGTTTGTCCAATTTTTAAAAAAGATGATAAGACAAATATAAAAAATTATAGACCAATTATGCTCCTAAATACCCTATCAAAGCTCTTTGAAAAAGTTCTTGCTGATCGAATTAAAAAACATCTTATACAAAATGATTTACTTTTTAAACATCAATCTGGTTTCCTGCCTGGCCACAGTACACACTCTCAACTTTTAGCTATTGAGCACTACCTGCAATGCACTTTTGAGGAAGGCAAAGCCTCTAAATCAATATTCCTTGATATTTCGGCCGCTTTTGATTGCGTACCACATAATCTTCTATTGCTTAAACTTAAATCTTATGGTATCCAAGGCCAACTGCTCAATGTACTCAAATCCTATCTGAATGACAGAAAATTCTTTGTTAATGTAGGTGGCGAATCTTCAAAACTTTCTGATACTAATTTTATTAACTGTGGCGTCCCACAGGGGTCTATTCTAGGGCCTATTCTATTTATCTTGTACATTAATGATATTCCTGACAACCTGGGTGGCCAGTGCTACATCTATGCTGATGATACCTCTTTACATTTTAAACTTGATCCAAAAGACCCCACTAATGTTGATGATTCTGTTAAGTCAAGCCTAGAAAGCATTGAACAATGGTCAACTACTTGGAAACTACAGTTTAAACCAGAAAAAAGTCATGAACTGATATTTCATAAACCTAGAACACGTATTAATGATATCAGTCCATCTAATCTTAATAATATGGAAATAGTTAGAGGTGATTCCCATAAACACCTCGGTTTCACGTTTGATCCCTGCTTAACACACAAGCACCATATAAGTAACATCTATGATAACGTAACAAAAATGTTGAATCCATTTAAAAAACTCAAAAACAAAATAGGATCTAGTCATTTGGAGACAATCTTCAACTCCTTCATATTGCCCCATTTCGATTATGGTACCATCATTTACAATAGTTCTTCCAAATATCTACTTCAAAGGCTCGATAGATTATATTATAAAGCTGCTATCTACTGCTCAGGTTGTATTCACGGGAGCAGCACAGATAAAGTACTAACGCTACTTCAATGGCCATCTCTTGACACTAGAAGAAAAATGTTTATAAACAACTTTATGTACAAAATAGTACATGGTCCTAACCCTAAATTTCTTGATGACATATTTGATAAATTCAAAAAACCAGAAACTCGAAACTTGCGTAACACTGATGAGTTCATTATACCAAAATGCTCTGAACGGTACAGAAATTCAGCGGTACCCTCTGCAATCTCCAACTGGTTAGCCCTTCCAAATACATTAAAGAGTAAAGCTACTATCCAGAATTTCAAGAAACATCAAAAACTGCTTTTCAAAAATCCAATAAATGTCATCACAACCAGCAAACTGAACCTCACAAGGAGCCATGAGATAATAGTAAATAAATTCAGGGCCGACTTTTTATTTAAGGCCCAACTATATGCTCATAACTTTAGCAATATTGACAACCCTAACTGTTCATGTGGACATCCACAAACAGTTAAACACTTCTTTTTCCACTGTGCTCATTTGACACATGCCAGGGATGAATTTAATCAATACCTGAAAAACCTGATCCCTGAAATTTTTGACAGGCAAATCTCTCAGCATAAATATCTTGAAGTTCTGAAATATGGCTCAACTGAAATCACTATCGAACTTAATTCGAAAATGATGACCAGGCTAGCTTCCTTTATAAAAGCCAATATATGATTTTCCCTCCTTAAACATCTTTTATCTCCAGTAACTGTTTCCCACGCCAAGCACCCCCCCCCCACACACAACCCCAAAACTACTGTTAACATTGCTCCTTATATTATATTTCATCAAGTTCCATCAATTCTTCTATAATGCCATGCATGTATTTGGCGATTGAAGATTTTGTAAATGTTATGTAATGAATGAGGATAATTAATAAATAAATAAAAAATAAAATAAACCCAGATAGCACAACTCTGATGGGCCAACGTTGGCCCAACAATTACGTATCTGTTGGTCCAACGTTGGCTGACGTGGTTGGGCCACCGTCGCTATGTCCATTGGCCCAACGTTGGCCCATCGAAGGAAAATATGGTTGGTCCAACGTTGGCTGACGTGGTTGGGCCACCGTCGCTATGTCCATTGGCCCAATGTTGGCCCACCGAAGGAAAATATGGTTGGCCCAACGTTGGTCCATCGTTGGCCCGACATGATTTCAAGCTACGTTGGCCCATAGTTGGCCCACTGGTGGTAAGAAGACTGGTTGGCCCATCGTTGGCCCACCATTGACACAATTTACTTTTTTTGTACAGCCATTGTTGGCTCCCTGGTATTAGCGGCAGCCCACAATGGGCCGCAAACCAGCTACAATTTGCCAACTGCAACCATGCCACCCAATGGCCACCAGTAGTGACATTGGCCAGACGTCTTTCTGATAACTGGGCATTCAGTACTGCTACAGTAAATGTGTTCAAAAATAATATCCGTTCTACATCAATAAAATATGGTGGCTTGTTTTTCCATACTAAATATATTTGGTAGCCTTATAAGTGGTTTCAACTGTATTACAAGGCGAAAATCCATATTTCTGAGGTAAACAACATTATCATATAATTTTGAAAGAAAATATTTCATAAAATTTACCTTAATTTTTTTAATGACTGCTGTTATGTTTTTCTTCTATTTTTAGGCAAAGCATTTGCACTTATATCTGGATAGGTGGCTTCCTGGTATAAGTGGCAGCCAACGATGGGCCAACGTTGGCCCATCTGCAATTTGCCAACTGCAATTTTGCACTGATTTATCGATAGGTGGCTCCCTGGTATTAGCGGCAGTCAACGACGGGCCAATGTTTTTTTGTTTTTTTTTTTGTTTTTTTTTATAAAAATATTTATTCAAAAAACATAAACACAAAATACATAAACACAAACAATACTTAAATCAATAAAACTATGCACAAACGGAAATATACATATATCCTGGATTAGAATTTATACAATAGTAAAATAGGATTTTCACAGCATTATATACTCTATCAAAATTTTGATCCTTATACAATAGTAAAATTCCAGAAAATCCATTCAATCTTAGTAAGCAGCAAAGGCATTTATAATTTTCTTAAAATCATGAGCAATATTTACTTTTCCTTGCAATTTAAAAATGTGTTCATAAATATTTAATTTAGATGCTATTTTCGATTTAAAATTTGCTTGTTTATATTGAGTTGGATTGTCTGAGTTTTTTGTCCAAATTTCATGAATACATTTCATCAATATTGTGTAAAGCAACATTCTAAATTCTAATTTGCTGTTCATGCTTTGGTACCCCAGAAGTATATTTTTCCAAGTAATATCCACCTTTTAGTCCAGCGGAATCGATGGAGCTGGTTGCCTTCTAGGATGTATGCTATGTCTTTGTATTTTCTTCATCTATATGTTATTGACTTTCAAAATCAGAACTGTGCCGGTTTGGCACTGGTGGGCAAAATTTTTTACAGCCTTGTATAGGTGGCGCCCCCTATGAAATACCCTTTTAATTAAGGAATTTTTTTTCAATGATCTTGAGCAGAGTCTTTAACTCAAGCCACCTAAGTTAACCTGTTATATATCCTTAATAGCATGTCTGTTTTTTTTCCTTACCTAAATTCTCATATTTACAGAGTACTGGTCATTTATCCCCCCTGATATCGCATATATTCCAAGGGGTCACTATGTTTTGAAGGCATAAAATTTGAACAAAGCGTAATTGTGATCTCACATTATTCATAGATATGACTTGATACATGTTTGGGATGGTGTTAAGATAAAAAGCTTCTGTCTTAAATATTTTAAGAGTAAAAAATTATTTGTTATTACAGTAAATTCTAATATTAAACGATGCAATTCGTAAAAAGGTTACATTCAAAAGTCTATTTTGACCAAATTATCCTTAACACCATCATGAATTTAAATACATTTTATTACATGAAGTAACTATTTTAATTTTAACACATGAAAACAGAAATCAAGGATTGAGCACTAATTGTTTAGTATATAACCCATGGTCATGCCACTATGTTTGAAGGGAGGGAGGGGGTTATGTTACCGGACATTCTGCCAATGAGTAGATGTTAACATGGAATACTTATCAACTTCATACAGGCAAGGCTAGATAGTTAATGGATGATGAAAGGGTTTGAAATACTGTTCATAAAAATTTGTATCTATCATAAATAAATTAATTTACCATTCTTTGTCAAATATATTGTAGCTCATTGAGTGTCAGCTTTTATCCGTTAACAAGGGTATCATTTTTGGTCCCTTTATCCATACTTCTTGGACAGCTTGCAGAACAATTCCATCATCAAGATCATCATCATTTGTTTCATTGGTGACTGTGACTATCAGTCTGGTATGTTTATGCAACACTCTTCATCTTTGCAAAGGCAAAAAATACTGCAGGACAAAGTAGTCTTACAGCACAGACAACAATCTATACAACAAATGATATCATTGCTGGCACACTTCTCACGTGTACAATGTATCATCTTTAGCACTGAGTCTGGTGCGCACAAAAAATTTGGTGGAAGTTTAAATGACACTAACATGTTGTTGACAATATCCATTTGCCAGCCATACTCCGGTGGTTGCAACTTAGGAGGTAAGGGTTGGGCTGCATGTTTACACAGGGATGTTTGTAGATGAGCATGTTTCATCAAAGGCCTTGTTTGAAGGTGGCAATGATTGTAGTTCTGGCAGCATTTCTCTTGGTCCACACAGCAAATCTAACATCAGATGACTGGATTGATACCATAACATGCTGCTGTGAATTTAGTAGCCTGTGTCTTTACATCAGATATTGGTATGTGGTCTTCTCCGATCCAGCTTAAAGGAACATTTCAAGTCTGGAGTTAATTGCTTTAGTCTTGCCTATGTGGTAAAGACTAGATGTTGTGTCACAGTCTTTCAGGCTGTGGGCAGCAAGAAGTTGTGAGGTGACATTTTTGTTAGAAGTTGACACAGACTCCATCGTAACATAAGCAATTAGATGGTGTTTTTCATAGTAGTGAAGCAATAGGATTAAGACACTAGTGTCGTCATATACTTCATTGATATTTTTTCTTCCAGTTTTGGTGTTCATAACATATTTGTTTGTTGGTGTTTTCAGGTTACCAGATTCATCAAACATAGAGGTGTGGATGGGTGCCATTGGCCTAGCTCAAATGACTTGATAGTTTTCATATCAACATTGGCTTGGAAGGGGGAGGGCACTGGGGATGACCGCCTCCTCCCTTTCCCAGGCTAGAATTTGAAAGCTCTTGACAGCTAATTAAAGTCAAATGATACTATGCCATTATTTAGTGTATATCAAGCATAGAAGATCTCATTTATCATCAATATATTTACATATGTTATTCTGTACCATTGTTTCTAAAGAACCCATACAGTATGTAAATACTTTGGAGAATAAGAGCAAAATGTATATTTTAGTAAAATTCAAAGAATTTTAGTCAAAGTCAAGCTAGTTTTCTTTAAACACAATCTTCTCTTGTTTTTATTATTGGGAATATTGTGCTGAGATGTTCATAATGCATCAGAGAGGATCTAAATCTGAACATTTTTTGAGGGCATGCCCCCCCCCCCCAATCCACGCTTCACGCACAATCCATCCATGTCCAAAAGTCAACCCCCTCCCTTGCGAAATCCTTCTGACGCCCCTGTATTAAGTTGCCGGTTTACCAGGCTCAAACTCAAACTAGAGCACGAGGCCCGATCAGAAAGCAAGTAACCAACTGCTCTTTTTTCTTCATACTTTATTCAATTTCATTGAAATTTTCACAGATAATGTAGAAAATATTAACCTATTAAACAAGACCAAGGCCAATGGGTTAGCATCAATTCCATTGTTATTGCTGTTGCTATGGTGACAATTGTTTTGTGTAGGTGGTGCACCCTGTTTTAAGTCCCGTTTGAAGGCAATTTATTGAGTTTTTCTACATGTTGTCATACCTCCAAATATATCAAATTTACATGTAAGACTACATTTTAACTCATAGTCCTTCAAATTAATCACCACCAAAGTCAATGAAGTTGAGGCAATGTTTCACTGTTTCACTCTGTCCAACCCCTATTCTAACTTTCGAAAATGAATTCTAGCAATATTACCCAACAGGAATCTACTTGTTTAGATTAGTGAGTTCTGAGAAATTGAGGATTTCAGCAAGGGTGCATCGACTTAACATGGGGACATACCTGATGCTATCCCCACTCTTAAGTCAATGGTCAATGGCGTTTTCCCCATGTTCAGTCAATGCACCCTTGCTAAAATCCTCATTTTCTCAGAAGAACAGTTGATTGAGTCTAAACATGTAGATTCATGTGGGATAGTATTGCTATCATCCATTTTCAAAGGTAAGAATAGGGGTTCTTAAACAGGACATTGGGCTTGCTTGCAGAACATTTTGTTGGTACCAATAAGTGGCCTCTATCATCATATCTAACCAGATTCCATTCCAAATGGGATGACGGGTGATATGCTGTCCTTGGAGAAACAACATTCATCAACAACATTCTGTGGAAGTCTCTCCATGTCTCGTAGACAGAACAGTCCTTACTAGTTATATTGTCATGCAGCAAAGAAATATGGAAGCATAGATGAGTCAACAGCAGCCAAATGGAGCAGCCAGTTGCCTTCCCTTTCAGCCCTAACAAGTTGCACCATGATAAATACTGGCATTCGTAGTTTTTCTTTCTGACAATTTAGAGTTAAGAACATCTATGAGTTCCTGGTAGCTGTTTACCTGATGAATTACTTGCCTCGAAAGTTCTTCAACAAGGAGTCTCAATGCTTGAACATTGTTAGGGTAATTCTTGCCTGTTAATCTTGGTTTCCCCAGCAAATTGGTTATCTCTACTTTTCAACTGTCTGACATTAGGATGCCGACACAACCAACAAAACTCATGAGCATGCACATGTCCAAGAGCCTGTTGATGAATGTACAGGGTGGTCAAAAAATGGAAACCCTACATTTTCCTTATATCTTTGTCATTCTCGAAAATTACTCTCTGATATTTCACACATTTGTGCATCTATAATCATTCAATTTCCTACCACTCCACCATATTTCATGACAACCAGACTGATAGTCACAATCTCACAGCACTTAGAATAACATGCCTCAGGTTTGGCCATCATCGTGCTGTAGACAAAACGGCACAGTTATCAATGACCCGAATGCATTCCTCAGCAGGTATGGCCTGAATGACATGGATGGTCTCAGTTTTGAGGTTTGCAATTGTCCTGAGGTCATTCTCATATACTCTATCTCTGCCATATCCTCACAGGTAGGGACATTTTAGACTACAAGTACAGGTTTCCCGACAGCGCAAAAGTGGCCACTGTGGTATGTTCTTTAATGTGCTGTAAAAGTGTGACTATCAATCTGATGGTCATGAAATTCAGTAGGCTTGTAGCAAATTGAATGATGTACAAATACAAAATATCAGGGAGTTATTTTTTAAAATGACAAAGATATGAGGAAAATGGTGTAAGGGTTTCCATTTTTGACCACCCTGTATAATAAAGGTTGTTGGGGTCCAGAAAATGACATCAGTGGCTACTTTGTACAACTGCTGGTGCATTATAAAAATTGTGTAATCTTGCTTATATGTTTGGGTCAACTCCTTTGCCTGATGCATGATGGTTAACCTTGTGCTTGGGTCCACTGGCTTAACATCAAGAAGTGGACTGTAGGCAAGTTTTATTGCAGGTTTAATGATGGCGCCACTAGTCCTAGCTAACCTAGTATTGTAGCCCCCGAATGATGGTGTCCCTGGTACAGATATAACACTTCCAATAAATGGTCTAAGATTTAACCCTTATACAACAGGGATGACCTACTTACACTGTCAACAATGAGTTTCTTTCACATTTTAAACATGTCATCTACCCCCCTCCTCCCCCTATAAAAGGGTATACATTATAATTTTCTGAATTATTTTAATTTAAAGAACCTATCTATCTTACATAAATAGCTTAGTTTGATAGATAGACTCACAGAATCTGCTGATATTATATTTTTCAATGTTTCACAGTAATAACAGTGATATTTTTCATACATATTAATATTGCTGAATACAAGGAAGTCTATATTAATATATTTTTTTCTCTTCAAATAAATAAAGTACAAGTCTCATATTTTCACACTATCTCTGACATGGGTTAATTTAAAGTCAGGAATAATTTCAGATCACAACTTTGTTTAGTTTGCAAAATATGCTTATTAAACATAGTGACCCCTTAAAAATAGGCGGCGCTAGGGTAACAAATCAAGCATATCTCATTAAATTTGTGATTCTATGTAATGAAACAAACTTGACATGTTGTTTAGACTAAAAACAGTTTATCTGAATTGGTTAAAGTTTTCAACTCTACCAACAGCCCTTTAAAAAAATTTTTTTGTGAAATGGGCATTTTACAAGGGGCGCCACCTATACAATGCTGTAAAAAATTTTGCCCACCAGTGCCAGTCCGGCACAGTTCTGATTTTGAAAGTAATTAACATATAGATAAAGAAAATAGAAAGATATAGCATACATCCTAGAAGGCAACCAAAAGTTTCAATATGCCATTATTCCGCTGGACTATTTAGTGTTTCACTTAGAATATTCCATAGATTTTTAATTAACACACAATCATATAATAAATGTCTAATGTCTTGTACAACATTACACTCACTACATTCTTTTGGTACATTCATATTCCACTTATTTACCAGTTTTCCGCAGGCTAAGAAATTATGTAATAGTTAAAATTAAATTCTGATAACTTTTGGCATTCAATATATTTTATCTTGTTTTTGTATATATTTCTAAAAGTGATTCTATCGTTCTGAATATTGAAGGATTTTGTCCAATCTGCTTCCATCTTTGGTCTAATAAATTTATCTTTCAATAGGATTTTATAAAAGAACTTTGAACTTAATTTCTCAAGGTTTTCATATTTGTCATTTCTAAATAGGAAAGAGTTTGAATGCCTTTTGTTAGCATATTTCATACTTTGTTTACTCTCATATTTGATATTGTGCAAAACAAGTCTAATTCTTAAAAATTCGGTCATCCATTTGGCCAATGTTGGCCCAACTACAATTTGCCAACTGCAATTTTGATCCTGCGGTATTAGCGGCAGCCAACGACGGGCCAACGTTGGCCCAACTACAATTTGCCAACTGCAATTTTGATCCTGCGGTATTAGCGGCAGCGAACGACGGGCCAACGTTGGCCCAACTTCAATTTGCCAACTGCAATTTTGATCCTAGATATTAGCGGCAGCCAACGACGGGCCAACGTTGGCCCAACTACAATTTGCCAACTGCAATTTTGCACTGATTTATCGATAGGTGGCTCCCTGGTATTAGCGGCATCCAACGACGGGCCAAGGTTGGCCCAACTACAATTTGCTAACTGCAATTTTGATCCTGCGGTATTAGCGGCAGCCAACGACGGGCCAACGTTGGCCCAACTACAATTTGCCAACTGCAATTTTGATCCTGGTATTAGCGGCATCCAACGACGGGCCAACGTTGGCCCAACTACAATTTGCCAACTGCGATCATGCCAACCAATAGCGACGTTGGCCCGACGTCTCTGTGCTATCTGGGACACAGTCACTCTGTTCTGAACCGTTCCGAACCGTTCCGAAATTGTTCCATTCCGAAGCAAAATGTTCCGAACTGAACCATTCCGTTTTTTTTGTTCCGTGACATCTCTATTCATTTGGTGGAATTTCAACTGAGTTGGGGCAACAAGATACATCAGATAAGAAAGAAGCCCCCCTCTTGGCAAAAGCTGAGTATGCGGGTTTGCAGGGACAGATGAGGGAATTATACTCTGTACTTACCCTCCAAGAAGCCATCCCAATATTCTTTCTTGCCGATGCCATTTCATCAGAATCTGTGGCCTCCTTTTCAGCACTATAGTAACACTTCAGCGCAGTTAAGGTCAGGGTGCATGATGGGAAATTTTCTGCATTCCTCAATTGAGTCACATGTTATTTTTCAAACAAGAATCACTCCTTCCCTTCATTGTCTATATCTTCCAGTTTTGCACAAAGAGTGCACTTATGTGCCTAGAAAAGACTTGTGAGAAGAATGTTTTGATAAAGGTTATAAAAAACAAGAAAATTCAGTGAAAAAAATCAGAAAATTTTCAGAAATCTTTTTCACTGAATTTTCTCATTTTTCATACATTTTGCAAAACAAACCTTCTCACAAGGCTTTTCTAGGCACAGAAGTGCACTCTTTGTGCAAACTTGGAAGATGTAGACAATGTGGGGAAGGAGTTATTCATGTTTGAAAAATAACATGTGACTCAATTGGGGAATGCAGAAAATTTCCCAACATGCACCCTGTCCTTAATAGCTTCTCCCGTCTGATTGGTGGAGTGATGTCTTCTGATGCGTTGCCATAGTGTTTGTTGCCTTCTTTGCGCCAATATGTTGAGTCGAATCTGGATTTCTTGCTTGCTTTGTCGGACATATTGAGATCACTGTAGCAGACCCTCAGGCTGTTACACTGGGCTCCAAGCCAGGTGGTTTGTCTCGAAGGCCTGGTTGCTCTTGCCTCAAAGTTGCACACAGGTCGCTTTAGAGATTACTTCAAGCTGAACAGGTTTGTGATCTGAAAACAAACATGCAACATTGTGTTACAAAAATAGCTACTCAAATTGTCAAATAGACAAGACATTCAAAGTGTTGGCATCGCAAACGCCCCCCCCCCCCTAACTATGACTAGATCTACCAACGTGCCAGTCCTCTCGACTTCCTCTTGCACTGTAGAAGGACACCAGTTGTGATTCACAATGTGTGTAGAAATCCGTATGTTGCATTCATTCCTGTGTCAACACTGTAAACTGAAAGACCAGATTGAAGACCAGATACATATAGGGACCAGCTCAAACTTATCCCGTTCCAGGACTATAGTCCTGGTACGGGATAAGCTCAAACAATCTGAATCAATATGCAAGACAAGCAAGTTCTGGTTCTATGCAAACTGACTCTTCCTGGAACCATAACCATTTCAACAGTCACCCCCCCTTCCATCTTTACTTCAGCCACAGAGGTTAGACTTAAATGGGGTAATGTTGTAGTACTCTTGCCCAGTTTTTACTCCCTTTTTCCTACACAATTAGCAAATGAACAACTTTTGAGATAACCCCCGATACTGTCATCACAAAACGGTACAGTAATCTCCAAGCAGAAAACTACAAATGACAGCCCGAGCCTGCAGGCATGCGGACAATCATGTAGTATGCTTTAAATAATCTGCCCGGGAGATTAGGTTATGGAATGTGCAGAATTAATTGGTAAACTCTAAAACATGGTCAGAAGGTGGTTGACAACCAAATCTGGATTTAAAACAATAACTAGATATAGTAGTAAATGTATCAAAATTTCAGAAATCAATTAGAGAGACCTAGGATGAAGAAAAAGATATCTTCATCCTAGGAGAGACTAGAGAGTTCCGTCAAACTCAGATCAAACTATTAACTCCGCAATATCCACTGCTTGTGTTTCAAATATTGCGGAGTTGCGGATGTAGGACCTGTAAATACAGGGTGGTCCAAAAAAGTGAACTGGCACAACGGGCTATATTTTTCTCATTACCACTGAGCAGGAATCCTTTCATCGTTTCACATGGTTAGAGGAAGGTCATACGTTTTAATCTTGTGAAATTTGCAGAATATAAACCTTAACAAAATATTACTGAAAATAGATAAAATATGATCTTCGAAATTCGCGATGCTTCAGCCCCTCAACACCCTTCCCATGGAATTTTTTTTAGCCGTTATATAAGTCTGTAGGCTATGGTGTAAATTGAACTAGCATCTTTCCTCCAGTAGTTGCAAAGTTATTGTGATCCAAAGACTCGAATGATCAATAAAGTTTCCAAAGACGAAAATATCATTTGGTCTTAAAATATCTGAATATCTTTACTAATCATGGACCAATTTTAATGAAATATGGCTCAAAACACTGATCGCTCGGGTCACAAGGGACAACTTTGCCCCATCTAACCGTTTGTGTAGGTAACATGCCTCTTTATCAACGATTATAACTGCTTCAAAATGGTCAATGAAAGTGTGTAAATGTGTTTTCTGTTCACTATAGTGCCCCATTTGTCATATGGTAGGGTTTTAAACGAATTAAGATCATCTAGTGTGTTTGCTTGAAGTCCCCATATTTTGGTTATAGTTAAGTTTTTATATACCCAATCTTATCAAAGTGTGATACGTGAAACTTTTTTTTTAATTTCAAAAAGTTGTTTTTGAAGGACTTTTGTTCGAAAAATCATGAATTCAGTAAAACTAATTTTTAAAGATCACAAGTATCTTTAAATAATTCATACCAAAACATAGCACTCATCCTCATATGTTTTTTTGCCGAAAAATAAGAAAATCGGTTCATAAATAAGCAAGAAATGAACTCATCAATTCATGAAAATGATTCGCCGAAAATAAAAAAAAACATTTCAAAATTTTAGTTCTCATTGAAACCAATGGTACTATAATATGTAAAACATGATATATCATTCCTTTTGACCTGGTTAGACAATCAACATTGGTTTATTTCTGAAGTATAGCATATTAAGAAAAGATTGACATATAAAAGAATTTCAATTTTTTTGCCACAGTGAGTCGTGATGACATCAGTTAGGTTGCAAAATATTTTTGATATGCTAAAATATTGAGGTATGGCATTATTGTTGAAATAGTGTGTCCTTTGTTCAATCTTTGCATTGGTGTTAAAAAGTTAATCTTTTTTAATGTATGGTGAAATATTTGATGATTAAAAATTTCAACCTTTTTTGAAACTTTAAAGTCATGGCAAATAGTAGATGGTCCAAGGGAAAGATCAATACCCGGTGATTTCAGCGGGAAGTGGCGTTTCGTTCTTTGGATGAGCTGCGCGCGCACGCATAAATGTGATTATCCAATATAATTTGGGGAGGGCTATTTGAAGTAGTTTTTGGTCTCAGGCGCGACCCAGGGCTGTTGTCTTAAGGACATTTCGTTGAAAATGAGCCATTCGGCTGATAATTGGTAAGAGTTTGCGATTTTTTTTTTTTTTTTTTTTTTTTTTTTTTTTTTTTATAAGGATGTGCATAAAGAGCTAACAGGCTACATTTTGAGCTCCTGACAATATTGAAGTTATATGAGAAAATACATGAATATTTAGTTTATTTCTAATAGTTACAGATTTATAAACATTTAAGCCAACTGAAAATACACATATCTAAGCAAAAGTTTACGAAAAAAGGACTTTATAGCAGTTTTTGTGAATCAAAACTTGAGACATTGCAGCAAAGTTCAGTATTAACCCTTTCGCACTCAGATTTCCAAGATGACAACAAGAATCTCACAAGATAAACTGAACTCTTTGGTGACAAAAGAAGATTACAAAGCTTTCAAAGAAGAAATGAAGATGGAAATGCGTTCTGTAATTGAAGAATCAATGAAGGAAAGTATGGCAACTTTCACGGCTGAACTAAAAGAGATAAAAAAAGAAAATGAGATGATCAAAACGGATATGAATTCTATGAAAGCCAATATGGCCAAGATGCAAGAGGACATTAAACTCTTAACACTGGAAAATAATCACAACAACCAATACAGTAGGAAGGGACATCTTCGCATATTGGGCATACCAGACGATGGCAACAACATTTCTGAAAAGTGCATTGAAAAGGTAGTGATAGCTGTGAACAAAAACATGGATGGAGACTGTCATTTGAAAGAAGATGACATCGAAGTTGCCCACCGCCTTCCAAATCCGAAACATCAGGAGAACAAACCTCGACCTATGATTGTTCGTTTTTTATCCAGGAAAGTAAGGGACAATCTGCTACGTAAACGCAAGGCCCTAAAGGGCAAACCACTAGTTATCATGGAGGATTTGTCCCCGGGAAACAGATCTTTGCTGTGGAGGGCAAAACAACATGCCGATTCAAAAGACGTGTGGGCGCACAATGGTAAAGTATGGGCCACAAGATCATCAGACAATCGGAAAATCCAATTGGATATATTGGATAACCTAGATGACAAACTTAGAAACTAAAGGGTTAATCCTAGACAGTAGGGATAGCATGATTATCCTAAATGAACTATACCTAATTAACAGACAGTATTTGACTGTTGCCTTTCATATTTCCTTTGAACCCTTTGATATGATCACAATCATAATGAACACTTGACTATGTTGGCCTCACAGCTGATCTGATGAATAGAACTTTATGATGCTTTTATCTGTTTATAGTACTTTAATCCTGTATCAGGAGATAATTTCTTAAGACATTATTCTTGCATTTGAGAATTTTTTTTTTTAACTTACACTTAATCACTCATTAATTGCCATGTATGATCAATTTTACCAACTTGTTTAATGCTTTGAGTAATCAGGAGCTCAATTTAAAGCCAATATTCTTTATGAACTTAAAAACTCTCATTTATTGCAGGATGCACACATCACTGTTATCTGTCTCGGCCTCCCCCTCCCTCTCCATGATTGCATGTACAGTATTTTGGATCTTTGATCCTGGATAATAACAATGCTGAAGTGCCAGGTCTCTGGGATGAATTGCCTTTTGCAAATGCCATGATTGATGTGGTATCTCTTTATACACAATGTGACAGTTTTGTTTTTAATGCACGCGATTTAAATACATTTGCAATTGATAATGTAGAAAACAACCAATTAGATGCACAATTAGAGAGTAATATGAATTCTTGTAATTACCACGAATCACTACATGATATTAATCTTCAATTTAAGAAATCTAATTCTGAACTGAACGTACTACATATAAATGCCAGAAGTTTAAATGCACACAAATCTGACATCTTTGGGCTAATGGCACAATTTGATAAAGACTTTTCAGTTATAGGTTTCTCAGAAACATGGTTGAATCATGGCACAGAATCACTATGTAAACATTTCAAATATGATAGCTATTTTGATCATCGGGATAATAATGGTGGTGGAACAGCACTTTTCATACACAAACACCTTCAATGCAAAGAAAGACCTGACTTAAAATTAGAACATGAAGGTTGTAATTCCGTAACTGTTGAGATAAATAACAACAATGCTAAAAATGTAATTGTTTCATGTATATATAAGCCTCCAGATATTAACATTAACGAATTCAATGAAAAACTTGAACAATTTCTTCTAAAGATGACCTCAGAAAATAAGGCTATATATTTGATGGGGGACACTAATATTGATTTACTAAAAACAGATCAGCATAATTCAACTAACAATTTTATAAATATATTATTCTCTTACAATCTTTTTCCTTTGATATTCAAACCGACCCGTGTCACATCTCACTCGGCTACATTAATTGACAATATTTTCACCAATATTCCAAACATAGCTCTTTCTGGTATCATCATTGATTGTACAACAGACCACTTACCAATTTTTGCAATGACTGAAAAAACGCTTAAGACAACAACAAACAAACAGATCAAATATAGATCAATTAATGATAACTCATTAATGGAGTTTAACAATAAAATGACCAATGTTGAGTGGCAAGAACTTTATAATTGCCATGACCCTAACATAGCATATTCTACCTTTTCTAACATAATACAACACGAATATGATAAGGCATTTCCAGTAAAAGTTAAAAAGGTTAGAACAATCAAAAATAATGGTAAGCCATGGCTGTCCAGCGCAATCATCACCTCATGTAGAAATAAAAATAAACTTTATACAATTTATTTAAAAAGCCCAACACCAGATAATTTACAAAAGTATAAGAAATACAAAAATAGCTTAAAACACATCTTAAGAATAGCTGAAAAAAGATTTTATCAAATGAAATTTACTGAAGCCTCGTCTAATATCAGAAAAACGTGGGAAATCTTAAATGAAATACTTAAAAGGAAAAGAATAAATTACAAACCATTGCCTTCTACATTCTATACAAATGGCAAAGCTTTTAAAGGTAATAAGGAAATTGCTAATGGATTCAATTCATTTTTCTCTAATGTTGGTAAAGATACTGCAGCAAGTATAGGGCCCTCAAACAGTACTCCCCGGGAGTTTTTAAGTAAAATGCCAGAAGTAGCTAGTTCTATCTTCCTTCAACCTGTAAATAATGAAGAAATCTTAAAAATAATTTCTTCATTGACAGATTCTGCTGCCGGCTCAGATAATATCAAGCCAAAAGTAATTAAATTAAACAGTCATCTGATAAGCTCACCACTTGCTTATATTATCAATCTGTCATTTATGCAGGGTATATTTCCAGATGATTTAAAATTTGCAAAAGTCATTCCTATTCATAAAAAAGATCGCAATGACATATTTACACATTACCGACCTGTATCTCTTCTGTCTGTATTCTCTAAAATTTATGAAAAATGTATGTCTCACAGGTTGCTTGATTTCTTAGAGAAACAAAACATCTTATACGAACATCAGTATGGTTTTAAGAAGGATCACTCAACATTCATGGCTGTTTTAAAATTTGTTGAATCAGTACGCCTTGCCTTAGAAGATCACAAATATTCCATAGGATTAATGTGTGACCTGTCTAAAGCTTTTGATTCATTAAATCACAATATATTGATGCAAAAATTAAATTATTATGGTATTCGGGGAACTGCCTCCGATTGGTTTCAAAGTTATCTTTCAAAAAGATCCCAGGTGGTACAATTTGAAGGGGAAACATCTGATATTGTTGAATTATCATGTGGTGTTCCACAAGGAACAATTCTAGGGCCTCTTTTGTTTATTATTTATATAAATGACCTTTACAGATCTTCAGAGGCTGCAGAAATGTTTCTATATGCAGACGATACAAATATACTATTTTCTGGTAACAATCTTGATGACCTCAATACCACAGTAAATGAGGAACTTTCTGTAATTAATGAATGGTTTAAGTGCAACAAACTCGCATTAAATCCAACAAAAACAAATTATATCTTATTCAGGTCTCCAAAAAAAGTAATTGAACATGAAAAAATAAAAATCTACATGAATAACTCACTTTTAGATAGAACTATAGTTGGAAACTTTCTTGGCGTACTTATAGATGAAACATTATCGTGGAAACCTCATATTAAACACATTGAAACAAAAATTTCAAAAACATTAGGTGTACTTCATAGGGTAAAATTCAATTTAGATGGTAAAGCTTTGAAAACAATATATTATTCACTTATTTATTCATACTTGAACTATAACTGCATAATTTGGGGGACTGTCCCTCCATCTTATTTGACCAAGTTACACAGACTACAGAAACAATTTATTCGAATTTTCGATATAAACTGCCAACCTAGAGATCACACACTCCCACATTTCAAAAGAGCCAATATCCTGAATGTATTTCAAATAGTGTACATGAATATTGCAGTTTATGTTTTTAAATGCATTAAAGGTGTAAACAAACCCTGTAAGAGGCAATTCAAATATTATTTTACTCCTAGTAATGAAATTCATGATCATTCCACAAGACAAGAATATAAACTTCGACCAGCAAAGTATAGAACTGATATTGGAAAATTCTCGATATGTAAACAAGGAACTGATATATGGAATGATGTACCTGGAGATTTACTTCGAATCAATTCTGTATCACACTTTAAGACAAAACTGAAGCAATATTTAATAAATCATAAACCATTGGTCTAAATGGAAGAACAAGGAAATAACAATAACAAATCAGTAAATTCAATAGTGCATCTTTCCTTCAACATTATCATATCAAAGCAAAAGTTATGATTAAAGGCATAACTAAACATTCAGTGTTGAAGATGACCACAAAATTAACATATATCAATAAACATGACCTTAAACTGACCCATACTATTCAGTTTATCCTGAGACACATTTCTGGCACTCGATCAACTGTTCTTTTTCTAAAGGCATCGTACATGTGGTTGTGGGAGGGGGGACTGAGGTGGAGATGGGGTTCAGTGGTGTGTAGACATTTTGTAATTTTTTTTTTCATTATTTTACGTTGTAATATGGATAATACTCCCATTAGGGGGTCTTCCATCTTATTTGATGTATATGATTTTATTATAAACTGAAATAAAACAATAACATAACATAACATCTTATAATGTATAACTGTTACTCAGACACATATTTTGACACGATTCTGTTGGAAATAAGCTTTGAACCGAGAGATATTCACGATTGATATGCACATTTTTGATTGTGCCATTGCTTTTCTATTGCACAACCCATGTATTGATAGAAGAAACATTAATAATACAGATTGGTTTACCTTCAATACATGGCAGACACTACATATCGGTCTATTAATACCAGTTTGTGCCTTAAATAGTTTTATATTTCCATCCACGGCCTGGAGCCTGGGTGTGTTTGTCTCTTATGTGTATGCTTGTGCATGGACTTCTAATCACTAGCAGAATTTAACATGATGCAAACTCGACATTATTATCTCATGCTGTAACATTTTGACTTCGCTGGAAAACAATAGGAATTATTTTTCTTGCCAATCAATCATGAATCACAATCAAAATTTCAGAATGATCAATCAGGCAATGATCCAAATCAAGTTATGTGACATTATATGATATTCAGCAAGAAGTCCGGTAGAAATACAGAATATTTAAACATCAAAGCTAAAAGTTAAAAGCTAATCTGTCAATTTTCTGTCTGCAAAAGAGCGTCCCAAGAGCGTTTACATTTGACACAATAACAGACTGAGGCTTTGAAATCTAGGATTGCCCAGGAAAATATGACGTCATACTAATTAGCATAAGGATTTCTCTATTGGTGTGGGTCGAGCCTTGTTCGAAAACACAATCCATAAATACATGCTAATTTCTAAGGAGATAGGAAGTGTATAACGTGTTTATCGATTTTGTTTAAAGATTTAATCAATTATCAAATTGTTTAAGTGGATAAAGTGGTCACACTTGCTTCAATTCATAGCGAAATCGACGGATAGAAACTGACCGAATTCCCGATATCCTACCCCGTATTACTGTAGGCTATAAGCACAGTGACCTACAGAGGGCGCTATCACAAACAAGTACTGGACGAACCGATAAATTCCCGGGTATTGTAACGCCCTTGGATGGTCCAGATGGATGATAAAAACATATTTTCAAACTTTACATGGGGTCTTCAAGTCTTGTGATTTCTTCAAAGTTCAACTCTTTATGGCGTCAACAAAAATTTAAACCTTTCTCTGCGAGATGTGATGAAATGAGCGAATTCATCCATGTATTAAGGAAAATATATAGCCCATTGCAGGTTCACTTTTGGACCACCCTGGACCCACTGTGATCTACAGGCTCGTACCCAGGGGGGGGATGGGTGCTCGTTCGAGAGCTCAACCTACCTCTTGCTTTTCAAAATTCAACATTTTTGGCCCCTTCCTCTTTGTTTTGTATTGTTAAAACAGACGGCCGTTTACTGTTTACATTACGAAGGAGTTGGTTTAGCATGGGCATTTTTATGACGTGTGCGCTCTAACCCACCCCCACCACACCTCTACCAAAAGCTGGTTATGGGCATGATCTATATGTACATTGATTTATTTTAAGTGTGACTTGCTATGACTTTTGAATCTCATGGTAAAACCAGTCAACAACCTAACCGTGATGTGTAAATGAACAGTGAAATGAACATATGTTCACTACGGAGGGCTTTCAAAAACGTTTGCTCTTTATCTTAATCAAACCAAGCTATATTTTCAAAATATGCTACGTGAGCTTTTTACAATAATGTATGACTCAAATGGCATAACTTAGACCTAACACTTCTCGCGAGATACTGATACTTCGAGACTTGTCGAGATTAGAATCGATGATATTCCAAAAAAACGATCCCATATTGGATCCTGTATCAGCCATGATCCTTGATCCCGTATCAGATTTTAGGTACTATCAGAACTTCCC
This sequence comes from Owenia fusiformis, assembly GCA_903813345.2. Classification (NCBI taxonomy): domain Eukaryota; kingdom Metazoa; phylum Annelida; class Polychaeta; order Sabellida; family Oweniidae; genus Owenia; species Owenia fusiformis. Next base: position 23,838,375 of record CAIIXF020000004.1, read on the forward strand.
GGGAATTTTGCTTGATTTTCACATTTTTCGTTCTACTTTAAAAGAGTAGCAATCTAACGAACATTTGCCATCTACTTTTTAGATAATATACTAATAAAAGACATAGATTAGAGACATATCAGGCAGATTTAAGCATTTGAGTGACTATTTAGAAGTTTGAAAAGTACAAATCATAAAGGCAATACAATACTTCAGATTTAATGATAAAAAATGATAGCGAATTCCTGCTCTAGGCAGTCATTTTGAATTTTCTAAGGTACGAATCAGGAAAACAATACCATAATTGTAATCTACTCTAAAATCCCTTCAATTTGAGTGTAATATAGGGACCCCAATATAGCCATATAATCGGGAAATTATTGCGAAATCACACATTAGGCGGCCATTTTGAATTTCTCAAAGGACAGAATCAGAAAAACGATACAATTATTTGCAATCTACTCTAAATTCCCTTTCATTTAAGTATGATAAAACTGTACTGCAGAAGGATCTAAAAATTAACGAAAATTCCTGTATTCCCAACCCCCTTTACACGGCCCCTGGGGTCAAACTAAAAAACACGGAACATATATATTAAATATGGTTAATTGGAAAGATGTATTGTTGGTACGTTAGAGGTGAAACTTAATAAGTGTAGTGTAACTTCATATTTGTGTGTGTTTTTCAGAAAACTATTGAAACATGTTAAACACCATTAAAAAGGTCATTCATTATCACGCATTGCTATCAGTTTTGGGATGGAGTACGTAATTAATTTACTTGTTCAAAACTAGACCAACAGCTCCAAGGAGTAGCAAATCCTACCGAACAAAACATGTCTTCTCAATCATTCAAATCGTTAGTAGATTGTCTCTTATTTTGGCAAATTACACTCATAATGCACAAAAATGAAAAATAGGTCCTAAACACATGTTGCATGAGCCTATAAAATCTCAAGCAAATCTAACTACTGGTATTTGAGTAATCTGCAGAATAAATTGATGAAAACCGGACAGACAAACAGGTAACTTCTATATATCCCTATATGAATATCATCACGATGGGTTTTGAGCCAATCCTAGCTTAAATTAAACATAAAGTCCTGTTCCCCAAGATCCTTCACATTGACACAATGATTGCTCTCCTGCTAAGTTTGGTAGCTGCGGGTAAGGATACATGAATTGTAATGTCATCAAAGTTTGCATCGGAATCGAAATGAACGTTACGAGAGATGAATCACGAAATGTGCCTTTTTGGTTTTTATCACTGTCATAATTATACACAAGGAGGATTGGCTCCCAGAATCGAAGTCGATATTTTCCAACAATGAAAACGCCAAAATGTCGTTTTGAAATTATAACCGATTATGAATTCAATAAAAACACTTCAAATGATGCGAACCAATATCTCGATCATTTCTTGTGAGTTTTGGAAGTTTTCGTCAAGAAATAAGACCAAATTTCACGATTCAAATGTTGAAGTGAACAAAATGGCGGCTGTCGGAATTCGAACTTTGTAGCACGACATCCGGGACAGAATATCGATGTTGCACTCTGGGAGCCAATCCTCCTCGAGGTGACATGTATTAGAATAAGACAACTCGTGGTTGTTTAAGATATCATTATGAGATATGCAGAGATGGCCATACTGATCCATATTATGAACAATATAATATATAATATATTATAGCAATATCACATGATGAAGAGTGTGATCAAATAATATTGTATGGATTGTATCATATTCATTTATAAGACTGACCATTATAAATAAATAAACTAAAATATAAGATTTAACTGGGTCATTGAAATCTATGTTCAGCTCATTGAACACATCAGTCGTATACTGTGTAAAGGAGTGGTATCGGTATGGTGAACTCTTTGAACACACATTTCTCTTAAACAATTCATCAAAAAATTCTGAATAATTTACACATTGTCAATTTAATGGTCATCTTTTGGATGGTAACATAATAATTTAAAATTTATACTTCTGAAAACGAGAATAGACGACTACGATCACTGATTTATCCAATAAAATGGCCGCGATGGAACAGAAAACTAAGGTTGGTGCATTATTTTCTTCTACAGTGTATCAATGAAAGGATGAAGGATTTTTGTAGGCATCATATTCTGTAGTGCATTTAGTAATATATATTTTGAACGTTTTCTTTGCAAATTGATGCCCGGGGATAACATGAAATAAGCGAAGAACTGTTGAGTTTGAAATTCAAAACTACACAAAATTTAGTAATTTGTTTATTTTTGTCGTTAGGGCATGGTCTACTTTGCCTAACGACGTCGGGGTATATAGATGTAACCTACATACGATCATAAAAAGCCAACTGAGCATGGGAAACCACCTAATATATTCTACTTAAGCCATAATATTGTAATTTTAATTTGCGGTTACGCAAAAAATTGATTGACGGTTACGCGAACCTCGTTCAAATATGTATCCCAGATTCATTGTTATTAATTTTGTCATATTTATCAGTACTTGATGCTAATTCTTCTTTTGCCTCTTCATTGCTATCTTTTTGACTTAAATTGGTTTCATGAATAAAGCAAGACACAATTTTTTCTTTGTCATAACGACATTGCGTTTGAAACCTTTAATTATTTACAATATGACCGACGTTCCTGTTCTGGATTTGTCATTTTATGGCTTGTTTATACAGAGTTTACTTACTGTTAATAGTTTGAGTGGCTCTTAGGCACATATACTGGGAAAATACGAAAATGGACTAAAAATTATGAACTTGGATATCTCAGTCGGTAGGTTTACAGCTTATATTCTGCTTCTTGTAGATCACCTGGCAGATTTGACTCAGTCTTTATAACCATCCATATATATGTCATCGAATGGAACTAGTTAAAAAGGAAATCTTATCTGTTAATCTTGCCCACAGGCGAGAAAGAGGGCATGCTGCCTTTCCAATCCGCCATTTTTTTGTTATCGTTACCGCAAGATTTTGCAAATCGCCTTGTCGTAACCGTCATGCTATAACACCGTGGTAATAGGCCTATGTGTACATACAATTGAATATATTATGATATTACTATGTTGCATTTATTTGCACAAAAATATATTTTCTTAATGATTAATCCATACAATACACCGAGTAATCAACATTTTGCGATCTACCTGTCCTTCAAATGACCCTGTGATGCTCCTACCATCTGCAGCACCGAGTGAACCTATGCCAGCATATTTCAACTGGGCTTGACCATTCCTTGTATGTTGGGAAGTGTCCACTCCTAGTACCGATGCATAAATATATGTTTTATACTCCTAGCATCTGCTGTACCGAGTGAACCCGTGCCAGCATTTTTCAACTCTAGACCATTCCTTGTGTGTGGAGAAGTGTCCACTCCTAGTACCGATGCATAAATATATGTTTTATACTCCTAGCATCTGCTGTACCGAGTGAACCCGTGCCAGCATTTTTCAACTCTAGACCATTCCTTGTATGTGGAGAAGTGTACACTCCTAGTACCGATGCATAAATATTTGTTTTAAACCCCTAGCATCTGTTGCACCGAGTGAACCCGTGCCAGCATTTTTCAACTCTAGACCATTCCTTGTGTGTGTAGAAGTGTACACTCCTAGTACCGATGCATAAATATTTGTTCTAAACCCCTAGCATCTGTTGCACCGAGTGAACCCGTGCCAGCATTTTTCAACCCTAGACCATTCCTTGTGTGTGTAGAAATGTCCACTCCTAGTACCGATGCATAAATATTTGTTTTATACTCCTAGCATCTGCTGCACCGAGTGAACCCGTACCAGCATATTTCAATCCCGGACCATTCATTGTAAATGGAGACATTGCCGATGCTCATGAGTTCCCACATCAGCTGTCTCTTCAAAGTGGAACATCGCATATCTGTGGTGCTGTCCTTACCCATCCAACATGGGTAATTACTGCTGCCCATTGCGTGACTTCGTAAGTTCTTATATGCACAGAGCCGTACCTTTGAAACCTTGGGCTTCGTCACGTTCACACTATCAAAATGAAATGGACTTTTGAAGCTCTTTGAGTCTAATGCCTCAGTCACATTTGATCTACGGTAATCGGATGGCTGCCGGAGCTTCCCCAAATCGTAAGAAATATGCACCATAAAGCTACGGCCGCCTTACGACCACCGTAGAGCAAATGCGACTGAAGCTATTAACAACATATTTCATCACTAAGCTGATCGACTCAAAATGAAACACTGCTGTTCTTCGAAGGCAATATGGCCTCGCAGGGGCGGATCTGGGAACGAACAGGGGGGGATGATTTAAAGTCTGAGAAAAAAACTTTTGGGCCCCTCTAACCAAAAAGTGTGCCCATATTTTTAAATTTTGAGACTTATTTTCTTCTAAATTTGGCCTAAAATGTAAAAATAATGCCTTGAAACGAATAAGTAAATGCTGTGCTAAATATGTCCTGTGAATTTATTTGATATGAACATAAATCGGTTGTACGCCTAAACTTATGGCTGCAAGACAAAATAAATTAGCGTTACCCAGTTACATACTGAGTGAAATCAATACATTCATGTTGTGTAACCATTTCATTGTAAAATGTTTTAAAAATATATGAATAGATAAATAATAAAATGGTGGCCAATGACTTACAAAAAATAAATTATCCTCTGTGTTTTTTCCAAAGGAGTGGATACCGAGTTGTTGCTGGAGCTACCGAAAGGAACAGATATAGTGCCAGTGGACAAGAACAGGTTTCAGATGTTGCCGAAGTTATTATGGTATGTTAAATTAATCAAAAACACTTGAAGTAATTTCTAATTTAAAGGCACAATCTGATCTATAGGGGGTGACAAAATTACAAGCAACATGTATACTTGACCTACAAATCTATTCCTTACAATATCAAATACAATACCTCCCAAAAGACTCACGGTATGTTATAAATTGGTGAAGTTATAAATGATTCAAAGTGCAAAAATGGGTCAAAAATGTTTAAATTCCCCCAAATAAAAAGAATGGTAACCATTCTTATAGAAAAATAATACATTATTGTAAAAATCTTTAGTTTTCCTGGATTAAAGTATGCACTTTTGTGATTTCTAGAAAATAGACATGACAAGGAATGACACGAGTCAAAAATATTCTAAAATTGAAACAATTTTTTGTTTAGCCTGCTCGCTATATCTGATTCTCTCTTTAAATCTCAGATTAGTAGTGCAATGATAAGTCGAATGTATGGGATTAAAGGGAGAGAGAGAGGTAATATTCGAAATGGCAAAATAATGTTAGTGGTATTCGAACATATTTTGCCATTTTATATCAGAATATTAATAATTTGACGACATATGACACGCATTATTTTCATTTTGTCCAGCATCCGGATTTCGTCCAGGATGGTTCACGTGGCTTCCCCAATGACATCGCCCTTCTGCGCCTTGCAACTCCGATTAATCTCAACTTTGCCCGTGCCACGATCCCACTCGCAAGTGGAAGTACTGACTTCGCTGGCCAACTTTGTGATATCTCGGGATGGGGTGACGTCACTGCGGGAGACGGAATTTCTGCAACATACCTAAGGAAAGCGACTCTTTCAATACTGAGTAATTTTGAATGCGGCCTTTACTGGAGCCAAATTCGACAGTCTTACCACATCTGTATTTACGATAGCAGGGATAGACAGGGGTCTTGCCAGGTATAAAACAAAATTATTTCCGCATGATTTTAAGATGATGAGAGATTTTCATTAAAACGTGTATGTTTCATATGGAATTCAAATTTATATCTGTATTAATATTACTGAGACAACGCATGAATGGTTAATAATCGGTATAATGTCAAAATATCAAGAAAATTAAGGTGGCTAACATACAATAGAGGAATGCATTATACGTCATGAGAACGGTATCATGGGAACATCTGTTTTTACGATAGCAGGGATAGACAGGGGTCTTGCCAGGTATAAAACAAAATTTTAAGATGATGAGAGATTTTCATTACGTGTATGTTTCATATAGAATTCAAATTTATATCTGTATTAAATATTACTGGGACAATGCATGGATGGTTAATAATCGGTATAATGTGGACACAAATATATCACAGAAAATTAAGGTGGCTAAACATACGATAGAGGAATGCATTATACGTCATGGGAACGGTACCATGGGATCAGCTAAGTTTGAGGCAGCCCAGCAATGGCCTCGCGAAACTTTGAAAGAAAAAAATAGACATTTTCACACTTAGCGACATTCCCTGTACACCTACACGTACGAGGGATGATCATAAAGTTTTTATAACTTATCTCTCCAATTTCTTTATTTTTTAATATATTCTAACGAAATGTTCACCGAATAAGCCGCTTTCAATTACAAATTAATTCAGCAAAAATATTATAACAGAAATGTTTAATTAGAAATGGTTGCTATGGTAACCCAAATCAGGGTAACTATGGTTACTTACATTTGTTGTGCTTGTAGGGAGACTCAGGTGGGCCGATGACATGCTCAGAGGGAGGACAGGACGTAGTTGCTGGCGTGACGAGCTGGGGAGTCGTCGGATGTTTGGGAATGCCAAATGTATATACAAGAGTAGCCACATATAGGTCATGGCTATGCAGCAACAGCCAAGGAAATGTTGGCTGCTAATAACACGTGGTTCTTACTAGTATATAGTGCTGCATTTTACTAATGAAATAAATTAAACTCCCGTTTTCATCATGCTAAGAAAATGTGCAGTTAAAATGACAACTTCGCATTTTGTCCATTGAACCACATTGTATAGTAAATATGCTTGTCACAATCATTTCAGGAAATAAAAATTGAAAGCTCTTAGGATGGCTAAAAACTGTGCCTTGTTCTAATGGGGGTTTTATTCTTAGTTTATAGAGATTGAGCCCCTCTCCCAATTGTTGTGTAATGACCTTCGGTAGCAAGTCGCTACTACAGCCCTTATGGCTCAGGGGCAGAGCGTCTGACTCGAGAGCGGAAGGCCCTTGGTTCGTTTTCCGCACTGGGCATTGGATTTAGCACACTCTCTTTCGAGTCTAGTATCTGGCTCGACAGCTTCCCGACGGACGTGCCCAAGGGTCGTTACAGTTGATCTGTGTACGACGATACATTCGGATTCACTTGTTAAAATGATATATTATAAATGGACGATAACTGCCTGTGACCTGAACCATCTGTTCATAAATCTTAGATGATTCAACATGCTGAAGTACTTTTAAGCCAACGTTTCAAAGCATATCCCATCGAATGAAGTTATATGGGAAGATATAGGGAACGGCTCAATCCGTACGTCCGTCCGTATTTGTCTCAAAGGTGGCCATTTTCAAATATGGCAGCCCATTTCACTTTTCACACGGCTGTTCGATGGAATTTGATATGCGTTGCCGTTATCTAGTTTATATAATATCGTTCCAAAGTAACCGTTGATGAAGCTATCTTTTAAGAAGCGGAGTCAAAATACGCGTAATGCGAAGGGGTGGTAGATTCAGCCTGGTTTACTGGTTTTAATTGTTGTTTACTAAGATAGATACAAACTTTTGATTTGTTTATATGCATACTATACACTCTAATTTATTACGATAGATTACCCTTGGCATTCCTTTCGACTTCGCTTCTCAAAAGAGACTAGGAAAGCTTCGTCTTCTAACTAGACTCTGCGCGCAGGGTAACGATAGATACAATCTAGCTTACCATAAAAACAACCAAGTTCATGTTGTTATATGTTTACTATATGAGTGCAACCTAATTTAGTGGTTATACGTTTACTGATAATTAGTTAATCGGTTTACGTTTTATATGTTTACGATGATAGAAACAACCTTATTCTTCGGTCAGCCAGTTTTGATCATTAAAAAAGCTTTAAAGCTTATCTTCTTGACACAATTCATCGTCCGATATTTTCTTTTCTTTTTCATCAACTTCGTGCGATGGATTAAATCTCGTACCATGCCTGGATGAAATGATCTGCATGATAACGTATATGACAAGCATAATACTTCCGCACCCAACGAGTACAAACGTATATGACCTTGCTCCTTGGTACTGGAACAGATACCCGGTTAACCATTGGAATATGAATCCGCCTGTAGCAGATCCAGTATAAAGAACAGCTACCGCCAATCCTGTCACTTCAAGGTATCGATTAGCCCATGATATTCCAGTTCCAAAAATTGGGCCATTTATGAGTCCAAATAGGCAGACAGTTATCCAGAGCATTAGACGAACTTGATGTCCAAATATGGACATAACAATAGTGGTTATGACGTAGCAAACAAGAAGGGTACATAGGATAATAGGACTTGGAATGAATTTGGCGTAGACCATTGGTAAACCCCGCCCCGTCGTATAACATATCCAGTAAGCGGAATTGAGAAACGCTGCGTCGAGTTTACTGAACTTTAGGTCATTATCTGTGGCGTAACTAAACAAGAATCTACCAGTAGATCGATCTCCACCCACAAGGAAAAGGTAGAAGAAAAACAACATGACAAACATAACACTTCCAAATAGTTTATCCCCCATTGCGCACCTTCCCGGCGAAAACAGTCCCTTTAATTTGGTGGACACTTCTTTCATATCAACACCTGGGGGTGGCGTTATACAGAAGAAGACGAACGCTATCCCTGATGAACAATATGCTAAGATTCCTATAATAATATATGCTATTTCAATTCTTGAATCGGTAATCTGTGGTACGAAGGTAGCAGATAATTCTGTTGTCACGTTCGAGTTCAGCGTCGCATTCAGAGTGGCGTTCGAGTTCAGCGTCGCATTCAGAGTGGCGTTCGAGTTCAGTGTTGTGTCGGGAGATAAAAATGGAGCGGCAACTATGGGCGCCAATGATGCCCCGATTCCATATGAGAAATGCAAAGAATATACTGCGGGTGCTGCTTTTTCCTTCCATAGTCGAATAAACATCGCATTAGCACCTAAAATAAACAGAAATACCATCTTATGTGCTATTTTAGAGTCTACATAATTCTTATCTTATTGATCCAGATATTCTATGATGTCATTTGCACATTTGCTTATATTCTCATTTGTGCGAAGCTTTATAAGGGACATGAATTTTTTTCGGAATTAAGAATTTCGTTTTTTTAATTAATTTTTTTGATTTTTGAATTAGATTTTTTATTCTATTTTCACCTCGGTTGAAATTAATTCCCACCTCTGTGAAAATTAATTTCCACCGCGGTGGAAATTAGGCGTGTCATGACCTAATTTCCAGACGAAACAGACGGCCATGACAAAACAATGTCTGAACCCATGTATTTTGGTAATTTTTCCGTGCATCGTTTGATACCCCATCGAACTACCAGTGCCATGTTCTATTTCTTCCCTAACAGCCGATGCAACAGTTTCCAAGGATGACTTGTTGAGTTTTCTGGAAATCCCCATTCTTTTCAAATCTCTCTTAAGCTGTCTTTCACCGATTTTTATGTCATGACGAAAACCAAGAAGATGAGTAATCTCCTTGTACGTAAACCCATTAAAATAGGACAACACGAATTTGTCTCGGTGTTCAGACATTGTTTTGTCACGGCCGTCTGTTTCGTCTGGAAATTAGGTCATGACACGCCTAATTTCCACCGCGGTGGAAATTAATTCCCACCGCGGTGGAAATTATTTTTACGCGTAGTAAATAGTTTCTACCGAGGTGGAAATAATTTTCACCAAGGTGAAAATTCATGTAAAATTTTTAATCAAAAATTGAAAAATTGAAAAAAAATTATTCGAGGAAAATTTTTAATTAAAACTAAAATTCTTACTTCAGAAAAAAATTCATGTCCATTATAAGGCATCGTACATTTGTTTGAGATTTCAAGGATGTGGTAGAATAGCAAAATTCATGGATTTAAAAAAATATCAATTATAAAGCCCAGATACTCTATGTAACGTACCAACTGCCAAATTCCCTTCACAGAAGCCCTGTAGTACAAAACATGCCCAAAGTAGTTCCAAGACTCTACACCAGGGTATAATCATGGTCCCCGTGGAACCAATTAGCAACGCACCGACGGAGAACAAATCTGTGTATTTTGGGAATCTATCCCAAAGCACCCCTCCTGTTAAAGAACCAATGAAAAACCCAATGCTTCTCCCAACCAAGGCTCGACCGATTTCTTCATAGTTACAGTTCACCCTAGTTTTCAGGTCTTGTAGTGTTGCGCCGTTCACCTCAAGAAGCATTCCCTTAAATGAGAATGAACATGTCAAAGAGTACAAATCATTCACAGTTCAAAGGACCAGGTATGGTTAAAGACTGTTTTATCTTTTACTTTGATCATTTTCTCACTATAAAGGAGACATTATATAAAGTGTTCTATTTCTTATCTGAAAAAGAACCCAATCTTATTTCCTTGCATAAGTTAATTATACTAGCCCCAATGAACTTTTGAAAATAAAATTGCGTTGAAGGTCAATTTATATATATACCAAACAAATCCACTTATCACGGTGTTATAGCATGACGGTTACGCCACCTCTGAAAACGAGGTTGGGCGGCTACGTTCACTGATTTATCAAATAAATGGAAGAGAAAACTAAGGTTGGTGCATTATTTTCTACTACTGTTTATCAATGAAAAGATGAACGATTTATGTAAGCGTCGCATTCGGTGATGCATGCATATGTATATTTTGAACGTAGTCTTTGCAAATTGATGCCCGGGGATTACATGAAATAAGAGAAAAACTGTCGAGTTTGAAATTCAAAACTACACCAAATATAGCAATTTGTTTATTTTTGTTGTTAGGGCATGATCTACATTGCCTAAAAACCTTGGTATATATAGATGTAACCTACAAACGATCATACAAAGCCAATTAATTGAGCATTGGAAACCCCCTAATATGGTCTACTCGAGCCATAATAATGTATTTTAAATTTGCGGTAACGTAAATCATTGATGGACGGTTACGCGAACCAGATTCAAATATGAAACCCCGATTCATTGTTATTAATTTTGTCATCTTCATCAGTATTTGATCCAAAATCTTCTTTTGCATCTTCATTGCTATCTTTTACACTTTCATCATTTGGTTTCATAAATAAAGCAAGCGACAGTTTTTTTCCTTGCCCTATAGAGGCTGAAACAAAAGCCTCTCTTGCGAGTCCTGAAAACAAATATAGGAAATTCAATATTCCATTTCTTACCCATTATAACAATAACATGGAAAGAGGCTATCAGATCTAACAACCTTGACTTGACAGATGTACATGCACGTAACCGTCCGCTAAATATCTTATGTACAACTAATACAATATGTTACCGTCCATAGATTGCGATAGAAGCCATACGTAGTCGTCTAACGACATTGCGTTTGAAACCTTATTATTTACGATATACAACACGTTCCTGTTCTGGATTTGTAATTTTATGCCTTGTATATACACAGTTTACTTTCAGTTAATATTTTAAGTGACTCTGAGGCACATGTACTGAGAAAACACGAGAATGGACCAAAAATTATGAACTTGGATATCTCAGTCGGTAGGTTTACAGCTTGTATTCTGTTTCTTGTAGACCACCTGGCAGATTTGACTCAGTCTTTATAACCATCCATATATACGTCACCGAATGGAACTAGTTTAAAAGGAAATCGTATATGTGAATATTGCCTACAGGCGAGAAAGAGGACATGCTGCCTTTCCCATCCGCCATTTTTTGTTATCGTTACCGCAAAATTTTGCAAATCGCCTAGACGTAACCGTCATGCTATAACACCGTGCTTATAAGTCTATCAATGTATATCCCAAGACAATGTCGACCAAATTCATGTTAAACACCGATCGTGTACAGCGTCCGATATTCTTACTTACCAAGCAAATCCACGTGACATCGATGTACAACGTCTTTGATATTTTATACACAAACGTCCAACTACATTTTGGTTTTCCATCCACCATTGTCTTTGCAGCTTCCAGATCATAATTATTTTTGGACATTCTTGAACCAAGTGAAGACCTTAAAAGTTCTCGAAGAAGTAACTTCAATCTCAATCTGTATAAAACTTCAATTGACAGTCGACAAGACTCTTGACATATTTACAGGGTGTCAAATAAGTCCCGTCCCCCCGCTACAGCAAAAAACAACATATAAGGTGCCAAGTGTGATATGTCATTGGAAAGGTCTACCAAAGTTACATTGGTTGGCATATATCTGACACATGTCAATCAAGCTCACAAATGGCAATGGATTAAACCAATTTCTGGATAGGGTTAGATGTTAGAAAATAGACGTGCATGGAAAGTGGTGAAACCTTTTTGTTACAAGTGAAATGCGAAAAAAGGTGAACTTTTTGACATATTTCTGAGGTCATATCCTTCTCATTTTGATGCAATAAAAGCTACTTAAGGAGGGTTAGCTAACTATAAAAGACATCGTGAAAATATAGGTAAATTTCATCCAAAATACTTGAGGGTTGGTGAGTTAACATAACTTTGGATGATCTTTCCAATGGTATATCACACTAGGTACCATATATTAAGGGTTTGGCTGTAGTAGGGGGGACGAGACTTATTTTACAGCCTGTGTATAAGAATCGTGGTTAGAGGGATTTCCAAATATGAAATTGCGAAAGATCTTATGAATAAACCTAATCTTGGCTCCAGGTTTCATATACTTAAGACCAGGGTGCATGTTCGGAATTTTTCTGCATTCCTCAACCATGTCACATGTTATTTTTAACAGGAATCACTCCTTCCACACATTGTCTACATCTTCCAGTTTTGCACAAAGATTGCACGTATGTGCATAGAAAAGACTGTAAAGAAGATCTTATTGTAAAATGTATAAAAACGAGAAAATTCAGAATTTTTTCACTGAATTTTCTTGTTTATTTTATCAAAACATTCTTCTTTGCATTCTTTTCTAGGTACATTAGTGCACTCGTTGGGCAAAAGTGAGAGATATAGACTCTGTGGGGAAGGAGTGATTCAAATTTGAAAAATAACATGTGACCCTATTGAGGGTTGCAGCAAAATTCCGAATATGCACTCTGACCTTAAACAAAATCATTTTATTTGTGAAATTATTCATTTTATTATTACCACTCGTTGCTCAGTATTCAGCTGAATAATGTTTAGAACTCCCTTGGTGTACGGAACTTTTTCATATATGCAATGTGTTGTATACCAATTAACGGACTACGCACAAAATATACTAAACATGTGTATTCATAAAGCTTGGAAGGAATGACTGTGACAACAAAGGAAATGTTTTTTTTTCTCAATTTTTTAAACCGTGTTACTGCATACCAGGGAGACCCAGACTTAAAAAGCGAACGGTGTGGATTAATCATTTACCGAAAATATAACTAAGTCATTTCTTATCTTATATTCAGGACACATGTGGTATTGTTATCTGGAGACATGAGTTTATAGTGTTCTATACAGGGCGTTCATAAAGTTCTTGCAAAAGTACTGTAATTTTTAGGTTTTTCAATCAATCTGGCTGAAGTTTTCACTCAGTATACCTACACTATTCATACAATTGATACTTGAATTATAATGAATAGGACCTTGAAGAAAAAAGGTTATGATTGTTATAGTAACACGAGTCGGGGGTAGGCGGAGCAGCATCGCAAAAAAAGAAAAATTTAGATAAAAAATATGGGTTAGAGGTAACCTTAACATACTTTAAAGTATCCTTGAAAGTACAAAACAAGCTATTGTTACCATGTCAACACTAGATGATGTCACATAATGACATCATAGTTGAAATTTCTTTGATTCATGACATCACTCATGGTATCATAATCATAGTGACCTATATTGGTTGATGACATCAGACTTTGTGAAAGGCAGCGTCAATTTTGTTTTTGTGAAAATGGCTGCAAAATCAGCAAAAGATGATGATTTTGTAATTACAAATATTCAGTAGCATCGGGATGTATGTTAACTGGGAAATTCATGAAGACAAACACTTGGTGTATGGGAAGGAGGCTATAGTCAAAGAACCATTTACAGAACGGACTAAGACATTTACTGATGATAGAACAAATGGTAAGGACAATGCTAGATCAGGCCGTCCAAGAACGAAATCCAGTAAGGATTAGATGACGTTGATTAAAGCCATCCATACAAAGATCAATCGCAATAAATTTTCCACATGGGTTCCCCATCTGTTCGAGGAATGGTAAGTAAGACAGCAGAGGTGTATAGACCATGATGGACACTATTTTGAACACCTATACTCTTGAGATACTGTTAAGAAAATAGGACAAGTTAAAAACATTTTGAACATTCAAACAAAACAGATCCTTTTTTGCCTGCTCCGCCTACCCCCGACTCATGTGACTATAGCAACCATAACTTTTTTTCCTCAAGGACCTATTAATTATAACTAAGGATCTCAATGTATGAATAGTGTAGGTATACTGAGTCAAAATTTCAGCCAGATAGGAATGGTTAAGTTGATAGAAAAATGGCAGTGCGGTCTAGATTTAAGTATATAGAAAGATGGCAGTGTGAATTAGACCTAAGTTGATAGAAAGATGGCAGTGCGGTTCAGACCTAAGTTGATAGAAAATGGCAGTGCGGTCTAGTCTTAAGTATACAGAAAGATGGCAGTGCGGTTTAGACCTAAGTTGATAGAGAAATGGTAGTGCGCTCTAGACTTAAGTATATAGAAAGATGGCAGTGTGGTTAAGACCTAAGTTGATAGAAAGATGGCAGTGTGGTTTAAACCTAAGTTGATAGAAAGATGGCAGTGTGGTTTAGACCTAAGTTAATAGAAAGATGGCAGTGTGGTTTAGACCTAAGTTGATAGAAAGATGACAGTGCAGTTCAGACCTAAGTTGATAGAAAGATGGTAGTGCGCTCTAGACTTAAGTATATAGAAAGATGGCAGTGTGGTTAAGACCTAAGTTGATAGAAAGATGGCAGTGTGGTTTAAACCTAAGTTGATAGAAAAATGGCAGTGCGGTCTAGACTTAAGTATGTAGAAAGATGGTAGAGTGGTTTAGACCTAAGTTGAGAGAAAGATGGCAGTGTGGTTTAGACCTAAGTTGAGAGAAAGATGGCAGTGTGGTTTAGACCTAAGTTGATAGAAAGATGGCAGTGCAGTTCAGACCTAAGTTGATAGAAAGATGGCAGTGCGGTTTAGACCTAAGTAGATAGAAAGATGTCAATGCGGTCTAGACTTAAGTATATAGAAAGATGGCAGTGTGAATTAGACCTAAGTTTATAGAAAGATGGCAGTGTGGTTTAGACCTATGTTGATAGAAAGATAGAAGTGTAATTTAGACCTAAGTTAATAGAAAGATGGTTGTGTTGTAAGACATAAATTGAGAAAAAGATGGTAGTGTGGTTTAGACCTAAGTTGACAGACAAATGGTAGTGTGATTTAGACCTAAGTTGATAGAAAGAGGGCAGTGCAGTTTAGACCTAAGTTGATAGAAAGATGGTTGTGTTGTTAGACATAAATTGAGAGAAACATGGTAGTGTGGTTTAGACCTAAGTTGACAGAAAAATGGTAGTGTGATTTAGACCTAAGTTGATAGAAAGAGGGCAGTGCAGTTTAGACCTAAGTTGATAGAAAGATTACATTGTAAGTTTATAGAAAGATGGCACTCTGGTTTTTAACGTATTTAAACAGACAACTGAATAATTGGGTTCCAGAAAAAGTCAAAGGTATTTAATCATATAAGAATAGTGACAATAGAAAATTGTGGCAATTGGAGGAGATCATACACTACGTACCAGCCAGTGAGACATTTGTGTTGAAACGGGGGTACATTGTCTAAAGTTTGAAAATATTATTTTACCATTCATTTACTTTTTTTTAAAGATGTAAGCATTTCTCAAATATTCAAATTTCCCGCCATTTTTCAAAAAAGGTTGAAACTTTCATATATTTCTTAATGCATTTCAAAAAAGATTTATCTTTTTAACACCAATGCAAAGATTGAACAAAGGACACACTTTTTCAATAATAAAATGCCATATTTAATGGGCTACTTCAATGTTTTAGCAGATCAAAAATATTTATTAGTGATGTCACTAAGGTAGCAAAAACCTTTTGAAAAAATTGAAAAGTCTTTTTCGATGTCAATCTTTTTTATATATGATAGACTTCAATAATAAACCAATGTTGATTGTCTAACCAGGTTAAAAGGAAGAATATATTATGTTTTAGATATCAATGTACCATTGGTCTCTATGAAAACTAATCTTTTGAAATTCATTTTTCTCGGAACCATTCTCATGCACTGATGAGTTCATTTCTCGCTTATTTATGAACCGATTTTCTCAATTTCTTTAAGTCGCTAAGCATCAAAAAAGCAAAAAATGAATTTAAAATAACTATATTATTCGTGTCGTGCTTTATTTACAATTTATTGTGCGATAGTAAAAATAAAAATTAAAATCCCTTTAACCATTGTAAAAGAGTATAAAATATGAAGTTATGTAGTAACTTCATACAATGATAAACATTCAATATCGCTTCCATGTTTAACATGTTATAAACCTGTCGCCTATATTACATAGTATAGCTACTGCAGCTTATATGTATTGTATTTTACATATAAATATGTAGATGAAAAACAGCAAATTGAAATCAAACATTCAAATAAGAAACCCCGACGTGGGTCCATTTGCAAGTCGATTGAACGTGCCTATAGATGATGCCAGTAAGCAAATATGTAAATGTTTCAATATATTTGCATACATGTACCTTATGCTAGGCATTTGATTGTCGCTAGAACGAGATCGCAATCACTGGAAGGACTAGGCCTATAATAACACACATACAAGCTTCATTGGTCCATCAGTACTCAATATAGCCCAGTATGAACTATATTAAAGGGGGAACATCTCTATTGGGAAACTAACATTCTACGATATAGTCTCCGTAACATCATGCTCTTATTGAAAGATGTCACCCCTGTATTGCTTGGGTATACAGTATAGTTTCCTTATTCATTCGCAATAAGGCACGCATACTGGTTAGTATGGACCATATAAAATATAGATCATAATCCCTGGGTGCTGGGTGGCAATAATCTGTCAACACTGTTCATATCATGGAATCGGTGTCTCGTTTTGTGTCATCGACGTTGTGCGCATGACCGTTAAGCTGTGTGCCGCCATTTTGTTCTGTTTCCCTACTCCTCTCATTGTTTCTATTTTTCTTAACACGATGAACAATTCCGTAAATCTCCTGGATTAGAGGAACTGTGATGATAAAAATGGCGGCGATGAACGCCCAAACCTGGGATAACTGAGTCCACATTCTGAATTGAGTCACATTCAAAACCCCTATGCTTATCATTATCGAGGGCCATATGATAATAATAGCAGCGGTCAGTACCAGCCCAAATCCTATCGCTATATACTTAGCTCGTTTGAAAATCTGAGTCATTTTCTCTTGTGATGGTCGCGAAATGGTCGTAAATTCGTGGGCATATTTTAACGACCAAGGGTACAACGGATTCTCAATATTTCTAGTTTTCTCCCATTCAGTTCGGGCATCGTGTGTTTTCCTGTTATTTGTTATAAGTGATACTATGATGCAGACTCCGCCACCGACTCCAATGGATACGCAATTGCCAACGAACATAGCAAGTTCCTGTCCCGTGTTTTTGAGAAAATCCCCGAGTCCACCCGGGTAAGTTGACGCCATAGCTAACCAAGCAATCAGTCCACATGCGCATCCGGTCACGACCCCTGAAATAATATAAACGATTGATAATAAATAACATTACCATATAAAGTATAAGGCATCTATTTGACAGTTTAATTATTCTAGTATATACAGGTACGTATAATTCACTTTACACATGACAATTAACCATGCAGAATGATATAGACACGCATTATTCATTTATTTTCACCATATAGGTGTTATATAGTACTAAAGTAACTTCCTTCAGATAAACGAGAGTTGTTATGAAATATGGACAGGCCTCCCATGCTATTTGATACGCATTATTCGTTTTATCCAACACCGTGATTATACAAATAGATACGCATTATTCATTTATTTATCACCATGATAATTGGTACGCATTATTGATTCTATTCTACACCATTATAGACTCACCGTGGAATAGCCTGACAACGGTAAAGTCAGATACCGTTGTCACAAATGGCGGACATAACCGTCGCTTCAATTAGATTTTCATGAACTGTATGTTTAATAGATCACCTAGACTAGATTCCTTTGGAACAACAATCAATCAAAGTGTCTTAATACTCATTGTACAGTTAATAATGTTCTACCATCGAAATAAAGTAAATAATTTAACCGATCAAAATGAGATACGGGACAACGGACACAGTAATTACCAGATGCCGTTGTCTTTCTAAATTTCTCAAATTCAGATTCCGTTGTCATTGACGATATCGAAGACGCTATATTGTGGCGATTCACGATTCAATTTGATCGAAATTGTGATTTCATACGAAACATCATCACAAGACCTTAATACATGCACAGAATTAGTGACAATAAAATCCCATGAAATGAAGACCAAGTGAGTAGAGTTGAAGCGACGGTTATGTCCACCATTTGTGACAACGTTATCTGACTTTACCGTTGTCAGGCTATTCCGGTGTGAGACTAGATGCGAGTAGAAATAATTCTGATTTACGTCATTAAACATTCACAATTCAGTTAAAGTGATGTCATATTTGAAATCTAAATGTAAAAGTACATTTAGAAATATGGTTTTGAAAGTTGTTTATCAACTTTGAATATTTATTTTGGAGAATGTGACTTCTTGTTTGGGGAGATTCCCCATGGGCCCCTTGTTATAAAATCACAAAAAAATGAAATATCTTTTCTCGTATTCAATAGATACAATTTTCTTTTACTGGACAGATTTTGATTTACATAACTATTAGATACATAAGGGTAATATGAAAATTGAACCACTAAAACCGATAATATCTAAGTCAAAGGGAACTTGCTACTATACCTGCCATGCAATATGACCCGAATGAGCCACCTGGTGGTGAAACTGGTAACTACCTACTCGCATCTAAGTTATTACATAAATAGATAAGCATTATATTCGTTTTATTCAGCACCTCAATTGCATTCAAAAATGGATACGCATTATGCACTTATTTTACATCAATTATTATACAAATAGATATACATTATCATTTTATCCTACACCGTAAACGTAAAGGACGATTCTCGGTTTGGAGAACAGTCTCCTGGGCTAATAATTTTTTTATGAAAAATATAGAAATATTACCCAAATTAAACTATAAGGACATTTAAATCTCCAAGATGTAAAAATAACAAATTGGTCTGAAGCAGGGATAACGCTCAATTTGACCGATTCAATAAAATACAAGTCTTGATTTGGGGAAAGAAGTTCATCAGTGTACTGCGCTAATATTTTTTTGCGAAAAATCTAGAAACATTACCCAAAATTTAATTATGACTATTCAAAAGAAGACATTCAAATCTATATTATGTAAAAAAAATCAAAGGACGATTCTCGGTTTGGAGAACGAAGTTCATCAATCTAAATGAGCATTATCCCTGCTTCGGACAAATCTGATTTTTTTTACATAATATAGATTTGAATGTCTTCTTTTGAATAGTCATAATTTAATTTGGGTAATATTTTTAGATTTTTCGCAAAAAAAATATTAGCGCAGTACACTGATAAACTTCTTTCCCCAAATTGAGACTTGTATTTTATTGAATCGGTCTAATTGAGCGTTATCCCTGCTTCAGACCAATTTGTTATTTTTACATCTTGTAGATTTAAATGTCCTCTTTTGAATATTCATAGTTTAATTTGGGTAATATTTCTATATTTTTCGTGAAACAAATTATTAGCCCAGGAGACTGTTCTCCAAACCGAGAATCGTCCTTTGTCCGAAGCAGGAATAATGCTCATTTAGATTGATGAACTCCGTTCTCCAAACCGAGAATCGTCCTTTTAGATATACACCATTCATCCATCATCGATCAAAACCTTGTGAATCAAGATATGCCGAAGGAATCTAATATATGCGAGTTAGATAAGTCTAGATAAAAATACTACAAACAAACACGTGCTCGAAAAGCACCAGGCTTTATAGGTATGCTGTTATACAAGGCCGCAGCTTGCATCAAAATAAACAAACAGCCCTAGCAACTGAGACATGTTTATTTTTAGATTTTAACCTTCAATTGCAATATATAGGAATGCCTGATTATTTATATAGGTGTCCGAAGAGGGGGGGGATTGCGTTTGGTGCGACCGCCACCCCCCCCCCCCCCCTTTGAGTCCATCCCCCCGGGGATTTCCTTGTGCTGAAGAGAGAGAGACTCAGAGGAAAGAAAAACTCCGTGCTCTGGCAAAAGAGGTGGAGAAGCTATGCTTTAAGTGCAAGCTATAATAGAGAGTCGAATACCATGTCTTTTTATTTTTGTTATTTTAGATATAGACATACGCTTGTTTGAAAAATCCTGGGGAAGTCCCTTTAACTATCATCTTGTTATAATCGAAAGAGTGTATATGCGGTGAATTTGTGACCGTGGTGTCGTTCGTAGTATTTCGTTCGCCTTTGATGTCATCTGAGGTAAAATGATTGTTCTTGCTTTTGTGTTTAAGTTTAATTCAACTCAAAAAATGGGATTGGAATGTAAAATGTACACTTACCAGAAATCATTCCTTTCGATGTCAATCGTGACCACGTGACAGAGAGTGCAATTGGCACAACAGTGCACCCTATTAACACTCCGGTGAACCAAAACACCCATCCCAGGTTGAGCCCCACTCCAACACAAAACAGAATCAGAGGAATGGTCGCTAGAGTAAGCCACAATATGATCCAGTTCTTGATGGATAGTAATTTGTCTTGGTACTGTCGGTATTTTCCGTGAATTGAACACGTGTACTGTTCAGTGACGTTAATTTCCGTCACTTCCTTAATTTTGAGATTGTCCTTCGTGCATTGCTCGCATGATATGACAGGGGGACAGTCACATACGTATTTTTCAGCCTGAAATAAAAAACAAACGTTATTATATTTCTTGTTGGATTACTTTGACTTATAAAGAAATTTAAAGGGGAAAACCGGTGTAAAAGGGTAGGAGGTCCTATCAAATTATGGTCCTACTCTCCATTGATTTATATGGTGACCTAAATACAACTCTTTCCCTCATTATCTTATACGCAATCAGGGCCAGTAAGGGCCGTTAAGAAGGGGGACCATAATCCCTGGGGGACCATCATTTCTTTCACACCTGGTATAAAAGAAAGATGGAACAGCCAACAACAGTCAATTATGTCTGTTGAAAATGTTTGAATCACTGAAACCAGTAAATTTATTTTGATTTTGCCAATATCATGAATTCTAGGAAGATTCAAAGACCCAAATTTGCTCCAGTCATTCATATTCAATTATCATTGAGTATATTTCAAGCATATTTGAAAAAAAATATTTAAAGATCTCATTAAAAATGAGCAGTTGGATGTGGATTTAATTTCAAATTGACCAATAGTCTGCAATGCTCTCAGGTCAGAGGTTAAAACATGTAAACATAGTAGCAGCAATATGCCTTGTGCTTGTGTTTATAAATGACCCCACTACTGCTAAGCCACATCCTCTGCTGACAGCTGATTGGCTGTTTGTTATCTGGTAGGCATTTCACGTGTCACATAAGACACCCAGGTGTATCAATTAACTTTTCCTCTTTAGGGCGAGTGGGTTGATCAGAATTGTTCTTTTACTTTTAGGACAACATAGAAATATTGAAATGACCACTATGTGCATTCAATTCCTGGTTTTGCTTTCAGACTTTAGCCCTTCTATCAAATTTATATATGGCCTGCATATGAATGTAAAAATATGTAAAATACAATGCACTCCCTCAAAACGTTTGACATCCCCTTCCACTCCCCATTTTCCGATCGGACACGTCTTAAAGCCTGTCATATAAAGTTACTTCCTTCAGAGAAGAGTTGGTATGTAGTATGAGAATTGCTATACTTTCAAAGGGGGTGTACGTATGTAGTGTGAGAATTGCTATACTTTCAAAGGGGGTGTACGTATGAAGTATGATAGTTGCTATACTTTCAAAGGGGGTGTACGTATGAAGTATGAGAATTGCTATACTTTCAAAGGGGGTGTACGTATGAAGTATGAGAATTGCTATACTTTCAAAGGGGGTGTACGTATGAAGTATGAGAATTGCTATACTTTCAAAGGGGGTGTACGTATGAAGTATGAGAATTGCTATACTTTCAAAGGGGGTGTACGTATGAAGTATGAGAATTGCTATACTTTCAAAGGGGGTGTACGTATGAAGTATGAGAATTGCTATACTTTCAAAGGGGGTGTACGTATGAAGTATGAGAATTGCTTTACTTTCAAAGGGGGTGTACGTATGAAGTATGAGATTGCTATACATTCAAAGGGGGTGTACGTATGAAGTATGAGAATTGCTATACTTTCAAAGGGGGTGTACGTATGAAGTATGAGAATTGCTATACTTTCAAAGGGGGTGTACGTATCAAGTGTGAGAATTGCTATACTTTCAAAGGGGGTGTACGTATGAAGTATGAGAATTCCTATACTTTCAAAGGGGGTGTACGTATGAAGTATGAGAATTGCTATACTTTCAAAGGGGGTGTACGTATCAAGTATGAGAATAGCTATACTTTCAAAGGGGGTGTACGTATGAAGTATGAGATTGCTATACTTTCAAAGGGGGTGTACGTATGAAGTATGAGAATTGCTATACTTTCAAAGGGGGAGTACGTATGAAGTATGAGAATTGCTATACTGTCAAAGGGGGTGTACGTATGTAGTATGAGAATTGCTATACTTTCAAAGGGGGTGTACGAATGAAGTATGAGAATTGCTATACTTTCAAAGGGGGTGTACGTATGAAGTATGAGAATTGCTATACTTTCAAAGGGGGTGTACGTATGAAGTATGAGAATTGCTATACTTTCAAAGGGGGGGGGGTGTACGTATGAAGTATGAGAATTGCTATACTTTCAAAGGGGGGGGGGGTGTACGTATGAAGTATGAGAATTGCTATACTTTCAAAGGGGGTGTACGAATGAAGTATGAGAATTGCTATACTTTCAAAGGGGGTGTACGTATGAAGTATGAGAATTGCTATACTTTCAAAGGGGGGGGGGTGTACGTATGAAGTATGAGAATTGCTATACTTTCAAAGGGGGTGTACGTATGAAGTATGAGAATTGCTATACTTTCAAAGGGGGGGGGTGTACGTATGAAGTATGAGAATTGCTATACTTTCAAAGGGGGTGTGCGTATGAAGTATGAGAATTGCTATACTTTCAAAGGGGGTGTACGTATGAAGTATGAGAATTGCTATACTTTCAAAGGGGGTGTACGTATGAAGTATGAGAATTGCTATACTTTCAAAGGGGGTGTACGTATGAAGTATGAGAATTGCTATACTTTCAAAGGGGTGTACGTATGAAGTATGAGAATTGCTATACTGTCAAAGGGGGTGTACGTATGAAGTATGAGAATTGCTATACTTTCAAAGGGGGTGTACGTATGAAGTATGAGAATTGCTATACTGCCAAAGGGGGTGTACGTATGAAGTATGAGAATTGCTATACTTTCAAAGGGGGTGTACGTATGAAGTATGAGAATTGCTATACTTTCAAAGGGGGTGTACGTATGAAGTATGAGAATTGCTATACTTTCAAGGGGGTGTACGTATGAAGTATGAGAATTGCTATACTTTCAAAGGGGGTGTACGTATGAAGTATGAGAATTGCTATACTGCCAAAGGGGGTGTATGTATGAAGTATGAGAATTGCTATACTTTCAAAGGGGGTGTACGCATGAAGTATGACTGAGAATTGCTATACTTTCAAGGGGGTGTACGTATGAAGTATGAGAATTGCTATACTTTCAAAGGGTGTACGTATGAAGTATGAAAATTGCTATACTTTCAAAGGGTGTACGTATGAAGTTTGAGAATTGCTAAACGAGATTTGGTATGTAGTATGAGAATTGCTATACTTTCAAAGGGGGTGTACGTATGAAGTTTGAGAATTGCTATACTTTCAAAGGGGGTGTACGTATGAAGTATGAGAATTGCTATACTTTCAAAGGGAGTGTACGTATGAAGTATGAGAATTGCTATACTTTCAAAGGGGGTGTACGTATGAAGTTTGAGAATTGCTATACTTTCAAAGGGGGTGTACGTATGAAGTATGAGAATTGCTATACTTTCAAAGGGGGTGTACGTATGAAGTATGAGAATTGCTATACTTTCAAAGGGGGTGTACGTATAAAGTTTGAGAATTGCTATACTTTCAAAGGGGATGTACGTATGAAGTATGAGAATTGCTATACTTTCAAAGGGGGTGTACGTATGAAGTATGAGAATTGCTATACTGTCAAAGGGGGTGTACGTATGAAGTATGAGAATTGCTATACTTTCAAAGGGGGTGTACGTATGAAGTGTGAGAATTGCTATACTTTCAAAGGGGGTGTACGTATGAAGTATGAGAATTGCTATACTTTCAAAGGGGGTGTACGTATGAAGTGTGAGAATTGCTATACTTTCAAAGGGGGTGTACGTATGAAGTATGAGAATTGCTATACTTTCAAAGGGGGTGTACGTATGAAGTGTGAGAATTGCTATACTTTCAAAGGGGGTGTACGTATGAAATATGAGAATTGCTATACTTTCAAAGGGGGTGTACGTATGAAGTATGAGAATTGCTATACTTTCAAAGGGGGTGTACGTATGAAGTATGATAATTGCTATACTGCCAAAGGGGATGTACGTATGAAGTATGAGAATTGCTATACTTTCAAGGGGGTGTACGTATGAAGTATGAGAATTGCTATGCTTTCAAAGGGGGTGTACGTATTAAGTATGAGAATTGCTATACTTTCAAGGGGGTGTACGTATGAAGTATGAGAATTGCTATGCTTTCAAAGGGGGTGTACGTATGAAGTATGAGAATTGCTATACTTTCAAAGGGGGTGTACGTATGTAGTATGAGAATTGCTATACTTTCAAAGGGGGTGTACGAATGAAGTATGAGAATTGCTATACTGTCAAAGGGGGTGTACGTATGTAGTATGAGAATTGCTATACTGTCAAAGGGGGTGTACGTATAAAGTATGAGAATTGCTATACTTTCAAAGAAGGTGTACGTATGAAGTATGAGAATTGCTATACTTTCAAAGGGGTGTACGTATGAAGTATGAGAATTGCTATACTTTCAAAGGGGGTGTACGTATGAAGTATGAGAATTGCTATGCTTTCAAGGGGGTGTACGTATAAAGTATGAGAATTGCTATACTTTCAAAGGGGGTGTACGTATGAAGTATGAGAATTGCTATACTTTCAAAGGGGGTGAACGTATGAAGTATGAGAATTGCTATACTGTCAAAGGGGGTGTACGTATGAAGTATGAGAATTGCTATACTTTCAAAGGGGGTGTACGTATGAAGTATGAGAATTGCTATACTTTCAAGGGGGTGTACGTATGAAGTATGAGAATTGCTATACTTTCAAAGGGGGTGTACGTATGAAGTATGAGAATTGCTATACTTTCAAAGGGGGTGTACGCATGAAGTATGACTGAGAATTGCTATACTTTCAAAGGGGGTGTACGTATGAAGTATGAGAATTGCTATACTTTCAAAGGGGGTGTACGTATGAAGTATGAGAATTGCTATACTTTCAAAGGGGGTGTACGTATGAAGTATGATAGTTGCTATACTGTCAAAGGGGGAGTACGTATGAAGTATGAGAATTGCTATACTGTCAAAGGGGGTGTACGTATGTAGTATGAGAATTGCTATACTTTCAAAGGGGGTGTACGTATGAAGTATGAGAATTGCTATACTTTCAAGGGGGTGTACGTATGAAGTATGAGAATTGCTATACTTTCAAAGGGGGAGTACGTATGAAGTATGAGAATTGCTATACTGTCAAAGGGGGTGTACGTATGTAGTATGAGAATTGCTATACTTTCAAAGGGGGTGTACGTATGAAGTATGAGAATTGCTATACTTTCAAAGGGGGTGTACGTATGAAGTATGAGAATTGCTATACTGTCAAAGGGGGTGTACGTATGAAGTATGAGATTGCTATACATTCAAAGGGGGTGTACGTATGAAGTATGAGAATTGCTATACTGTCAAAGGGGGTGTACGTATGTAGTATGAGAATTGCTATACTTTCAAAGGGGGTGTACGAATGAAGTATGAGAATTGCTATACTTTCAAAGGGGGTGTACGTATGAAGTATGAGAATTGCTATACTTTCAAAGGGGGTGTACGTATGTAGTATGAGAATTGCTATACTTTCAAAGGGGGTGTACGAATGAAGTATGAGAATTGCTATACTTTCAAAGGGGGTGTACGTATGAAGTATGAGAATTGCTATACTTTCAAAGGGGGTGTACGTATGTAGTATGAGAATTGCTATACTTTCAAAGGGGGTGTACGAATGAAGTATGAGAATTGCTATACTTTCAAAGGGGGTGTACGTATGAAGTATGAGAATTGCTATACTTTCAAAGGGGGTGTACGTATGAAGTATGAGAATTGCTATACTTTCAAAGGGGGAGTACGTATGAAGTATGAGAATTGCTATACTGTCAAAGGGGGTGTACGAATGAAGTATGAGAATTGCTATACTTTCAAAGGGGGTGTACGTATGTAGTATGAGAATTGCTATACTTTCAAAGGGGGTGTACGAATGAAGTATGAGAATTGCTATACTTTCAAAGGGGGTGTACGTATGTAGTATGAGAATTGCTATACTTTCAAAGGGGGTGTACGTATGTAGTATGAGAATTCCTATACTTCCAAAGAGGGTGTACTTACGTGCCCATTTCCATTCCCATTGCCGTTCTCTTTTAATGTCTCTTCACAATCGTCCATGACAACAGGAAGAGGAAGATTACATAGAACACAACTCTTCATGTCGCAATTCTTCCTAAATAAAAAAATAAACAATAACGTGAAACAACGTGCAAACGTTAACGTGCAAAATATAATTTTTTCAGATGGCATATTAAATTTACGTGTGTGCAACAATAGTCACATACGCGTAAATATAGATGTGTGGTACAGATGTCGACCAAAAACGCCGAATACAATAGCGTATAAGTGTTACAATAACCTCCTTTTAAACGATAAATATGCACTATGTAGGTATATCTATCTGGTTTATATAATTTATTTTTAACAATTTATATATTTCTTCAGAGAAACAATCTATTTTATTGAGACTTTCAACCTGTATCCACAAGTCTTCTATTAATTTATTTTATTTCAAATTCATTGAATTTCTTTTTCAGTTCATTTAATATTTCTTTTTGCAAGATATGTCATAGTTAATTGTTTAATTGTTTCCATAGTTATATTATATATATTAATCTTAAGGTTATTCTATGTCTCTACTTGAATGCCGTGTATAGGTTACTAGGTCAAACCCAATGCTGTTAGTATATATCATTTTAATTAATCAATCTTGAAAAAGGCTGGATACAGGTGGAAAATCTGGATAAAATAAAAAAAAAAATTTCTGAAGAAATAAATAAAGGGTTGAATTAAAAAAAGATAACAAATATGCACTGGCATGTAGCGATTTAAGCGATACTGGATACTTTACTGAATTGTGTCGAAGTTAGACGTGTGGTGCGGAAGTTAATATGCAGATGACTATCATTTCAATGTTATATTGTTTGTAGGCAAATTGAGATTAGGCCATTGGAGTATTTGTTTCACGCATACATAAAGCCTAACGCATTCAAGGGTCACATTTATCATTAAACCAATAACTCAAACATATGACCTTGTACACCGACCACCTCTTGAAATCAATGCAGGCCGATTTCAACGAATGCAAACGGTGATATATAAAAGAAACATAATCAAGCATGACCACGTCCCAACTTCTTTTGTTTTCTTTACAACTAAGCTATGACTGTAGTCTATTCAGTGTTGCGTATCGAACCTTGTTTATTATAAAAATAGTGCAACAACAAGCAGAATTCACACATTTACCTATACTTATTCTCAACTGAAGACATTGAATTTATCTCTTAGGTTTTACATTATAAATATCTTAACATGCAGAATACGAAAATAGAGGCTTAGGCCCAACTTTGTATGGATTTTATGAAAATAATCTGATTTTAGAGAAATGAAAAGAAAAATGTCCACACCCTACACAAAATATTTATGGTTCCCCGGGAATACGTATGTGTTGCTTGTATATTAGAATCGTATTCCAGTTACAGAAAGAAGTACATATCATGCTAAACTATATATATATATATATATTTATCGTCTATTAACCTTTGACAAGTAGAGTAGAGAATAAAAATAAAAAATTTAAAAAATTCAAAAAAGGAAATAAGATTAATTTTTTAGAAAACTACTTGGTAAATGATAAAGCAGATATGTGCGGTCGGTTTGGATATGGGGTTTATCCCTCGTGAGATATGCACGTCTACCTTCGGTCCCTATGGTCCATCAGGTAGATATAGAGATTATCCTATCTGAGGTTCAGGATATTGGGATAACCCCGAGGCAAATATAATATATCTGTCCGAGGGCCGCAGGTCCCGAGGGAAAATATATTTTATTCCATAATACTAACTGTTTTCCCAGGGAAATATGAAGGAATTAAAATCGTATTGAATCGTATTACATGAAAAAAGCGTATTGTCCCCGGGAAAAAAATCGTATTGGAGCGTATTACATGAAAAAAATCGTATTGTCCCCGTGAAAAAATCGTATTGGAGCGTATTACATGAAAAAATCGTATTGTCCCCGTGAAAAAATCGTATTGGAGCGTATTGACCTATTTTTTAGTTTCCCGGTTATTTTATTTATTTATTTTATTTTTCAAACAATGTGCATTTATTAATATAACGTTTGCATTATCCAAATGTAACATTCTAGAGGGATGTATTATGGAATAAATAGGTTATTTCTGGTCAGGATTGAATATGGGTTTTATTCCTCGGAAAATATGATATTGACCTTGGGCAATATGATATTGACACTAGGTCGCTGCGCTCTCGGTCAATATTATATTACCCTTCAGTCAATATCATATTGTCCCTCGGAATAAAACCCATATTCAATCCCTGCCAGTAAATAACCTATATTTATCCCATACTTGGACGTGTTACGGGTACATAAAGCCGGTTTGTAAAAACTTATATTTTCATCAGCGGGCAGATATAGCTTTACGTCCCGCTCCGAGCGGGCAGATATAGTATATCTGCCCGCTACGTCATAATCGCTGTTCCCGTATTGGTTATTTTTTGTTACGTTCGCATACTGTAAACGACAATGGAGAAAAACGCAGACAATCGCGATCTGTGATTGGTATGGGATAAACAGATCATCCTATAGTCGGTTCAGGATATTTGGATTATCCCTTGGCCAATATATTATATCTTCCCTCTGGACCTACGGCCCTCGGGCAGATATATTTTATTGGCCTCGGGATAATCCCAATATCCTGAACCTCATATAGGATAATCTCTATGTATTCCATACCTGATGAGGTTTCAGGGGCATATCAACCGGGAATATATTCCATATCCGGCTAATATTTTTCGTATGTCCCGCTCCGACGGAGCTCCGGGACATATAAATCGTATGTCCCGCTCAAAAAAATGTTAAAAATAAATTTTGAAAAAAAAATTTTGAAAAAAATTTGAAAAAAAAGTTTGGAAAAGTTTTGAAAATATTCTGAAAAAAATGTATGCCAAAAAAAGGTGAAAAAAATGTGGGAAAAAAATTTGGGAAAAAAAATTTGTGAAAAAATCTGAAAATAAAAATTTGAAAAAATTGTGCAAAAAATTATGCAAAAAAATGTGAAAAAAATCTTGAAAAAAAATTTTGGACAAAAAATTGGAAAAAAAATTGGGAAAAAAAATTTTGGAAATTTTCTTTTTCATTTTTGAAAAAAATTGAAAACAAATTTGGAAAAAATTTTGAATTTTTTTTGAAAATGATAACATATTTTGCAAGTAACACACCAGAGCATGTGGGAAACATACTTAAGATATCATATTCATTCGTGGATAAAAATCATATCTCTCATAAATCATAGGATATCCTCTATATCCCATGGTTGCAATGATATAGATCGAATATCACATGATGATATATTTGATATGTGACCAAGATATCATATTTTAGTAAACAATTTACAAACCATCGAATATCACTTTTAAACTATCGAATATCACGTCTTAAAAAGTGATATTCGATGGTTTCGAATTTTTTTAAAAAATGAATTTTGAATATTTGATGACGTAAATCAAGATAATTTCTACTCGCATCTTGTCTATTCCACAGGTTTGGGAAAAGTTTACAGGAAATCTCCATGTTCAATTGATGTATGATCAATCAGGCCCGTAAGACACTTTTCTCCAAGGGGGTGCGGTTTTTAGCTTTTATAAAATTGTCATTTTTTTGCCGCGTAAATCAACTCGCGTAAGACAGAGAGAGAGGGGGGGGGGGTCAGTTACTCCCTATACTGGTTCGTTCCAATTGTTTTGTTCCAATTGTTTTGTGGGGGGTGTGAGGAGTGGTCCACTCCCCCTAGAAAAGTTTACAGTTTTGAGATGCTATTTGGTGCTTTCTGGGCACTTTCAAAGTGTAAGTTTCTAAGTAGTACGCCACCACCACGGGAATAAGAGTTGAGTGAATAAATATAAAAAACCGAGCATTCAGGGGGTTCTGGGGGTTCTCCCCCAGGAAAATTTTGAAATTTGGTTGTATTTGGAGTGAATTTGCAACCATCTGGTACGCCTGTGCGTTATGAGTCAATAAGAAAAATGTGATTTTTTTCAAATTCTTTTGGGGTGTCAAAGAGGATGAGAGGGTGAAGTGGGGTGGGGTGCCAGTAGGGGAGCAAGGGGTTGTCGCCCAGAAACATTGACCATATCAAGGTGCTATTTGAAGATGTCTGGGCACTTAAAAAATGTCTGAGACAATACATGAAGTTCAGAATATTTTCTTTTGTTTTGTGGGAGATGTGAGGGGTGGCTATATAACTCTCCTAGAAAATTTTTTCAATTTAAAGATGATATTTGGTTAAAGTGTACTAGTCAATAAAAACATTGAAAAACAATCACAATTTTTTTCAAATTTTGGGGGTGTCAAAGGGCGGGGAGGGGTGCCAGAGGGGGAGGTCGGGCTGGGGTGCCAGAGGGGGAGGGGGTGTTTGTCCCCCATATCAAAATTTACAATATCAAGGTGCTATTCGATGAAGTTTGGGCACTTTAAAAGTGTCTGTGCCTAAAAGTGCCTATTTCCCAAGAAAATTTTACAATTTTTAGATGCTGTTTGTTGCTTTCTGGGCACTTTCAAAGGGTATGAGACAATAAAAAAATTTGAAAAATCTCAATGTTAAGGGAGGGGGCTGCCAGAGGGCGAGTAAGTGTTAGTCTTCCAGAATCATTAACTTTATCAAGGAGCTATTTGATGATGTCTGGGCAATTTAAAAGTGTCTGAGACAATACATAAAACAAATTCAGAACTTTTCCATTGTTTAGTTTGGGGTGTGAGGGGTGGCCCACTCCCCCTAGAAAATTTTACAATTTTATGACGCTATTTGGTGCTTTCTGGGCACTTTCAAAGTGTATGAGTCAATTAAAGAATTTGAGAAAATCACAATTTTTTTTTTTTGGGGGGGGGGGTCAAAGGGGGGGGGTCAAAGGGGGGGGGGGGGGGGGCGCCAGAGGGGGGGGGGGGTATGCAAGTGCAAGATGCATGAGGGGGAGTAAGTCCCCCAGAAATACTTACTATATCAAGGAGCTATTTGATGATATCTGGGCACTTTAAAAGTGTCTGAGACAAAACTCTAAAATAAATTTAGAACTTTTCCATTGTTTTGTGGGGGGTGCGAGGGGTGGCCAATACCCCTAGAAAATTTTACAATTTCAAGATGCTATTTGGTGCTTTCTGGGTACTTTCAAAGTGTATGAATCAATGAAAAAAAAATTACCAAAAGAATATTTTTCAAAAAAATATTTTTTTCACATTTATTTTGGGGGATGACAAAGGGGGGTGCGGTCGCACCCATCGCACCCCCCCCCCATCTGACGGCCCTGTCAATATACAAATCGAATGTATTCTCGTGTGCATTACAATATCCACATTGAAACATTTTTGGCCTGCAATGGACGTATAATGGATTAGAATTTGAGGCCGTGTTATCATTCAAATGTAAAGTCATGGTATTGGGTTGCAAGTTAATATCAGATTCAATGCAAAGTAATCATTTAATATCAGATGCGCGATCAGTCCAATAATGTAATTTCGGGTCATTAGTTCGATATCTAGCAGTTGTTCTAACGACACGGTATTACTAGGCTATCGTGTTATAAATACACACACATATAAATAAATCAAACTGGTACACGATATAAGCACGACTGCTCTTTCAATTGAGTATAAATGTTGATAAACTTACCCGGAAGCCAACACATACACGTTTAGACGATGCTATTTTCAGTTCAGTGTAAGAGTAAATGCCCGGATATCGAAGCTTTTTCGTGTAAAGTTTTAACCAAGCATGTAGTATCGGGTTATATTGCGTGTAGAATTTATCGATATCAGGGCCGCTACATGCCAGTGAATATGTAGCTAAGTGTTTAGACTTCATCTGATGATGTAATAATTAAACATGATAAACATGGCATTTTGTATTTCGTGACTCCTAAACAAAACAAAAATTCAACACCACATGATAAACATGGTATTTTTGTATCTCGTGACTCCCAAACAAAAACAATACGACTCAATAATATTATAAGTTATTGAATGATTTGAAGTGCAATACAGGACATATTCTACTCTAGAAATTCCGTATTGAAACGACACAAAGTCGTATTTTATTTTATTTTACAGATCATACGATAATATGTAACCGGTGGAAACAAGTTCCCTTATTTTTGTTAGCAAAAACCCAAACTAACCCAAACTACGTAAACATGTTTTTTTGCAACTAAAGCAAGCTAGCAACCCCATACAGTTATTAGAAGGCTTGTAAACATAGATTCTTATTTCGCATACATCATATATCAATATCATTCAAATTCGAACTAAATATAGTATAACAGATGCAGCAACCAGTAGGCTTGTAATTATTAAGAATAATTATAAATAAACATGTATACATCCAAATGCTCAGTTGGAAACAGCAGGTAGCGCATATTCACAATAATCTACGTATGCGTACAAAATAATAAGGTATACGCTTCAAAATACAACCGTTAATTATCAAAATTCTAATTATTTGAGAGGGTACGCTTCTATTCATAGCAGTTTTCAATAATATCATACCATACCAGACCCATTTATTTTTACTTGGCTTTTTTCTAGGAATTCAAAAATAGGGACCGGAAAACGGGAAGGGCAAGAAGGAAGTACTATATTTATAGTATCCGGGAGAGTTAATGAGTTTCAGTAGGATTTAAGCGAACAATTAACGTCACCATTTAAGCGAACGTACAATTAAAGTCATCATCAATCCTTATACAACCAGAATGAGCGAAACACCACCAGAGAAATTAGAGAGATATTGGAAACCAGAGTATTTTGTTTCTGAAGATAACCCTCAGGCCCGTAGCCAGGATTTGAAAAATTCCAGGGGGGTTCACTTTTGACAATTTTGGTTCAAAAATGGCCAATATCACTTAAAAGTGCTCAGAATGACGAAAAACGGCATGGTTTTGAAAGAAGTTTTGGCCAGGGGGCTACGGGCCTGACCCTATTTGATTTTCCCCATCATTATGACTGACTTATGAGAAGTTCTATTGCTTTACAATCTTGCTTTGGTACAGTATGTCCCGATATAACCTCGAAGCACTTAAGTGTATGAGATATGAATATCATCGCCTGAAAATCAAATACAGTATTTTACTTTCGTAGTTAGTAAGGAAAACTAAAATTGTAAATCCCCCGTTGCCACAGTTTTGTTTTTTTGGGGGGGGGCGGTGTGACGTATATACTCTTAATGGGAGAATTCATTTATAAGGTTAACTAAAATAGGATGACGTATTAACGAGTAATGTTACACATAAGTGACAAGTAATTTGCAGAATCAATCACTATTAACAAGTTAGCCAATTGGAAAGTTCGAATTTTCAAACTTTTTTTTTGGGGGGGGGGTGTAAGCGTATATTACCTGAATGGGAGAACGTATATCTGATAGATGTCGTATACGATGATTGAAGCGACAGCGATGACTTCCGCGGAACCCGTAGACATCACCGCCATGAGGTTGAGCATCAGAAGAACATACTCGCCGGATGACCCTAGTAGTACCTGTGCAACAACTGGCGGAACTAGACCTAAAAGAAAATCAGAATATTTCAAAAAATGGGCACAGATGCAAAGCAACTAAAGATTGTTCATATCACGGAGATGGCCGAAGATGCTTCAATGAACCAATCAAATTCTTTGAAACATCTTCGACTATCTTCGGTTGAGGTGCAAAAAGTTACCTATACGACAATCAGAATATTTCAAATATTTTGAGTTTGAGGAAAAATACGGTAAGAAAAACGTGTTTTACTGTCCATATGGTGAAATCTGTTAAACCATTTTATAATTGTTGAAACAAAATTGCGAATGTTGTGAACTTTATAATGAGGGCTGATAAATAATTAATATTATGAAAACAAAAAAGTTCAAATATTGAGTCATCAAATATCAATGTGAAAGGAAAATGAATCATGAATTATTTGAAGGAGGAAAATCATGAATCTCGAAAGAGTATGAATGTAGGACTAAATCAATAATTGCGCACAATTTATTTTCAAACGCTCTGCCATTTCCCGTGTTTTGATTGAAAAATTAAGCAAATTTGCAATAAAAAGTAATATAACAGGGCGTGAAATTAGGCGAGGCAAAAAGACTTGGTAAAAACTAGAACTCTTAAGGAGGTAATTCTACCTCTGAACACCACTACATCATTTCCATAATCTTTACCAGAAAAACGTCTGAAAATATATTTCTGAAAAATATTGGTGAGTCACTTCGCCTCGCCTGCATGAAACCTGGCTACGCCTATAATATAACGATACTAGGGAGTTTAAGGTACACGTTTTGAAGAAAACCTTTACTGTACGTGAGTGTGTGATATTTCGACCCCCGGGGATTAATGTCCCGCTCTCAATTCACTCCAAGAACCCAATTACAATTATTTTCCATATCTTTATACTCAATCGGGCAACTAATATAAATAGTACAAATGGGAGAACTAATCCACAGAGAACCACTCAACATGTTCACAAATAAGTGTATCTTAACCTCCCTATAAATGAAAAAACTATCCAGGATATTGATTAGACGCAATCTTTTCAATGTGGTGAAAGAAAATTAGCGATCCTTTGGAGTAAATGACGTAGATGCGAAGTATATATAACTCCTTATCGATCAGGGCTGGCTTCACAAAATTTCCTGCAAAATGGTTTATGATTGAATTCAGCCATTGTATTCGGGACAAGGGCTTATTTAATTGAACAAAGAAATTTTCTTTTTGATCGCAATATTTGCGTGTAATATTTAACTTATTTCAACCGTCAAATTCCTCCA
This sequence comes from Owenia fusiformis, assembly GCA_903813345.2. NCBI lineage: Eukaryota > Metazoa > Annelida > Polychaeta > Sabellida > Oweniidae > Owenia > Owenia fusiformis. Next base: position 23,873,888 of record CAIIXF020000004.1, read on the forward strand.
TTTTTGGTACTTCCGGGCCATTTCCGGGTCAGTCAAACGTGGAATCCCCTTTTAAATCCAACCGCCATCTTGGAAAGTGATGGAATATCTCTCGATGAAAAAGAAAAATGTTACCGTTCTGCCGATATACCCAGACAATTGTGGATTCAACTACACGAAAAGAATGCTAAAATACCCAGGAATGAATTGAAGTAGGTATCTTAAGTGTAAGGGGCGTAGGTAATTCTCCAGAGTTGTAATCGTACAGGCAAAAGAATGCGCTCGTTACAGGACTATAGTCCTGGCACGGGATAAGCGTTAACATCAGTTCAATATCATAATTTTAAACCTTCGGAAATACTATTAAAGTTACTCGATCCAAACTTGTAGAGAATACCCATAAAACTACAGCGAACATTAGGAGATTCAGTTCAATGGCAAATGAGGCCTGTTTATAAAATTTGTTTTCGAACGTGCCAATATGAAAGGTTATCTTTGGGAAATCTCCCCCCCCCCCCCTGATAGAACAGTATAAGGCCGAACGCCAAATACATTGAAATTGCAAACGAGGAACGTTTCGGGTATTACGTTCGCCCTTGTTTTGGGATCGTCTTAGAGCTTTATGTTTTGCTCAGATTAATTCAGATCTCGGCAGGTCAAAACATAATCTATGCAAAATTTGGAATATACTTTGCTAAAATTGAAACAAGTCTAAGTTCATCTATATCTTTATACAAATATTTTAACCATTTCAATTCTACAAGGGTCGATCAATATATTTGTGCTACTTTTTCTCACCGGCATTATTTAGTTCTTGAGTACGGTACTTATGTAGTATACGTGACCATCACTTTATAAAGTTATTAAAACCTTGGCTCTAGTCGTAATATTTTGTCTTTCTATCAAGACTTACATCCGACTCCCAGGAAGGATGTCAAAAAGCCCATGATATACTAAATTCTACCAAGTTAATATTGATCTTTCTATTGGTTCACATCATAGAAGTGGACCATGGACTCAGAGGCGTAGACTAGCGCACAACGAAGGTCTTTTCGTATGTGTTTTTAATACGTTACGAACTGTGACCTCATTTGCCGCCTTACAAATGGATGGAGGTCATATACCGCTATATGTTACTCCTTCATGTAAATATATCATTTCGCCGAGAATACAGAATATGGGATACAACACACACCTTGCAACAATGACATCATGAGGGTTATTTCCGATAAATTATTGAGCAGTTTATCATCTTTTGAAATTAAATATGTACAAAAAGCGAATTTGATTAAGCCGTCAAAGTCCGACATAAAGATTTTACAGCACGGTAATAGAATTCCTAAAAACCGTTACCCTAGGGTATTCGTTCGACTTCACTTCTTAAAAGAGAGCTTCGTCTTCAGTATAACTAGACTCTGAGCACAGGGTAAAAACTAAAAACCGTTTATGATATCATCGATATATCAAATCCATTCTGCCAATTTTTTACGTCCAATGATTTTTGACTTATTTTAGTTCTTTGGTTCTTTAGGACTTCGGTGACAATTTTGGCAAGTTAGAGTAAAGAGCGGGAATCTGGAAATCTTATTTCTTATGTTAGAAAAGTTGAGAGTACGCACGTGCGTACTTTGCGTACATGGAGCTTACGCCACTGTTAAACTAAACATACTTTCAAGATCCCTTTCTAATTATTGACTAACTTGCTTTAATCCAGACAACTCATACATAACTTCCAAACAAACTTATCAGATGATGATATCAGACTGATTGGTGCAGTAACATATGGCCACAACGTCGGAGCTTATCTAAAAGGTTGTAATAGATTGAGATTATATCTTTTTGCATTAGTTGTTGTTTCAATTTGATTTCAAAAACACGAACCAATAAACCGTTTCGAAATATCCCGTACCATGGATTTATTGGGAAAAGACAACACGCTTTGCATTCATTTCTAATTCCATCGCGGCCTCTTCCCCGGCATTCACCTGGAAATTGACAAGTGGACGAGCGTTTCAAAAAAGATTATTCTCTGAAATAGGCCTATTTCTAAAATGAAATCTTGATTATTAAAGCTTTAATATAACTCAAAATTCACTCATCAAAATTCTCAAAAAATCAACCAATTTTATTTAATCGCTTAATTTAAAAATATTCATTTTGCCAAAGTTGGTTTACCTTTAAAGACCAAAACCAGCTTAATTAATAGCTTCACCCTGGGTTTCTACTCAACAGAAATTTCTAGGCCTTTAAGTCAAGACGTAAATTAAATAGACGGAAAATAAATAAGCTCATTCTCAAATAACATACACTCCCCTAGCTAAGTGTGGCAACCAGAAATCCCCTTTAGGATCAAATATTATAACTTGTTAATGTTTAGCGATTTAAAAAAATCATCAAAGTCATTTACCTTACTAATATAATTGAGACACAAAAGATGTGAACATTGATCCACTCGATTACGCTGGTTACCAAAACGGTTCGTTTTGATAACAAAATGTCGGAACATCGAAGGTACGATTTTTCTTTTTTTCCCTTATTTCACACGTTGTAGGCAGAATTCCCACGACAAACGTGTATCAGTATCATATGCTTAAGAAAATGTACATATTAGCGAACTAATAGTTCAGAAGACAACAGAATCGTCGATTTAATTACTCACTTAAGTTACATAAACGGCTTTTCGAAAAACGGTTAGATCTGCACTTTTAACCCAAACCGTTTATGTTACTTAAGTGACGAATTAAATCGACGATTCTGTTGTCTTCTGAGCTATTTTTTCGCAAACATGTACATTTTCTATAACATATGATACTGATATACGTTTGTGAGAGAAAAGGTCGTGGGGATTCTGCCTACAACGCGTGATATAAGGAAAAAATAAAAATCGTACCTTCGACGTTCCGACATTTTGTAATCGAGTGGATCACCAGTGAGGGTGTGTTAGGCTATCAAATAAAAACTTCCGGTTTCCAAACTCATTAAGGGGGAGTGTACTTGCGGAAATACACGAAACACAAGTTACCGGTAGAAATTTCATCTTTAATTGATAGATAACGACCGCGGTGGCTAGCGGTTGAGATTAACATATGATGTTATGTTTCTGTTCCAATTCTCAGGTCAGCTTTATATTTAGATTTCGCCGTCAATAACTGTTTTACAATCCTGATTCTACGGCAGCTGTGTTCTGGTGTGTGCATTCAAATATGGTATCAGGTTAGATAGAAGTAGGAATAAATCTACACATCTGAATCCAACTGCCTTTTTATCGATATAAGATTGAGTTTCAAAATATGCCTCGCCCTAGCAGTTCAATGGTCGATATTTTAGCTACGATGGCCTCGATCGACCAAATAAAGGCCCTCAGGCCAATATGAAGAACATGTTATTATCTATTTTATTCCTCTTAAAACTTCATGAGATAAAAAACGTAAATCTTTTTGCACAAGTTCTATAAAGATTTTGCTTTTTTATAAAGAAATGTAAAGTAATCTATTTTATTAAGGCGTTGCGTGTTGTTCATGTGTTTTTACAAGAAAACCCAGGAGATTTTTTTTAATCTTATATCAAATTGAAAGTGCATTCATAAATATGAAATGTTAAGGCCGAGACTGGATTTTGGATGATCAGATTGCGACTGAAGACGAAGCTCTCTTTTAAGAAGTGAAGTCAAACGAATGCAAAGGGTACGACATTATCGTAAACTCTGGCTTACATTTAACCCGACAATTAAATTGTAAGGGTTTTAAGAACCAGTCAGACAAGGTCAGGGGAGTTGAGCAAATTCAGGATATCGGATATCCTTATTCGGTTTATTCAAGTTGCATAGCGACAAGATTTGAGGGATCATCTCAAAGACTTTCCTTTTAGATTCGTAGATCCGCAATCCACATTATAGACAAGGAAATATCCAAGAATTCACAGATGGACCTGTCTATGACGTAAAAATGCCTATAGAAGCCAATAGATGTTCATTTTGGTATCGAAACAGGTTTACCAATGTATCCTTGGGTATTCAGTGGCGGATCCGGGGGGGGGGGGGGGGGCATGGGGACCATGATTCCCAGATCTGCCCCTGTTGTAAGTAAACAAAAAAATTTAGCACTATCATAAATTCGAAGCAGTTCGAACTGAACTGGTATTTACATGTAGTATGCTTCATATTTGGCCTTGCAATTGTTTTTTTCCATCAAGCCAGTGTTATGAAACTGACTAGTACTACATTTGCACATAGCTAATCAAGGTTTGTCCAATTCCAGCCAATCAGAACAAGCTATTTCATTATAACTGCATTGCATTTTTAGTGCTTTTGCATCTCGTGCAAAGTTTGAAACGACACTTTTAAGAAATGATAATCAGCCCATAATGCACTGAGACCCGGACTTAGATTCTTTATTCATTACTCGACTGTGTATGGTTACACTACGCCTTGATTGGTCTACACACGTAGGTGACAATACTGATATGCCTAGCGCTGTGTTAACTGTCAACGTATGTTATGAAATAGATAACCAAAATGCTGCAAATTATGCTAAACAAAGGGATCCTACAGTATTATCAATGCAACGTACCTTTATCAACATCCACTGGAGAAAGTAGAGGTCCGCCTCGTAGAGTCCCCAAGGCGAGATACGACAGTCCCATCGTGGTGGCGAGAGTAAATGGAATGGCGAACCACGTCAGACCCCCTGCGATGAAACCCCAGACCCCCTGGACGGGTTTAGCCGCTACGCTGCTCTGCCAGTAGGACTGATCGCAAAACACGGTCCCGAAATTGCCAATGATGTTGATCACCCCAAACATAGCGCCTCCGGAAGATAAAAACGTGAGATAGCTGTTTTCTTTGTTACCCTCGGGGCCGACCGTTTGGTTGAGGTACTGATAGATGATATCTACGTTACCGAGAGGATTATTCTCCCGGCCGCTGGGGTTATAATAGACCTCGATGACGAGCAATATGACCATGCAGAATATAAGCGTCGTGTTGAAGTACGACACGTAAAACGTGGCACCCAGTCCACCTATGAGTGTATAGGACCCGAGGACAGCGGCCAATATCATACACGTCAGTTCTAAAGAAAGGTCCTGGACGAGGCTTGTCATGACGGAAGAACCAGCAAGGAGTAAGGAAATCATCACAACGAGGTTAGTGAGACAAGCGAACACACAGAATACAACATGTGCAGGTTTTCCAAATCGAGCTCTTATGACCTAAAATAGAAAAGGTATTTTCAGTTAGTATTTCTTTACATGCATATTTTTTCTAAATGTATTTTTTGTAGACATTTATTGTAATATTTGGTATGAGACAAATGGGTGACTTTTGGATGAAGTTTGGACATTGTTATGACAAACTAATATTACAGTATATCACAAGAATAACAATAAACACGTATAAAGTATACCTAAACGTTTGTACAAAAATGAAAATGATACAAATGGGAACGTTTGTTATGAAATGACAAATGACAAATATATCATTAATGAAATGACAAACATACAATCTAACAATGCAGTAGTTAACGGATGAATAATATAAATTTCATTGTAGAAAAATTGTATATTGTATTATCTTTACAATTGTACAATTGTCAGGTGGAAGACGATCCTAATATATATGATCTACAATATGTACATTACGAGGATTTATTCAAAAGTAGCAGGGATTATTTTCGAAATTTACTAAATGTTACACCGATCGGATAAATTTTAGTACCCATTACTTTTGGATCAACCCTCGTATATAACCCTTTCATCTCATGCAGTTATCGAAATTATTGATCTTTGTTTATAATGTTTGTCACGTAATGAAACACAATTTAATTGAATGATGAAAACACGTGGAAAAGTTGCGTCAATAGATTATGCATGTGATCTCGTAGAATATCCAAAATGTGTTTTTCAACGTGATTACCCAGAATGATTTTTACAGTAATAATATATAGACACATGCATGTAATCTAGATGGCGCGCTTTATCAATTGGACCCAGAGCAGATTGCGTTTTTTGCAAATAATAGTAAAGGTGGGGGCTATTTAATTTTTTGAAATAAGATTGTATCACGTTTATCAATATTCTCAAAGTTGTGGCCATTTTGGCGAAGAAACTCTGTCACTAGCTTTAGTTTGATTGTCGCTCTTGGAAATCAAGGAGTTAACATCAAGTAAATATGGTGCGAAATTGAGCTTTTGGATACACTTTCGTATATGGTTGAATACAAATCAGTGAAGGTATTGCTGCGGGTGCTTATCGATCAATGTGTGGAATGAGGAATATAGCGGCTAATAAGGTAGCAATACCGGGTTCCAAGGGAATATTCTCTCATGTTAATAATCTTAGGAACTGCGGGGCCAACCTCACGATGACTAATCTATTTCTAATATTGGATGGGCTGACGATATAATGAATCGTCCTTGTGATACAGCTGTTGATATTAAATTCACCCCCTCCATAAGTTTGGTGACCGAAAATACCCACTGAATGGCTTGTAGTAGCCCGTTTCAGGGAAAACATTCAATGAATAGTAAAGGTCCGGAAACGAAAAATTAGCATTTTGACAAAAAAGGCTTTACGATGAGCTCCAAAGGGAGTTATCGGTTGACCAAGTTTATTTTTTGGGGGGTGTATATTAAGGTACTTGATAAGTAGTACCACCTTGTAACATGTATATAAGCAATCTGCTTTTTTACATTTTTAAATGGCTCACATCACAAATAAGAAATACTCTGCTACGCGAGTGGCACCTCTCGCAACAAAATGGAAGATCGCCCAAGAGGGTTCGATGACGATCACTGTATAGAAACGATGAACACTTTATTGAAAGAATACCCGTGAAAATAATATTTGCCGATGACTTCAAAAGGAGGAATATACATAAATGAACCCATCTCCATGGAGAGACGAACTTATAAAGATTCACCAGAACATGGAGGTAGGCACATCTTAGTATCCCGGGGTCTTTCTTCCCGTTAGTCTGAGTATTTGTATGATTGTACCGAACGGAACGAGATAACTTCTAAAAATGATAAACTGCGACAGGGGCCGATCGCGTAGCAGAGTATTCACACTGTGACAAAAGTCAATTGGTAAATTACTGATGAAAATTACCACTGATCCATCTCGCATGTTGTAATCTTCCTTTAGGGTCTGAATCCCCCGTTGATCTAGTAAAAGGATTGAATAATACATATGCAGTGAGTAAATTTATATAGCGAGCCATACATGAAAGTATGAAATAACACTGTTGCAGAGACATATATAATGTCTCTGCCTGTAGGCAGCAACCATCCCCCACCCAGCATTTCTAGGCAAAATTCTCCAGTTATAAGCAATATTCTTCAATTTCTTGTGATATTCAACAGTTGGCTTATGCAAAATTCCTAAACACGGCAAAGTTCTTACTTCTAAAATTGGAATTTGTGACCTCCCGCATGAAATTTTTCCAAAAATTCCAGTTCCCATGATGAAAGCTGACTACGGGCAGACATACTCATTTCGACAATTCAGAAAGTTAGTAAATTGTTCAAAGGAACGATCAATATGTAAAACTACTTGTATCTAAATCTCAGATACGTCATACTCAAACGGATTATCCCTTTACCATCGTCGCTTGTTTATATCAGGATACATTTACGACCATCGCCTATATAGGTATCTTTCGAACTCGAACGGGAGTTTTTTTCACCGAGCTACTTTCCGGCGTAGAATTTTAGATTGGTATTTGACAAAACTAAAACTTTAGATGGGGGAATTGGGGAGTTTTCCCAAAGTTCAGGACGGTTTGCATTGGACCACATAGTATCCACGTGATAGACCCATAAAAGGCTTATACATGATAATCAAGGTGACAATACAGGAATCCAACTCGATGTTGTCCGCCATTTTGAATGTCATGTGAAAGATCCGTATAAGGCTTCTAGGACCATGTAGGGAAAGCAACAAGTAAGGAAAAGCTGATACATTGCATTACCAAATAAATAATGGGAGCTACTAACTTCTTCTAGTTCAAAGAGATTAGAGTAAAGATGGAAACGAGAAAATTTAAATCGTGACTCCCTACCACGTTCGCCATTTGAAAGATACAGCAAAAAGCCGAACGTGTATTCTGATACATACAAGTGATCGCCTGTCAAACAACCAAGACATATCCTACTTTCTCAAGTCAGGAGAAGCCATGGTGCAAAACCTGTGTTTAGTGATCGATCTGAAACTGTAGAATGCATGTTAAACAATTTGTTACAATCTTCATTCCCTCAGTTATTAATATAAATTACGCCCATATATATAGTATAGGCTAATAACAGTATTAATAAAAGCTGGTGTAATTATGTAAGATAGGGATATCTAGTGAAACAAATGTTTAAAATCCAACACCTTTTCGACAGTTGGAATCCCTCGCATCGGTTTATATGATGAAAATGGTTCTTTCAATATCACCACGGTGTCCAACTCAAACGCTGTTACATGCACGACGGAGCGTTTCATTCACGCGGAAACGCTGTGGAGCGAAATAAAATGGCGGTTAATGAAGATCCCACTATGACCGTACGTATTGTTTCACTCGTTTCTCTTACATATCATACGTTATGGTGACATACATTATTGTGTACCATTCAATGAACTATATCTTATCCATTCTTTCTGTTATTTGCTTGGACAAGGCTCCATAGTGGAGATCGAACGAGTCTGAAGTTGACGAATTGACCACAAATTACGAATTAAACTATTATTTATATGAAAACGTCAATCTTTATGTCAAAATAGTAGATCACAAACTCGTATATTCTCATTTGCTAAAATCCCAATCCAAATCCATCACTTGTTCTCGAGAAATCGTTGTTTTCCTCGAAACTATCTGTCGATTTTGAACACAATTTTAGAAACGCTCTTACCATTTTGTTTTGATATTATATTCAGATTATTAGAGAAGAGTTGAGAATCGAATCTTTCACTCAAAAACGTGTTTTAATTGTTAGGCAAATTAAAACTTCCCAATCTGGTGGTGCTACACGCGCAACAAACAGACTAAGCCTAAATTAGATGATGTTATGCCTACATGTGTGCTAAAACATAAAAGCTGTTGACAAAAAAAGTTTAAATATCAAATCTTTTGATGCCAAGGGGTATAATATATCTTTTCTTTCTCTTCCTGAAAAGGAATGTCAAGTTAATTCCTAAACATTATATCTAGACTAGTACCGCAGCGTTTCGAGTGCACTGTGTTAACCAGATCGCAGCGTTTCTTGAACATGAGAATGTCATCATCTTAAGGACTGGATTTTCGGTCATCAGATCACAATTACGATAATGTATGGTGTGTTAAAGTTTTGAAATTTGACCAAATTATACTTTCATGCTCTAATCATGACTCAACTAATGTCTCGACAAAAAGGGTTTTAATTAGTAGAATGACAAATATATACGTTTATGAATTTTGATAAATATACTGCTTCGTACAGCTCTTCCTAATTGCTTCAAACGTCAACAGCCAGCCAAGTACAACATGGATACCACACCCATCGAATGGTATACTCGAAATAAGTAACACATACCTCGTATTCCCATTATTTGGGAAATCGTCAGACAACTCATCATTCCCATTTTTCCTACTCCGGAGCGTTTTTGTTATAAGTTTCAGTAATGAAATGCTCCGTCGTGCATGTAGGAGCGTTTGGGTTGGACACCGTGATCACGTGCTTTAGATCATTTCGTTCAGTTCGTGTTCATTCGTTGCTATACCAACGAATATTGATTTTGGAAACGATCCAGTGGGAACAACTTCCACGGCAGATGTAATTTGGTTTATATTTTCAAAAGGCCATTATTAAAGGCGGAATCATGAATACCATCATCTTCGACTTTGAATGTACTGTCGTGGTTATTATTGATTGAAGTTAGAGCACCTTAGTTGTGAATCAATATGCTTAAGATAAAGTTGCATTCAACATATTCGATTGGCGGACCATTTTTTCTCAAATATATTATCCCAGAAAGAACTGTGATATTTTATCAGATACCTTAAGGATATCAATATAGGTAGAGCAATAAACATATGAATGTAATTTTTTCTAATTAATTATGAAATAAGATCGGAATCATCTTCCATTACATACATGTCACTGGTTTTATGCAAGGGGCCAACAATTTTGTAGGGCCTCAAAATGAGATTTTTGGGCATAATTTTCCCTTTAAGGGCTTTTTAGGATGATAGGAGTCCAAAATGTTTCCCTGACTCAAAATGTCCCCCTCCTTATTAGATTTGATCCGCCAGTGCATGTATGCATATTCTTTCCAAAATAGTCTGGAACTCGGGGCCCAGCGCTCGAAAGATAGAAAATAGAAAATATAGAAATGACAAGGAATGAAATCAAGCCAAAAAATCACTACATGAACATGTAAAATATGAAAAATATTTTTGTTTTTGAAATGGTTCTTGCTGGTTATTACGCCTTTATGGTTACTTGTGCCAAAGGCCTACCCGTTGCGATGAATCAAATTTCGAAACATTTCTTGGCAAACTGTAAACGATAATTATTTCAATCCAACGTATTAATTCAGAACTATGTTAACACATGAATTCACAACCAGACAACAATACAGTAGTAAACCAGGTCATAGTCAACCCCTTGGTCAATTTTTTTCAAAATCATGCAACTTTTCACCAATCTCGGCAAGTGGTTTTTGGCCAAAGTTGTAAAATATGTCCCCCTTGAATTTCTTGAAAAGTGACCCCTCCCCTTGACAAAAGCTGGCTACGGGCCTGTAAACTATTTAACCACCGTTTGATAAAAAACAAACAAAAAGAACCCCGGCATGTACTGCCCATGATTCAAACACGTCCAGAATTATTGTAAATGAACCATCAAAATGAAGGGGGGGGATGGACAAGTAATATGACGATGACTTTTTTTTACTTTTAGAGCCCCTCCTCCCGGGCTTTCACAATACATACACTGAACGAAATAATTTGATAATATTATGTTATTAAACAAACGCCAAAGCACACGATGAGCATGAGGTAAGAACGATGCGAGGAGTCCCAGACTTCAATTGTCCACCATACTTAAATAACATTTTAATTCAACTTAAGTATATTATTTACATTACCTGCAGAAATGTCTTAGCTCCGGGAGCCTTTGTCTTCAACTGTATCGACAAGGAGGCGAACATCAAAATTTGTATCGTTGCCCCCGCCCCATACCAAAATGGGCCGCTTATACCATACTAAAATTAAAGAAATAAATCATGGAAAAATGCAATAAGGGGCCGCGTAAACCATACCAAAATTGAAAGAATAAATTATATCAAAATTGCCAGAATTGGCCGCTTATAAATACCATACTTAAAACAAAGTACAGATCACCTTCTTCCGCATTGGGGCAATATATCTGGCTTAAACTGGGATGAAACTGCCGGATGGGTTTTAACTATGAGAGCGAGATCCAAGACAAAAGGAGTGCCGTATTATCTTTGGTTGTTTTTAACATTTCAACAAATATGTAAGCTGGGAAATCCGGTATCGTATGGTCTGATTTTGCTTCTTTAAAAAAAGAACTTGTCGATTTTTAATATGTATATTTATATGTAATGCGATTAATGACACCAATGCACTTGTGCCTTGTGTGTTAAAGGTGCAACAATTAGTGCAGGAGGGCCATTCAACGATCATCGACCAGTGTCAAAATATATTTAAGTTTGGATATTTCATCAAGACTAACATATATTTTCATTATCTACAAAGAAACCCCCTGGATGAACATTATTTCAGCTGATATTCCTCTTGAAACGTGGTGGATATTAAAAATCTATAAGTGGGACTCCCTTTATAGAAGCTTTGAACTGAATTTACACTTCTTAATGCTGAAATTGATAGTATAAACATCCATTTTACGAAAATAGGTATGACAAAGAAGGTGTTAAGCCAAATGTTGCCCTGATAGCTCAGAAAAAAAATTCGAATTTTCTCTCTACACTCCTTGTTGCCCCTTTTACTTTTTGATTTAGACTTCTCCCCTCAATCAAAGTCTAATGCATGACAACCGTGCTCAAAATCGTCTACAATTACTTTAGCCCTGAACTTAAATTCCTCAGTTGTGTCAAACACGTTTATTCACAAATATCAGCTCCGAGATATCATGGATTTCTAGTATCAAAATGTTTCAAAAAATTGTTTCATGATGACTTGCACAACATGAAACAAATGATATTTGAATGCCATGAGGTTAAACCCTTGTGGAATAAAATTGGAAGAGTGTTGAAATGCGATATTCAATATTTTATGTATTATATGTATATTGTATTAATAATATATGTATTGTTGTAATTGGTTATCCATCCGGAAACGGTGTCTAAATATAAAAGCATAATCTTTACAATATCACGATTGACTATATTCAATAATGCCTTGGTCACATAGGCTCCGATTTTCACCACGGCGCCCGGCCGATGGAGTATTCTGTTCAAAATTGAATACAATGTTGAGCAAAACACTCAATCAACCGGGCGCCGGCAGATGGATCAGAGCAAATGTGACCCAGGCATTACTGGTGTAAACGGAAAATCGTTTCATTTAAGTTAAAATGAAACAAATATTACGGGAACACATCAGATATGTGTACACTTTTAATAAACTGGTCGAGATATTGTGGTTGTCCTCAAATGTAAATTATAACGTCCCTATTGACCCCGTCCACTCCCTACAAAATCAATTGCATTTTTCCAATTTTAAGCACATCTTAACTTTTTGTAAACATCCTATTTGTCAGGATATGAACTCAAAATTTGTCCTCAACACGCTATCAATTTCAAATCTTGCTTTTACAAATTGACTCATTTCATTAAAATTCTTAAGATTTTTTAAAAATAAAGAGCGATTGATCTTGAAATTTTGACTACTTTAAACCATCAAATTGTACTTTTTACCTGCAGTAATGATTTGACAGTAACCACACCGATCATTTTTTCGGTTTCAAAAAAATAATCGATCATCTTTTCGGTTTGAGGTCAGATGAAGAGAAGATGGCTTTCAATGATTACTATATGAAAAGATACACCCAATTGAGGGAAGCAGACCAGCGACTCTAATCAAGTTATAAGTCAGTTCATCTTGACATGATCTTTATTAAAAAAACAAGAACCGAAATGACACCAAATGACACATGCTTGTTGGATGTTTGATACTGTACATATATACTACACACATAAAATCGGTGTTTTTGTTTCGATTTAAAATGTTAACAGCTAAGCCAGCAATCGATTTACATTGCCGACATACAGATAAAATACCCATTGGTTAAGCTGTACCTTTTTAAGATAACTTGTACGCAGTACACAGAGTATAGTATAGCTTCAAACCCCTGTAAACCCCTCCCCTCTAATTGACTTTCTACACGCCTTCGATTCTCTTATTTGTTGGGATGAGAAGTGGGGGGATCACAAGGGTTTGTACGGTGTAATAAAATAACCGAAAGTATACTGTCGCGCTCCCAAATAGTTTTTCCAGGAATCTAATTGAAACTATCTTCCTTATATTTTATACTCAATTGGTCAGCTAGTACGGAGAAGAGCCCTACTAATAATAAAATACTAATAAAAAGCAATATAGGTCGTTATAACTTTCTATTGCGTTTTCACATATGTTTTTTCTTGTTTGTGTAAACTTAAGTTACAAAAAAAGTCAATGTCAGCATTCGTGAAATTCTAGCAACTGCTACACCCCCCTCCAAAAGTGTAAGAACCGGAAGTATTCATTTTTCTGGCGGATTAAAGCCTATCATATGTTTCAATCTTTATTTGGTGCTAAATTCACCATGATTTAGAACAGATTTGATGCTTTTAAATCGCGAAACATAGGCTTTAACACGAGATCAAGAAAGGGACTTTCCGCTGGCCAGACCTACATGTATGAAAGGCGGTGTGCTTTTAAATCACGAAACATAGGCTTTAACACGAGATCAAGAAAGGGGCTATTTCCGCTGGCCAGACCTACATGCATAAAAGGCGGTATGCTTTTAAATCACGAAATATAGGCTTTAACACGAGATCAAGAAAGGGACTTTCCGCTGGCCAGACCTACATGTATGAAAGGCGGTGTGCTTTTAAATCACGAAACATAGGCTTTAACACGAGATCAAGAAAGGGACTTTCCGCTGGCCAGGCCTACATGTATGAAAGGCGATGTGCTTTTAAATCACGAAACATAGACTTTGACACGAGATCAAGAAAGGGGCTATTTCCGCTGGCCAGACCTACATGTATGAAAAATGGTGTGCATCATTTACCTTGCTTGCTACGGTTGATGACTGCAGTAGCGTCGCACTCCAGGTCCACTGTGACACAATAGTAGTGGCAGTGAGACCGATTGATACATTACCCCCCGCGTCAAACGCAGTGTCCACGTTTTGGTCATCGTGGTAGACTTTCTTCCTGACGAGATTGAATGTGAATGCAACAGCCACCGAGAATATCCCAAAGCCAATTATCAGCAAAAGGGCGTTGGTAAGTGTAATGGTCGGGTTGACTCCGACAGGCCCACTGAAAAAAGGAAAATCCACATTGAATTAGTACTTATTCGTCGTATCAAAATAGATTATTCGAATCACCAAAAGTACGTATTCGTAGCACCAAAAGTACTTATTCGTAGAACCAAAAGTACTTATTCGAAGCACCAAAAGTACTCATTCGTTCAAAAAGTACTTATCCGTAGAACCAAAAGTACTTATTCGTAGTGCCAAAAGTACTTATATGTAGTAGCAAACATCCACTTATTTTCTGTATTTTTCGTATAATCAACGAAAATCGATTGTAGAAAAATTGAATAGTGATTCATACATGATTAAGATTGAAAACATGATTGTCATAATATGACATATTGCCATTCAGTCTTTCGTCAAAAAGGCAAATCATTTTTTTTATTTTATTATTTTTTTATTTATTTATTGAAATCATATAAACATATATACATATCAGTTATAATGACACCCTAGTGGGTGTATGTCTTATCACAAGCTAAAATATTTGAAAAATGGCATATTGTTAGTTACATTTATTATTGATGTTACAAAGTGTCTCAAAATATAAATTATGTAAGCCAAACTGGGAAACAAATAAATATGATGTAAAAAAGATATAATAAAAACATTTCCAACTTCATTGCCAAGAGTGAAAAGTTATTGCGTTTGGCAGCCTACGAGTCTAGAACCATGGGACCGACAGGCGACTACCCTTCAATAGAACGAGCGAAAAAAGCACCAGTCCTCGATTCTGTAAAGATATGACCGCCACGTGCCCGCTGTTGAGCAAATGTGACTGAGGGTTACTCAGAAAACGGCTTTCACAAAAACATAATTGTATAGATTATGATGATTGAATAAGGAATAGAAATCAATTATGTGTACCTGTATTAATACCACATTTGCTTCAAAACGTGTATATTGATTGTGTATTCTCCAATGTCTACAACGCTCTTACAATAGAATATAGATTCTAAGCAATGTGGATATATTATTCATAGAAAAAATAGCGCTAGATTATATACAATATTGAGTATTCGGTCTCAAATAGTGTGGGCGAAACAAAATCCGGTCTCGGAGTCAATAAGAAGTTTTGCTTTAAAAAACTGTTGTAAAATCAAAGCGGTGATTTTATGTTTAGAGTATTCGAGTAATCCTTCAACAAGACAGTATTGTGATGACTTCAGTGTTGATGAAATGTTCCTTGTTGTTGTGGTCTTGAATATGCGATAGTCTTTCAGGAGTCACCACATTGCTCTAAATTCCACTCGTCCAAAACCACATCGTTCAAATCCCATTCAAAATCAAAATTGTCAAAATTCTATTCGGCTGAATCCCAAATTGTCCGAATCTGTATGGTCCACAAATATAATTTGAAAAGAAAATGAAATAGAAATATGTTCAGGTTAAGTAAAACATCATGAGTCTTTTCCATATAGCTTTGGAATCTCGTTAAAGTCTCGTTTCTAATGAGATTTTAGGGGATCTGCATTTTAAACCGTTAAAGACCAACATTTTCTTCTATTTGATGGAATATTTGAATTCTGGGTGTAATTTTCTATCAAAACAATTTTGATCTGCACAGTTATTTACCTTTGTTCAACTTTTAAAGTTTTTCAAGTTCTCTGAAAAGGTCGGGCTAAATCCCCATTGACCTATTGACACAGTGATGAAACACCTTTAAATCACAATCCACAATTTGTCAATAAGCTCATATAGTTACATTCAAATGGTGTTTTAAGTTGATCGAAATGGAACAATTTGTTAGATCAAGAAATAAATAACTCTTGTTTTATGTTTTCATGAATTCTAGCCCTGCCAACACCAATGCTGTCATCTATTTTCCATTTATATGGAAAGGTCGAAATGGCTATTTAGGCCTACAGGACCATAGCCAGGGGAGACCAGAAGATATGAGAGAGCCCATCTCTTCATTTGAACTCTACCACTTCATTTGCACTTCATTATTATAGCTGCAATAGCAAAAGCATCTGAAGATATATTTCTGTAAAATTTTGAAGATATATTTCTGTAAAATTTTGATGGATAGTTGTCAAGCCTGTTTTAAAAAATCGGAGTCTTACAAGTCTTTATTTGTTAACAGCGATGGAATAAAATGTCACGCGAGCTAGGAGTGCTTATATTAACATTTACAAATGAAATCAGTTTGAATCTCAAAAACGCATTCTGGAAGACCTTTATGTAAAAATCGTCCGTAAGAGCCTAAATATGATGACAATATTCAAAATTATTGATAATATATAATAAAAGTATGTAGAATAAAAATGCGTGTCGTTGACTCATTCATTATTCAATACAAATCTGTTTTATGGACACCGGCCAGGTGAAATAGTAAATATTCATTGTTCCGCTTACCATCCTATTAACATTACATGGTGACCTATTTGATTGGCCATTAGCCATTGGGGTATCCCCTGTTATTAGTGTTTTGAGGAATTGGACCCATACGGGGTTTGTACATGTTTTTGCCAAATAAAACAAACCCATGCGGTTTACTGTCAAACGTTTTGCGGTTTTAGTCACAGTTAAGCTATGGTTCATCATATACCCGCTTACTTTAACAACTTAGGGAGTTAAGCACTATCAAAAATAATTTGAAAATAAGTGGAAATATCATCTCAACATAATTCCGCAAATTATTTTTGATTTTGAACTTTCTTTTCTATAAAACGTGTCAGTATTCACATTTGTGGAAAATACTACCAATTTTATTAAATATCTGTTGCTGCCTTAGTCACATTTGCTACGACGACTGTACGGTTTATCATTTCTACGGTCGACGGTCGCCGTAGTATTTCTACGGTCACATATCTTAACTACATTTGCTACGGCAGCCGCACGGCGTAATCTGAATCTGTGGAGACATTAAACGTGCGGTTATCGTGTGATCAGTGTGAACAACCATTCAGACGATACATTTATCATGTCCTTTCAGAAATGAATACATATTTGAATACTTTTTATAACGCCCTTTTATCTTGCGAAGTTCCACAATGAAAGGGGGAGAAAATGAAGTCTTTCGTCTTCTGGCATGCAGGTATGCGTAGTTGAGTGAACTTTAATATATAAATATAGAAATCAGGCATTCTTTCAAATCATTCCCATCATTTTCTTTAAATTTTTAGACATGTAATAACCTTACCTTACCCTATCGCCCTACCATATAGAGATCAGCATTTGGAAAGGTCACAAAACATAAAATCATAATTTGAATTTGCTATGAGTATTTTTAGTAGAAGTAATAGAACATTTATTTCATTATGACTCTCGTCGAATACCCTTTGCATTCGTTTGACTTCATTTCTTAAAAGAGAGCTTCGTGGTTTAACTAGACTACACGCAGGGTACTCGTCGAACTGTTTTTGGTTTAAAGCTAGAATACTCAGTTGTTGTTAAGCCCGATTAACAAATAAAAAATAAATATTTGTCCAGCTTTTCATAGGATAACGAAACTTTCATTCAGTTCTATTCAATATACATTCATTGAGATGTGACGTATCAATACTGATCGATATTGTGTTAAAATGAAATTTTCTTTGAGTTGAAAATAAGAACGAAGAATCTCTGGAACATATTGTAATGGAAATGTCACGGTAACTGTATATGTATAGGTGCCGACTGCATACATATCTGGAGCACCTGCGATGCCTGTTTTTCTTTAGTTTTATTCATCAATGTTGGTCGCAATGAGCCATAAATTCTGAATTTGTAATAATTAATAAGAACCTCACTCATCATACTGGTCAAATCTTAAATATGTATTGTTATATGTTAATATAAGCTTGTATTGTGCTAAATACCATCTGCTTAACATACAGATCGTACCGTGTAGCGATTTGTAACCTAAATATTCAATCACATTTCGAATCTTTAGATTATAGGAGCTTAATGTTTTGAGAGAACTTGTACACGAACGTGTAGGATTATTCATCAGTGATAAAGTCCTAGTCTTGCTCAAAGTCTGTACCCCCCCCCCCCCCGTTACCTTCACTCTCTTTACCTGCAATATACAGTCCCTAGAGAGAAGGATATAAAGGGGGGAGTACAGGGTCTTTTAAGCAAGACTAATAAAGTCCCACTCTCAATTGCATTTTTCAGGGAACTACCCTCCACTTTTTCCTTAAACCTTTATGCGCGTTAAAGCGGCAATCGGGCAAATAATAACATATACTGTAGAACATATTTTAGATAGTTTATTAAAGATATAATATGAAAAATAATTCTTGAAAAACGTAATTTATTTATGTGAACATGGAATCCATTCCATCGGGATATACATATATTTCAAATGGGATAAACCGTGTATCTAAAACCCCCAGTGCACGATCGTTATACCGTTCATTTCATTTCTGTTTTCTTAATCAAATAGTAAAAATACATATGGTCTCAAAAATGTAGACATAACATCATTCATTTTAGTCAATTTGTAGCTTGGTGCCAGAGTTACACGGACCTCATGAACATAATTTCTGCCTTGAATCACTGTATATGATAAATATAAAAAAGTATTTACCTTGTTGTATTTTTGACGTCCTCTACTATATCTATAGTATGTAATCCATTTGTTTTTGTTGGAACATTTGAATCGTAATCTCCCTTAACTCCTGCTAATAAAAACGAGAAAATGAGCAAATAGGTGGCCATGTTGGAACTCATGGTTATAGATGCGTTGTATCCTCAGATATATCCTGAACTGATTGATTAGTTGAAGCAAATGTATGGTCTTGGCTTAGGGGTCGTTTCAAAAGTGTTAAACAATTGGGGGTCGTTTCAAAAGTATTTACCAATTAGGAATCGTTTCAAAAGTATTTACCAATTAAGGGTCGTTTCAAAAATGTTTACTAATTAGGGGTCGTTTCAAAAGTGGTTAAATTAGAGGCTATGTCAGGTCACGCGATGATGACGTTTTATTTCATCTTATTTATCCTTTCATTAATTTGCGCTGACAACGTATATATTACACGAAGTTTAAAATACATTCGTTAATAGATACATATATTCGCTGAAGCAAGTCATCGGGGAAATTCAAGTCCATGTAAACCAAGTAATATAGCACATTGCTATCACTGGGCATTATTTTTAATCTTTGTGTTAATTCTAAATGAGTGATCTTGACAATTTCGAGATTAAGAGTCAATTTTCTTTAAATAACTAAAGGCCGAATTTTCCCGCATTTTTTCAATTAAAACTTCAGATTTTCAGATTTGTGCGATAGAAGATGTATTGCTTTTATCACCGACAGACGAGATCATTATATCTTTACCGCGATATTACTGCGTAAACATATTGAACGGTTTGAGATGGTCCCCGATCGTCACCGTGTCATTGCAATGGCCTTCTATATGCTCAGTAATCTCTTGAGAATTCTTCTATTGTGCATCTAAACATTTGTATTCCATTCAGATGCTCAAATGAAATGCTGTAGCCAATTGTAATTGGCGACATGTCATGTTCCAAACGACTATTATGTTAAGTTCTAAGCCACTCCTATTTTTCTAATATTAGCAATGTCCTTTAAATGTGTTTCAATATTCAATTCAGGGGAAATAATTGAGATTACAGTAAACTATATAAAGAGGATAGAATAGGGAACCCAAATTGATTCAATTTTTTCACTGAATAGTGCTTTATTGTGGCTAATGATGTTCTTTACTTAACCCGTGTATTGGATTTCTATGGATGCATTCACATTCATTTTACAAACAGATTTTTTCTATGCGTCTATTATACTGTTTTTACGAAGAAACTCAAGTCCACTAAAGTTCACATGTTGGTCAATTTTCCTTTACAAAATGCGATCGATTAATATTGATACCGAAAAGCACGTCCTTTTGTTTTATAATCCCAATATGTTCACTCATATTCGATAAATGTTCGTAGTAAACTTACATATTTAAATGGGCCACAAGGCCTGTAGCTTAGAGAGAAAATAGAGAAATTTTAACTTTTTCCGAGCTATCAAGGCAACGTTTGGCTTAACATCCTCTTTGACATAACTATTTTATTAAAATGTATGGATAAACTATATATCAATTTCAGCATTAAAAGTGTAAATTCAGTTCAAAGTTTCAAAAATGGGAAATCCACTAAATTATATTTTTAAGATACACCATGTTTCAAGAGGAATATCAGCTGAAATAATGTTTATCTAGTGGGTTTAGATTTCTTTGTAGGTAACAAAAATAAATGTAAGGCTTGATGAAATATCCAACTTAATATATTTTGACACTGGCCACGATCGTTGAATGGCCCATCTGCACTAATTGCTACAACTTTAACCTCTAGATTTTCTAGTTATTTCACTTAAATCCTACCCTGCGTGCAGAGTCTAGTTGAAGACGAAGCTCTCTTTTAAGAAGTGAAGTCAAACGAATGCAAAGGGTACTTAAATCCAGAAACTAAATAATGTTTTGTTATGGTCTACAGTGACAAATCACGACATGTCATTTATCATGTTTATTCTCAGCATGGAGGTCTTGTGTCTGTCGAAACAGAGAGATGCTATGAGTATCAGAATCTACTCCTGAGAACTGTACAGGGTGTTCCGAAAGTACCCCCAGGGACCCCCAGGTATGCAAATGTATCCATTGTATGTAACATTGGATCAATGTTACCTTGAACATGTATCCATAGTATGTAACATTGAAACACTGTTACCTTGAACAGGCTTCAAAATGATATATGACATGTACACAGATGGAGACATCGATATCTGTTTCGGGGAGGACCCATACTTTCGGGACACCCTGTACTTGTATTCGAATCTTACTTTTTCCTCGAAAAATGAATTGAAAAAATAGATGAATTTCTTGAAATCGTCAAAGCTCAGGACGTGAAGGTCTCACTACACATGACAAAATGGATTTTACCAATTTCAACCAGTGTAATAATCGGAAGTAATTGTTAGCATCCATTTGGTTTTTTATTTATTATTGAAATGGGAGAGCACCGATGTACCTTAGCCGAATATGCTTTTATCACGAAGATTGCCGAAGATGCTTCGAGGAACCAATCACATTTCATAAAGAGTAAGGAATACATCATCGGCCATCTTCGGCCAAAATCATTACCCTTTATATGTTGATCTTGATAGCAATAGACATCTTTCTATTAACCTAATTCTTATGGTCCATTAAAAATACCAATTATTCTGCATGAAGCCAATTGCATGTAGTATCATACTGACGCCCTTTAAACATGCGCCCTATGATATACCCCCCGTTTCAAATCAGGCTATTTTCACAGTATGACGACCGTTCCATATTGGCAATGATAATCAAATAGATGAATGGTATGTGATGCGCAATTATGTTGTCAAACAAAGTACACTCTCCTCCATAAATTTTGAAGCCAGATGTCCTCAAAAATAGTACTCTCTGCTGCATAGATTTGGAAATCTGATGTCCTCTTTGGATCACTCATTCTCATCAACATCGGTTCATGTTTGACGATTTAGAATCCCTTACTTTTACGAGATATTGTAACTAGGGCCGGAACCAAAACGAAGATCCAACATTGGCAGCTTCGGTATATTTTCAATTAACTACCGGTTTATAGAGAGGAGTTAAGGTATTTTGACAGCAGTAATAGGATTTCCTGAATGTTTGGCCTTCTATTCTGTGTAAGCGGATGAGAGATTAGAGTGTTTAGTAAAGAGGTTTTGACCGAGGTGAATCCTGCTAAACGACAAATACACACTAGTATTTAATGCATCAATATGCGTACATTTGCTGAAGAGATTTCGCTCATATAAAGTATAAATTTTGCCAACGCGTATAGCTATTAGCTATATCCTTATAAGTATAAGTGAATTGAAATTTGGCGTTTCGCAAATATATGTACTTATACGTAAAGAAATCTATATTCTATCGATCATGTTTCTGATGTTCTTTTCTCATTTCACCGAAACTGAATGACTCTTTTCTCCCAATTTCTTTTCACCTCACAGTAAGTAAAATGCAACGCAAAGACAGTTACGCCAATTATCGAACATAATAATTTATAATACCGGTATTGTAAAGGTGGTAAACAGAATATTCGATCCGATTGCATATAGAAAAGAATAAATTGTATGTGTATTGATTCAGTTAGTCACGTGACTTAAAGAATACCATGAAAGATCGAATTGAATAGGAATATAATATAATAAGACATGAAAGTTCTTTATCCTTGATAATCAATGATTCCGATTTATGAATACTGCATTCATCCAAAGTGGATTTGTTTTTGAGGCATGTAGTTAAAATATGTGTCAAACGTCTTTGTTCCTATGTCAACATGGACTTCTATATGTGACATTTTACCAAACGCAGATGAACATTTACCGCACGTACAAGTGTATTGACCGCATATATGGGTGGATAAATCAAATACACATGTGTGAAAAAAAAAATAAAGATGCAGAAAAATACCAAACTAATGCGTTTATCGCTAGTTATGGTTGCCAGAAACGTTAGCGTTGAAGGGTACGGGACTTCGCTCGCCAACTATTTACCAAAAATTATTCATTCGAAAGTGTTTTCAAGATGAATTCAAAAGTGATACATGATTGTACTTCATTCAATCAATTTCATTCAATTTGTCAGTCCCTCTTGGCAATCTACCTAAATTGATCAAGAATTACACGATATGGGTACTGGAGAAGAACGAAAGCTATGCAAGGGAGTCTTAAAAGGATGCATATTTTTGCAGATAAATACAATTACAAATTGATAGAAAAAGGTAAATGGAGAATCGAAAGTCCATCCTCACGAGATCGAATAATCGTTGCCATTAACAGCATATCTGGTGCAGTACATCTGCCTCTCTGTGATTCGTAATGAAAATGTAAAATCTTAAGTCCATCCTCACGAGTCGAATAATCGTTGCCATTAACAACATATCCGGTGCAGTACATCTGCCTCTCTGTCATTCGTAATGGAACATATCTAATCAACCTCGTAACCTTCATCCAAAGAAGATTCCATCGATTTGTTTTCGAAACCTTTACAGCTGTGAAATATGTTCATTAAGTTCAAATTAAGTTCATTCCAGCATATTACATATTGCGGTACAAACCAGACTTCTTGATAAGTTTTAGACCGATATAAAGATGGCAGGGGTGTAGTTCATATATTTACTATACTTTACATGGATGGTTCGTATCCGTAAAAGCCTGTCGTTCAATTAATTGTTTTTAAAAGCACATTATAGCACATATACGAGTGTATCAAGTATCCTTGGAACGTTGAATACAGTTGGTTTGCTCTGAAGTGTCATAACTAATAAAGGTAAACTATGTCGGCGAACAAAGGGGGACGTAAGGGAACATGGGGCAAAACGGCCCTCTGGGGCAAAGTTGCTCATCAAAATATTTTTTGAACTTTAGAAAGATGGTTCTTCAAAAGTCACATTAATTGAATTTTAAAATTCCTGCCACCTTCTGGACCGCCTATTTTTAACCAAGCAGCGTCTCGCTTTACGTAAGAGGTAATTCGACATTTCAGCCTCTTTTTGTAAATTACCCCTCCCACGAGAATCTCTAAAAAACCGGCAACAATAGAATATCGTTTTGGTTTAACATTTTACATAGAGTATGCATATTAACACCCCAGTCACATTTCCTACGGCGACCTTGCGGTCTATCATTTCTGCGGCCAGTAACATTTCTACGCTCGCCGTGGAATTTCTACGCTCTCATACTTTTGCAGTCACATTTCCCACGGCAGCCGCACGGTGAATTTTAAATTTCTGTTGATAAATAATACTTTTTTTCATTTTATTTACATCGGGACAATTTATAAATGTTATTCATAGTGCTAGGATGTAATATCAAATGAAAAGTGATAGTGAATCATTCGGACAAATAATGATTCAATTTTGTTGAGCCAGTTGATTTCTACGGGGACCTCAGAAATGAACAAATATTATAACTCCGAGTTATAATTTCTACGGCGACCCTGCGGCCTGTAAAAAACTGGATACGCCGTACGGAGGCCGCAAGGCGAGCGTAGTTTTCCTACGCTCGCCGCAGAAATACACCGATTTAATCGATCTGCGGTCGACGCACGGCCTCCGTACGACAAATGTGACTGGGGTGTTATTCTTTATTTGTAAAAGATTCGAGTTTCAAGTATTAGGCAAATTAAAATGACGTCTATTTGAAAATTCACAAGTCTTTGGGGCAAAACGGCCCAAAAAGGTTATAACATGCAAAAATCTTATTGTGCAAGTTTTCAAATATAACGATTTTAACATTTAGCTTGCACCTTATTTCCTTCCGACACATATCGAATAATAAAATTATGGTAGGGGTTAAGAATACTTTATCTGTCAAAGGTTTGAACGTCTGAGATAAGATGTGTGTGGACGAGTCTTGTAGTTGATTAATTTTGGTTTTAAAACCCATGTAACAGAGGGTGGCCCGTTTTTGCCCCACCCATGTGCCGTTTTGCCCCACTCTCCACAATATTTTTGACCGCCATTGAAAAATCACAGAAGATAGTCCTAGGCAAGAATAAAACACTCGAAAAATGTAAACCACAAAGTGATTAATAAAGTGGAACATCAAAGTGCGCGATGATTGACAGATAAGAAAATACCCCGTACATAACAATTTAATTAAAAAATTTTGAGCCATTTTCCGAACCGTTCGCAAATTGGCGTTCGGTTTTTGTTTTTACCGCATCCGATTTGAATTAGCCAATTATTAAACACATTGAGACCAAACAAAGCCCCAGATGTCGTGCCGTTTCTCGTTTCGTTTGGTACATTACTAAGCCCCGAGTATTAAATAAGTCCTTATAGACTGTGGACTACTCTGATAATTGTAACTTCTGCTTTTCATGGAAGGTCACACATTCCAACATATTTCAAACAGTCTGTATGATTATGCTGGACACTTTCTGGGTAGTTGGACTTCATGTAGGGGTGGCAGACGGCCCTCAGGCCAATTTATACCCCCACCCCAAGAAAACCTTGGGGGTACTTTAATACCTACTAAGAATACTAATGCATGTCATACATTCATAGTTTTTTAGTAGGCAGGGCATACCATGGTTAGTCAGTGCCAGAAATTTCCAATCTCTAACTTATATGGTTACCATGGAAACAGTATTTATATCTCAAAATCTTCTCAATTTGACCTCCTCCCAAATATGTCCCTTCGCTCTCAAAGTGAAATATTTGCAAATTTGTTCCGAATTTGTGGCTACCACTTTGTCAAAAGTTGTATAAATATGTATATATTCACACTAAAGCACTAAAAAGTTGATATAATGCTCCAATAATTCAATAATATTTATCAAATATAGTCACACACAACTACTTGTACTAAATGTGCTAAATTCAAATCCGTCTTTTGGTCTATATCTGCAAGAAATTTTTTTAAAGACATAAGCCATGGCTCATTTGAAAGGTCTCTTTGTGCTTTTTAAGATAAACAAAAAATCAAAATATTGAAAAATATGTGATAAGACCCCTTTTCCTGTGGCCTGGCTCAAACAATGAAATATAAACAATTTACACATTTCCAAAATGCTGTACCTTCAGTGATTCCTTCAATATGGATAGTGGTTTGTTATGTTGAAACTTAAAATAATATCCAAACAAATCTGTTTAGTGTATAAAAACAATAAAAGTAAATATGTTTAATATCAATTATTATTAGACATATGAATATAACCTAAAATAAGAAATCTTGTTCTCGTATTCCATTTTAAAATTGGTTGAATGATTT
Source organism: Owenia fusiformis (assembly GCA_903813345.2). Classification (NCBI taxonomy): domain Eukaryota; kingdom Metazoa; phylum Annelida; class Polychaeta; order Sabellida; family Oweniidae; genus Owenia; species Owenia fusiformis. The sequence goes on from CAIIXF020000004.1 coordinate 23,900,111, forward strand.
TGGCACAGTAGAAACGATGACAGTCATAATTTATAACTAATATCTAAGTAACTTAATATAATATGTAATATGCCCTGATTATCAATTTTATGAAATGATTGTTACATAAACAAGTATACAATTACATGCCCCCCCCCCCCTCCCACACTAAAACTCCATTTTCTTTATCAATCTTTCTACTATGTTTTATATTCTCTGTCCGGATTCCCCAATCCTACATACTGTCAAGTAAACATCTAAATAGAAGGATAGTTCTAGCTATTGTTGTTGTTTTGAAATGTTGACTTTTTTTGGGGAAAAATTGTTTCAATTCTGACAGAAGTTTTTAGCCAATATCATTCAATTCATCAATATCCAAAAGCAGAGTTTCGAAATGCACTTTGTTTGTGCCTGTATTTTCATATTTTTTTTATGAGAATCAGAATCTTATTCTACTAAACGGGTGTTCATGTAGGTAGCACTAATTATTACATCATTGCTATTAATCATGTGATTTGATTGGCTAATTCAGTACCATGGGACTAAAAATACCATAGTGTATTTCACAGCTCCCTGAATTATTGGCATATAAAATATATATCCCTTATTGCCCTGCGTATTGCCCGCCTGGGGATTCTGACAACTGCACCTTCAATGATTTTTGCAATATGTATTGCCCGCAGGTATTGCCCTCCGTAGAATGAAATATTTGCTTAATATTTATTACTGCTTCGGGCTAAATATCAATTTTGTTATAAACTGAGCATAACGCCACCTTTAACATGCAGCTAATTCTCCCATCTAACCAACAGAGCCTCTTTAACATATCAAAATTTAAAAATTGCCACTGATTCAATTTATTCAATCAAATCTAAAATGGTAATACCTTTTTACTGCTTCGAACTTCCTTATATTTTATACCATAGGAGTAGGATGTTTGTCTCTTTCAATTGATGCTTTCACCAGAAACATGGATATCACTAATTTTGAGTCATATTTAAAATGGTATGCATGAATAGACCTGTGTATTTTATACCAAATAGAGACACTTCCCTGGAGAGTTGTAAACAGCATAGTTTCCCACATCCCTTGTTGACTTTGCTCCCAAATTTCCTGTGAAGCTGTGGAACAGTTCTCTGGTTCTTCACAATATTCCATTTTATTGTAAATCAATGAATAAGGCCAATTTATATCACTGGCTTCCCTAGGTCATTTAAATGCCTTGCAATTTTTAATCAGCAATAAAGAATAATGGGTTAAATTATCAAATAATGAAAAAGTTGCAAATTATGAGATTTGATATATAGCTTTAAAATCTTGCTGAAGTATAGTTTTACTATAGGTTAACATGCTAAATTCTCATTGACATAATTTTAAAGAATCTTGAACATTGACTTATTGTTTCAGTGGTCCTTTTAACGTTCATATCTACACAATCTGAACAACATCCAGTCTCAAACACAATCTGATTATCATCAAGTTTCGAACACAATCTGAACATCATCAAATTCATTGCAAATGCAGGTTTACTTTAATCCAACAGAATGAATATGGTAAATCAATAGACTAAGTGAAATATGTCAAGTCAATGGTAAACACTAGTATCTAGTCCAACTAGCACAAGTGCTGCCATCTACCTACTAGTATCAATCCATCTATCCATATACATAGCACCTAATGAGGTCACTACTTCAAGTAAAGCTTTTTCCCCTGTCTATGGTAAAAAATAAATGAAACAGAAAAGTTAGTTTAACACCATTGGTGATGCCCACCTTCTATGGTATAGGGACAAAAGGAAGGTTCATGATAACACTTACATAAAATATTTTAAGTTTCTAATAATAATTATGAACATATTACAATGTTACACAATGTTACTAGATGATCATTAAATGTCAATTGTTGTTAGTGTAATATGTATTTTTCGCTTAATGCTGCAACAATTACGCAAGTACCAAAAAGTGCCACGCCCACTTTTCCCTTAAAGCAGTTGTGTGTGACTACATGTGATAAATATTATTAATTTATGGGATCATTATATCAAGTTTTTAGTGCTTTAGTGTGAATACATACATATTAATTCAACTTTTGACAAAGTAGCAGCCACAAAATCCAAACAGATTTGCAAATATTTCACTTTGAGAACTAAAGGACACATTTGGGACGGGGTCAAATTGAGAAGATTGTGAGATATAAATACTGTTTCCATGGTAACCATATAAGTCAGAGATTGGAAATTTCTGGCACTGACTAACCATGGCATGCCCTACCAACTATAAAACAATGAATATCTGATATGCATTAGTATTCTTTTTATTGGGTGGTATTAAAGTACCCCCATGGTTTTGTTGGGGTAGGGGTATAAATTGGCCTGAGGGCCGTCTGTCACCCCTACATGAAGTCCAACTACCCAGAAAGTGTCCAGCATTATCATACAGATTGTTTGAAATATGTTGGAATGTGTGACCTTCCATGAAAAGCAGAATGCATTTATAGAGCACTTCTACAGAATAGTCCACAGTCTATTAAGCGAAATGTGTATACTCTATGGTGTTTCTCTATGGATTCAAACAGAGGAAGGTATTGGGTTATTTTGAACTTTAGTGCTTGATCGACCTACATTAGCCCCGGCAACGAATGGTTACATAAAAGTGACATTCCCTGAATACTTTGACCCTATATATATCAAACAAATGCCTGGTAAAACATCTTAAATGGTTTGCATTGCCCATAGGTACATTACAATATGCCTTAAAACATTTCTAGTTGGAAACATTTTAGGTGATACACCGTATATACGTGTATATAATTGATAAACCTCCTGAAATGCTCCCGATTTTAAAGTAGGTCTTTCATTACTTTTGTTTTATTCAAGGTTCACATGTCAGAAATTCCAGGCTATATGATACACATTTGTGTTCTAAGGAGAAAAACAAGGCATTAACATCAGAAAATGTTATCAACTTGTAAGTTATTGTAAATTTTCACAGACGCCGAACTCGAAACGCCGACCGCTGAACTTCAAACACTGAATGCCTATAGCCATCTACAAAAATTGGAGACTATAACAATATTTCACCACTTCCTGCTGCTGGTGGTGACATAATAAAAAGATTTGCCCTATGACTAAAATCACGTACGATGTGACTTGTTAAGTGTGTTAAGTGCAATAATAGTACAAATGTGGTATGAAGGAGACGATTTATCACTACTGAGAAACTAGCACATTGTTATTGTATAGACCAAGACCAGAAATGAATAACTATGAGTGCAGCGGTCTCTCGCGATATGAGAAACTCACAAACTGCAAACGTTCAATCGTACGTGAACGTATTCATTTTTAGTATTTTTGCTGTCAGGATTGACGAGTCCCATACACATTGAACCTAAAACCCCAAAATTGCATTATTTAAGAAATATAGACCGAAGAGCAGGGGTAATATTGTCGAATACACCCCGCAGGGCTAGGCACAAACGTTTTCTGTACCCCAAACGACCGAAGGGAGTGAGGGGTTCGAAAGCTTTTGTGCCTAGCCATAAGGGATGTATTTGACGATATTACCAAAATGTTACGAATATTCATTATGGTCCGCCATTACTACGGCCCGCCGTTATGACGTCACACATTACACGTATTACCAGGGGTTTTGTTCGCGAATATACCCCGGGTGAAATGTTGACTTCTTTACAATTACAGTTTGTAGAAGGCGTGAATACAGTCATGTTCGAATATGAATTAATGTGTGTTTAAATCTTCTAATGAGCGAGACTCTAAATGAATATATTCAACTAACTTACATTTTACAGTTGGACGGCACATTGCCTTAACCCATCAGCTTTATGACGTGCACATCCGCGATGGACTATATCTTTACAACGTGAATTTCAAGTTTTTGTCAGTGTAGACATAAAAAGTTGCGGTCCTCTTACTCGGGCAGTTTTTAATATTTTCATTTGAAACTTGCAGGAACGGTGCTTTGAATCTAGCTCTCTACTCTTTGAAAACGTCATGTATAATCAATATAGTTGACCTATCTATTTTTTGTCGTGAAAATATTATTTTTTTAGTTTATTTTTATTTTACAACTTTTTGGGAAAAAATGTAACAAATTTTTATTTCTTGTCATATTTATCCGATATTTTGTCATCATGAAATTCGAGATTCTTTTTAATGATGGTGCAAATTTCATAACAATTGATGAATTTTTATTATCAGTGTTATGTTTTCCAAAAAGGGTGTACCACTGTGCATGTTTCTTTAATTGACGGCACATTTGCTTTTAATTGGGCGAATGTACAGGTTCCGACGCAATAAGCTTTATTTGATTTAATACACTCAAAAATAAAGTTTGCTATCAAATCGGAATGTTCATAAAACATAAACCTTGCCTTCGTTTTCCCAATTCTAAAAGCAGACCAAATAAACTATGATAATCGTTTGACTCTCGAGACTACAGAACTTGAACTTGAACATACTAAAATCGAAGTTGCCTATAGTTACGCTTGTAAAGTTAATTACATGTTTAACGGCCTGCTGAGTGAATGTATCTAATCAAATTTGTGACATACCCATAAGATCGTAGATCACAATTCTAAGTTTAAATGTAATTTGGATTCGTAAGAAGTAATTCTATTTTAAACTTACCTTTGCTGTCTGAAAAAGATCAATATTCATAGACGGGAATGTTGAAACCTACATTTCCTTTGAATGACCTGCATTTGTACTACAAAATGATCCTGTGGAGAAAAGTTGATGAATTCCAAACAGCTAGTTCTAGCAAATCTACTAGTATAAGCTTACTTTCTTTCTTATTTCAATGTTAAAAATATCTATTCAAATGTTTCATTTTTAAAATGATCTTGGCTTCCCTTAACTTAAATGTGTGACTTATGAAGAATGCTTTTTACCACATCAAACTTAAGACGTGAACTTGACAATTACTCGTGTTATAACGCGATTTTCTTTCATTTTCTACAAAAACGGTATGTTTTCGAAAGGTCACTTATGTTAATCTATCACCTTGGTATGATTGAAAATGAAAGAACTGAACCAAGTATTGTCGACTTGTTTGAATTATAAGATTTATTTTGATCGATTTAATCTCTTCTTGAATTTTAAAACTTTTGTCCGAATTACATCTGCTATGGAATTAAAGTTCAAATATACCTCAGAATTGCTTATTGAATTAACCTAGCAATTAATTTGAAAATAATTCTTTTCATAGGTTATATATCATAGATCATAGATATGTAAAAAATAAAAATGTGTTTTGAAAGATGAATTGATAACAAACGTTTTTGCACACGTGCCATTTCCACTTTCAGCCCACTTAAAGCACGAAATCCCGTATGACGTAATGTAACGAAATGCTCAGATAATTGATATTTTTTATTTTAATTCAACTCACATTGACCGTTCAGTTATGAACGTTTTTAAAGTTCTCATGTTAAAATAAATAAATATGTGGAAAGGCAATGGTTTAAAGCTTATGAAAATGTCAAAATCATAATTCAGTTTAAAAAAAAAAGATATTGACATGCATTCACGCACATTTGACATTATTGCGATTCAAACATAAAAATCTCATTACAGTTGTACATAAGAACCAATCTTAGCCATGCCTTTCTAATAAAGGAACTAAATTTGAATCGAAAAATAATTCTGATTCCCCATAGATATAATAAATGTCAAAAATGTCAAAAAAATTATCAAAAATTAAATACTCACACGCTTTTAAGCACACCTTTTCCAGTTTTGCTCATTTAATTTACCTTGAAAACCAAGGAGACCGAACTCAATTTCTAAATACAACCTTGATACGTGTACCAGGTCTATAATTGCATTTTCTCATGGAAGGAATCAAGCAAAAATTATAAAAATAATTCTGCGTAGAGGTGATGCCTCACAAATAATATTAATGTAAAAAAATTAATTAATTTCTTCAAAATTAAATACTGACACGCATTTACGCACACATGACCTTTTCCAGTTTTGCATATTTCATTGACCTTGAAAACCAATGAGACTGGACGCAATTGCCAAATACTTCGTTAATACGCGTGCCAGGTCTATAATTGCATTTTCTAATGGAAGGAATCAAGAATAATTCTATGTTAAGGTGATGCTTCACAAATAATATTAATGTCAAAAAATGAATTCATTTCTTCAAAATTAAATACTGACACGCATTTACGCACACATGACCTTTTCCAGTTTTTCTTATTTCATCTACCTTGAAAATCAATGAGACTGGATGCAATTGCCAAATACTTCTTTGATACGCGTGCCAGGTCTATAATTGCATTTTCTCATGGAAGGAATCAAGCAAAAATTATAAAAATAATTCTATGTCAAGGTGATGCTTCACAAATAATATTTATGTCAAAAAATTAATTCATTTCTTCAAAATTAAATACTGACACGCATTTACGCACACATGACCTTTTCCAGTTTTGCTTATTTCATTTACCTTGAAAACCAATATGAGACTGGACGAAATTGCCAAATACTTCTTTGATACGCGTGCCAGGTCTATAATTGCATTTTCTCATGGAAGGAATCAAGCAAAAATTATAAAAATAATTCTATGTTAAGGCGATGCTTCACAAATAATATTAATGTCAAAAAATTAATTCATTTCTTCAAAATTAAATACTGACACGCATTTACGCACACATGACCTTTTCCAGTTTTGCTTATTTCATTTACCTTGAAAACCAATATGAGACTGGACGAAATTGCCAAATACTTCTTTGATACGCGTGCCAGGTCTATAATTGCATTTTCTCATAGAAGGAATCAAGCAAAAATTATAAAAATAATTCTATGTTAAGATGATGCTTCACAAATAATATTGATGTCAAAAAATGAATTCATTTCTTCAAAATTAAATACTGACACGCATTTACGCACACATGACCTTTTCCAGTTTTGCTTATTTCATTTACCTTGAAAACCAATATGAGACTGGACGAAATTGCCAAATACTTCTTTGATACGCGTGCCAGGTCTATAATTGCATTTTCTCATGGAAGGAATCAAGCAAAAATTATGAAAAAAATTCTATGTTAAGGTGATGCTTCACAAATAATATTAATGTCAAAACTTTAATTCATTTCTTCAAATCCAAATACTGACACGCTTTTGCGCACACGTGACCTTTTCTTCTTTTGCTCATTTTATTTATCCTCAAAATCAGTAGGCCTAAATACATTGTCCGATACTTCTTTAATATGTGTCAGGTCTAAAATTGCAGTTTATCATGAAAAAATCGAACAATTATCATAAAATAATTATGTGTAAAGGTGATGTTCTTCAGATTATATAAACATCAAAATTGTAATTCATTTATTAAAGGTTAAATATCCACATGCTTTTAGGCACACATAACCTTTTCCCTTTCGTTCATTTTATCTATCTTTAAAATCAGTGAGCCTGAACTCATTGCTAAATACTTTTTGATACGAGTCAGCTCCAGGTCTAAAATTGCATTTCATCATGGAGCAAATCGAGCAATCATTATGAAAATAATTCTGTGTAAAGGTGATGTTCCAAAGACAATATATATGTCAATTTGATAATTCAGTTACTCAAAATGAAATATCCACATGATTTTACGCACACATGATAATTTCCTGAATGACGCTACTTTTTGGATTCAACCATGCATATAACGTCGTAAAATACACATTTCTACCGAAATTATGCCCAGCCGTTTTCGTAGAAAATGTAACAAATGAAGGCATTTTATCGGAACTGATTGATATTTGGTACTTATAGAATATCGTATTGACTTTAACTTTTAAGCGATTCAGACATTTAAAAAAATTATGTTTAATCAATGTTAATTTCGCACGAATATAGGGTACAAAATGAGTGAAAGTCCCACGTGTTTGATTGCATTTTACTCCCATTTATGTGCATTTTTCTAACATTAAAACGAGATAGTTGGAAAGAAGAGATCAGTAGAATTCTATCCGTCACTTTTATTTTCAAATGTTTAAATGTTTCCCGTTTCATTGGACCTCATAAAGATGGTAGCCAACGGACCAGAAACAAGTAGTGCGATGACGTCATATATCGCTACACCACTTTGATATAAAGTTTGGTAAACAACAATGGGTTTTTTCAATGTGCCGTCCTACTGTTAACATGAGATCTAACATCGAGATAATGTATTTTTAAAACAAACACGTTCAATGAGTTCACATGATGACGTAAATCAAGTGATATTGAGTATTTGACATACCAAAGTACATTTTTAAAATTTCTGAAAGATAATTTGACAAAAGCGCCAATGAAACATGAGCACAAAATCGCCAAGCACATTAAGCTAGGCACTGTCGCCGTGACCGTGTGGTCCTAAGTTACAGAAGCTTGATCCTCTACCATTTATTCATTTATTGAAAGTAACTTGCTTATTGCCGAAAAAACGACATGGAAACTTAGATTTCGTCTTTTTATCATTATTCATCGGCAGTAAATTCTACGTTGAGAGCAAATCGCTGACATCGTTTAGATAAGACGCATGTTTTAGTTTCGGGCGATTCATTTGCCATACGAGGCGTCAATATAACCATCAGAACAGGGCCACCATCACTGCCACTTGAATTGCGTATATAACTTTCTGTTTTCATAACCAGTGAGAATTTGAAATATTTCATCAAGAGTCTTTGTGATAACCTACATTTATATTGATTATTAGCAAACAAAATTAGTGTCTGACTTGTGTCAATATTGACTGGTCTAAGAGCCAGGTCACAGTTTTCATAACATCATGACAATAGGCTATCCAATATATTTTTGACTCTCATTGACCGTTAGACAAAGATAGATATGTCAATCAGATTCGATTTAACCTGTTATTTGAACAAAAATATGCTAAAAAACAGTACAGGTCTTTCTCGTAGAACTGTCAATATATGAACAAACGATTGAAGAGACTAACTTAAGAACGCCCGAAACTGGGTTTTTGTTGCACATGCTAACAATATAAATCTGGATATTTCATTAAGTTGAAAATGTAACATCATTATGTTATAGTTTAATTGTGTTTATGTTTTCCTTGTGAGAATATTGTGAAACCAAGCCTGGTCCTTTAATTTTGACAAGTGCTTTTTTACATTGAACTTCTTGGTTGGGAGTGGCAGCTTGTTATATAAACACATGCAAAAACAAGGTTGAATAATATTTCGCAAAAAATCATTAGGTAAGCGTATAAGATAGACGCAAACTTAATATCATTCTACAATATCATTTTTATGATTTTGATATAATGATGGTCACGATTTTATTGCCATTTTACAAAAAATGCTCAATACACGGGTTTCACGGGATTTCCGGAATTGCGCCTGTTAAAATGAACAGTGAGTAACAATACACAAACGGCGAACGTTCGATTTGCTAAACGCTATACGTTACCCTTTAATGATTTCCCAAAGGCATCCTTTGAATGACTTTTGTTATAATGTCTTTGAAGGATGGAATTCGGCGTGATTGTCTTATTTTGTGCAGCGGTTGCGCAAGCAGCATTGGGTTTGGATCCAGATCCAGACGATACCTCCGTACAAGATGCCACAGTTATGCGCCCTTGTGGCAACACTGCCCCTGGTTTGTTGAAGATGCGACACGGGTAAGAAAGCCATTTCCTGAGCATTCATTCAAAAGTTCTGCTCTCTTACATAATTTGAGTACCAAAACGTCATCATATTTATGTACATGTACATTGACAAATTCACAACTACTAAGGTCATCCATCCGCAGAAAATAATCCCAAAGATTGTACCATTCACTGTTATGCTCACATGTTTCCCAGTTATTCTGAGCATTATATGTCTGCAAATTAGAGTATTCTATCCAAAGATGGTGCTGTAGTATACCATTGAAGTCCACAAACAGGATTTTAATAGAACCACTTTTCTCACACCACGAAATAAACAAAATGAGTAAGGATCAGGGGGAGATTTCCCAAGGATGACCTATCATATTGGCACGTTCGAAAACAAATTTTATAAACATGCCTCAATTTGCCGTTGAAATCGATCTCCAAATGTTCACTGTAGTTTTATGAGTATTCTCTACAAATATGGATCGAGTAACTTCAATAGTATTACCGTAGGTTTGAAATGTTGAACTGATGTTAACGCCATTCCGACGATTTCAAATTTAACTTTGCGCATGCGCAGCACTGAGAGCGCACGTGCTCATGATTGTTCACGTGATCGCATCGATCCTGCAATTTGATTGGTGATGATGCGGGAGATGATGTAATGGGGAATCCCAGAATACGATAGAATATGAAAGAATTATGGGAGCTACTCACTTCTTCTGAGTAAGGATAGTACATTTGCTAATGACGTCACGCGCTCTGATGTCACTTCCGTTGCCATAGCAGCGACCCACCCATGTATTTTCTATTATTATTATGAGCTTTATTATACTTGTATCCCACATTTGGGCAAAGTGTACAGCTTAAACAGAAAAAAAAATGAAAAAGCTTAACTAATTATCTATATAGTATATTAACTAATCAAAGGGTGCTTGAGCATTGCAAGATTTTATTGGATGCATTTCGTGTTTTTTTCTCTCTCGATAAAAATATTAGATATATATTTTGCTAGTATATTTTATATTATTCCCTCTGAATTAAATAGAAACATTAATATATGTTCCACGTTATTCATGTTTTCTAAATTTTGACAGTGTTTTTTTATTTTATCCATGTAACTTGACCGAACATCTTTTAACTTATTGCATTCTAATAGGTAATGTCATTCTGAACCGGTTTTCTTGTTACACATTAAACATTTTCTTTCTTCAATAGGGGTTATTGGTTTTGTGTAACGACCTGTTTCGATTTCTAATTTATGTGCGCTAATTCTTAGCTTTGTCAAGTTATTTCTGTCTATTTCATTTTTGATTAAATCCAAGTAGGGTTCCTTGTTCCATTTTGCTTTTATTATCTTATAAAACCTCAATTTACCATTATTTGATTTTATTTTAGTGTCCCAAAATTGTATGTATCTATTTTCCAGTAATTTCTTAATTTCTCTTGGTTTTAAGTTTAAATAGTTTGGTGAAGTACCATTGTAAATATATTTAAGTACATCATTGATTTGCGTGAGCCATGATTGTTTATTCATATCTGTCAGTTGTTTATTTACCTCAAGGGCTTCACGTAGAAGCGAGTCGGTTCCTTTATTGTTAATATGATTAAGATATTTCATTTGTTGATAAAACAAAGAAATAAATAGTGGAAACCTACCTAAATCGCCTCGTGTAGCGTCATTACTGGCCTTTCTGTTAACACCGAGTATCGATTTCATAAATGATATATGAAGAGATTCAAATGTTATTCCATCATATCCCTTTTCTAATGCCCATTGTGGGTCTTTTTTAATTTTACTCGAGTTTAAGATACCCTTACCCCATATATCAGATCCATAGAGGCATATGGGCCTTATGAGTTGATCAAATAGTTTTAAGCATAATGATGGTTTCATATTACCATTAGAAATTAGACTTAATAATTTAAATTTTGCCTTTTCAGCTTTGTCTTTGATATGCTGGGCTGCAGGTCTCATTGACCCACTTATGCTTAATTCCATTCCCAGGTAAATGTATCGTGAAACAGATTCTATTTTGTAATTTCCTATAAAGAAGTGATTATCAATAAGTCTACCATTTTTATTCATTACCATAATTTTGGTTTTATCAGTGTTGATATTCAAGTGCCATTCTTCACAGTATTTTTCTAATTTGTCCAATTTGGTTTGCATTTCATCTTTTGAGGATGCGATAATTACTAAGTCATCAGCAAAAAGGAGGCTTCCAATTCGCTTATTATTTAATATAAATGGGTCTGTTTTGAGATCTAATGTTTTAATAATGTCATTTATATATATATTAAATAGAAGAGGACTTAGGGGGTCCCCCTGTTTTATTCCCTTGTTACAGTCAAATTCATTGGTAAATAAACCCTCATTATCTAGTCTGACTCTTGCTTTTGATTGTGAATATATATGTTTTATCATTTTATAGAATAAACCGTTTACACCCGATTGCAAAAGTTTCAAAAATAATCCATCATGCCATACCGTATCGAAAGCTTTCCTCAAATCAACAAAACACATATATATATTCCCTTTTTCACTTAGTACATATTTATCCACGAGGGTTCGTATTATGAACATGTGGTCAGTTGTTCGTGCTTTCTTTGTGAAACCGGCTTGATTTTCCGATATTATTTTTCTGTCATGTACAAAGGCGTAAAGTCTATTATACAAAATTATTGAAAATAATTTGCCAAAGCAATCAGAAATAAAAATACCTCTGTAATTTCCAGGGTCTTTCGTCGTTCCTTTCTTAAATAACGTAACGATTGATGAAATATTCCATTTCTCAGGGAAAACTGTTTTGCTCAGTAATATGTTAAACATTTTACAGATAACATTATTTAAAACTGGGTATGACGCTTTAATCATTTCATAGCTAATGCCGTTAAAACCCGAACTCTTGTTGTTCTTTAATTGCTTAACTGCCTTGTAAACCTCGTTTTCTGTTATTCTGAAGCTAAGTTCGTCAAAATGATTGTCGTTTTCTATTGATTTAACAATTTCGTTGACTTTTTCGTTGTTTTCGGTATTTTTATCCTTTTCAAATAATTTGGAAAAATGTTCATGCCATTTCTCTGGTGTTATATACGCGGACTTATTGTTTCCGTCTTTTTGCCTTAGTTGCTCAAGTAGGGACCAATATTCTTTAGGGTCATTGTCATAAAGTTCTTGTAATTTATTTATCATTTTAGTTTTTAATTTCCTCTGTTTTATCTTACAGCATTTCCTATATTCCTTTAGCAACTTGAAGTAATTACCTCTAATCATATTATCATTTGGTGATTTTATTAGTTTTGCTCCAATTGACTTAACCTTTCTTTTCAGTATACTGCAATCATTATCAAACCATTTTTGAGATATCGAGCCCCCTTTCTTTTTACAGGGTAACTTTTTTCGTAGTGTTCTTTTTGCTGTGTTAATTATAATTTTTTCGAGCTTGTCAATACAATCATCAATATTATAGGTGTCGTTTAGCTCGTAATTGAGTTCATTTATATCATTTCGTGTTTTTAAATTATTGGAGAGGTCCGTTTTAAATTGTACCTCGCGACGGGCGTCCCATTTATATTTGATTGGTTTCATTTTGATAGTATGCCCATTGTTTTTAGTCCGATTGTTACCGTGGTCGTTTGGTATTCGTACTTGCATTAATAGAGAAATCTTGCAATGATCAGAGAGCACACAAAGGTTATCATGAACCTTGAAGTACATAATATCTGGAAGCATATTTTCATGAATAATACAATAGTCAACTACACTGCTTCCATTCCATTTATGACAGGTGAATCTACCGGGCGAGTCCCCAAGTACTCTGCCATTTATAATTCGTAAATTAGATGACCTGCATAGGTCTAGTAGCTTCTTACCCGAAGCATCAACAACTGAATCCATGCTGGAACGTTCATTGATGGTGACATCATTGGGACAAAGCAGAATGTTTGGGATATGATCATCATAACCGTGATTATTTTCAAAATCGCGTACTTCACCTGTTCTTGAATTAAGATCTCCCATAATCTTAACATCACCTATATTAGAATATTTATTTATTTCTTTTGTCAAAATCTCGTATGGGTCATCCCCTGAGTTGAATTTACCTTTTGGGTTATAGTTTGCAGGTGAAAAATACGTTATACATAAGTACATGTCATTACTTGTATTAAAGAACTTTTTTAAAAGTTTAACCCACGGGATATCTGGTGTCTTCGTTTTGATTATTGTCGTTCCTGCTATATATGTATTTCTTATAAGTACAGCTAATCCGCCATGACGTTTCCTGCCAGATTTAGCTCTATTTACCGAAAATGATGTGAAGCCCTTAACTCTATCAAAAAATATCGGGTCTTTTTCATCACCATGTGTTTCGGTTAGACAGACTATATCATGTGTTATTAATTCTTTGATAAATTCATTATCGTGCAATTATATTGAAGATTTGGGCATCGCCCGCAATTTTATCCCAAGGAGCAGAAAGAATGACCAACGGACCACTTTTACCGTTGCGTTCTTACAATATTTCATATTGTCCCTCGGAATAAAACCCATATTTAATCCCTCGCAGTAAATAACATATAAATTTGCACGTATAGGATCCATCTTGGCTACTTAGACCAGCTACCCCTTACTGTCGGACGACCAGATGGAAGAAAGAGGGCTGTCTTGGATTTCACTTGCAATCGTGGAGAACCGTGGAGGAATCCATACAATAATCGGGTCAGTTCTTTGGACAGAAATATTTTCTTTGAACAGTGCTTATTAAACAAATCGAACCCCTCGCGCCCCTTTGTTTATTTATTCGAACTACGTACGCCTTTTACGTTTATTTATTCAAGATTCGTGCGCCATCTATGTTTATTTATTCACGATTCGGGCGCCATCTATGTTTATACGCATTACAATGCTTGATTGTAGGAGTATGATCAGCTCGATCAGGTAGGTGTTATAGCCGTAGCCGTTCATGTGATTATTCGTCACAATGTTTGATTGTAGTTCCATGACTATCCCGATCAGATCTCAAGCATTATCAGTTTTTGCCTCTATGTTTGTCAATTACAATGTTTGAAATCTTTCTAATGTTTGATTGTAGACGCATGACCATCCCGATCAGATGCCAAGCTTTATTAGTTAGCACTTCTACGTTTAATTAATACAATGTTTGATTGTAGATGTATGACAAGCCCGATCAGATGCCAAGCTTTATTAGTTAGCACTTCTACGTTTAATTAATACAATGTTTGATTGAAGATGTATGACAAGCCCGATCAGATCTCAAGCATTATCAGTTTGCCAAGGGGAATATTAACGTTCGATTCATATCTCTGGAAAGACTACAACGAAATTAAAAGAGATTGGTCACGAAATGTGAGTATATTTAACAAATGCTTACTTTTTATACTACTTTGCATCCTGTTACTTAAATCCGGGGATCATTCAAAAACGTTGTAGAGTCAGGAGTTCCTTATAGTCTATTAGCAAGTGCATTGTCCTCGTACCATTACGTCATTATACCCAGACAGACAGGGCTAAGCATAGCAGGCATACTTGGTTTTAGTGAATCCTTCTTTTCACCCTTCATGGTATACCAGTATATATCATTACAGCCTTACTCAAAACACATGATCTTTAATTTTCTTTCTTGCAGACAGGGCTTAGCATAGCCGGCTTATTTGGTTTTAGCGAGTCCTATAGTTCTCTCCACCATTCAATCACAGCACAGAGAAAGTTCTTAGAAGAGGTTTCCAGCTTTGTTTCTGGGTTCAGAGCAGACTTCAATCCGTCATTTCAATTACAGGTATGTGGAACACATGTAACAATGATGTCCTATTTGGTCAGGTGTATATCATATGTGTGATATGTCTTTATGCATTTTTGGTATATGAGCATTATTCAGGAAAGGTTGGAAAGAGTATCAGAAGTGTACCTCCAACTTGCATCTAGGTCATGTGAAATGACTCTCTATAATAGTAACACATTCAGTGTCGATATAAAAGGTAATTTTAGTAAGGTACGTGCAATACCATGGGTATCCACGGTAAGGGTGTTCACATACGGTTATTTGAACTTTAAAATTACCTATTTTATAGGGCAATATTACAAGACACTGATGACAATTAACATCTATTTGCTTCTAATATTATAGGTCAACTCTGGAGTTAGGGCTTACCTCAACAGGCTCCCTAACACATATAGACAAAATATGGACCTTTGGGATTCATTCGTTAACTTATACGGAACTCATTATTACGACCAAGCCAGTTTTGGAGGTAACTAACAACTACTTGAATACGGATAAAGTTAGGAAACTGATAAGTGTAGCGTTTATCAAAGATAGGGAAATTCGTTAGCTTTAATAAGATATGTTATATACATTTTGAAATAAGATTTTGAATCGGGTGTTGAATTATAGTACAATAATTTCGGAGGGCAATATAGTGAATAATGGGACCGAGGGCCGAAGGCCCAAGGTCCAATAGTTCACTATTGCCCGCAGAAATGACGTTATTAGTATTATTACCACCGTTAATGACCAGGACTGAAACAACAAGAAAATCTTACGCAATGAACGATATCTATTTTCCCGGGAAAAATTCACATAGTGCTCAGGACGATATAGTAAAATGAATGTCTTCTAAACTAGCACTAAAACCCCTGGAACTGGCCCGGCAAGGTGGTAATAATATTTGATAATCAATGGCTAACACAACAATTATACACTATATATAATAGTAATATACTAAGTGATTAATCTGTTATTCAAGGTTTGGTAAAAATGACGTTCGAAACTGACAAAGCGGCCGTGTTTCAGTTAGGTGCTAACGCAGCCAAGGCAAACGCTGAAGCGATGTTTAAGAATTTTCTTATTGGACTTGGCGTTAGTGGTAGCAATGCAAGAGTTGACGCTAGATTCAGTTCAAAAACAAGGGACACAAGAAGGTCTGAATCCATTTGCATTTTTCATTCGTCTGATATTAAAATATCTTCTAGAGTTTAGAGCTAAACTGTGTGCTCTGTTATTCATTTATGCGGAATCAAGTATTACTAATAAAGGATGTCTCAAAAACACTGTAAACATTGTTACGAGATATACATGTAGACAAAATAATTATAAGTAGTAAATGAATATTCGTAAAATTCCATCATCAGGTAGACAATTTGATAATTATAAAAGTCTAAAAGAGGTTTCATTGAGTAACTCTATTTAGTTTTAGAGAAGTTTCAAAGTTTTTTTGTGCCACAACCAACATTCACTGTTCTACTGAGACAAATGTGGAATAACTCATCTGATGAACAATTTTCTTATTAATTTAATCTTTATCAATATCTGAAACTTTCATTAGGTTTTCTAGTTTTAGAGAAAAGGCTTGTTTGTGTTCATTATTTCTTAATTTCATATAGATAGGAAAAAATGGATAATTTTTTGCCAAACATACAAAGGCTTTGATAACGTATCGTCGTATGTCATTATCAACGCTTGTCAATATTTGAATTTTTGTCAAACAGATGCAGGCTTTGATAACGTATCGTCGTATGTCATTATCAACGATGGTCAATGTTTGAATTTTTGTCAAACAGATGCAGGCTTTGATAACGTATGGTCGTATGTCATTATCAACGATGGTCAATATTTGAATTTTTGTCAAACAGATGCAGGCTTTGATAACGTATGGTCGTATGTCATTATCAACGCCTGTCAATATTTGAAATTTTTTCAAACAGATGCAGGCTTTGATAACGTATGGTCGTATGTCATTATCAACGATGGTCAATATTTGAATTTTTGTCAAACAGATGCAGGCTTTGATAACGTATGGTCGTATGTCATTATCAACGCTTGTCAATATTTGAATTTTTGTCAAACAGAAGCAGGCTTTGATAACGTATCGTCGTATGTCATTATCAACGCCTGTCAATATTTGAAATTTTGTCAAACAGATGCAGGCTTTGATAACGTAGGGTCGTATGTCATTATCAACGCCTGTCAATATTTGAAATTTTGTCAAACAGATGCAGGCTTTGATAACGTATGGTCGTATGTCATTATCAACGCCTGTCAATATTTAAAATTTGGTCAAAGAGATGCAGGCTTTGAAAGGCACAAGTGACCCAATGAGGGACTCCCAGCTGCCAAACTCAAGGAGAGGTGTGTATTTACAGATATTACGGACACTCTAGGATGTATCGGCTGGGAGTCTCACATTGGGTCACTTAGGCCTTAAGATAAACCTGTCTTCATTGTCAAAAAATAGTCATAATCCAAGATATAACCTTCTGAAGTTGTTTGCGATAACCCACGTGCTCCTTTGCAGATATTACGGAGGTTCTGGAAACTTGGCTGACCGCGCTTTCTACAGAAAATGGCTGTCCACTGTGGCTTCAAATCCTTGGTTGTTCGCTGGAAGGCTGCGGCCACTTTCACTTCTATTTCCTTCCAACAAGAGACCTGGGATGGACAGAGCCATTCAGGTAGCTCCTAATAATGATTGCAACTTTCGATATATCACATATCGCTACTAAGACATCATATTTGTACATGTAATATGTTTATGTTTATTTATTTGCACCTTGAAAATGAGTACATAAATCATCTGACACCTAAAACTAACATCATATACGATGTATCTATAAAAACGTAGTATTATGGATTTTATTCTTTTATTTATACAACATATTTTACGCTCCTTATATTCACTATTTCAGCTTTCTCTTGATGTGAATCTAAGAATTACCAATCTTGAATTATAGGTCGGTTTAAACATGGGCAGGCTCAACGAGATGAAGACTGGCATAAACTCCTATATATCAAACCTACAGAATTTGCCTAACAATGGTGCATGGTCAGAATGTTCCGGGACAAGCCCAGACACGCAGTGCATCCCTTACATGAGGTTAGGTCCAATGGTTCCCCTTGGATGTACTGTTAGTGGCTGTCGTTGGTCCTCCTGGACTTCGCGTAGGAGTCAGTATATCGCCGAAGCAAGGGCTGTCCTCCCAAGCATTACAGCTGGTAAGATGCTTTGTTGAACAATCGGATGCACTTAAAGATGAATATACAGAAAAATCTGCTATTGAGACCAGCCTTAATTGCGTTTGGATCAGTAGGTGTTCATATTTGGAGGTTTTCTTTACATGGAAGTCCAGGTGTTTTGATTAGAGAGGTTTTCGGATATTCAGGCTTTTTGTACAATAAGTAAGTACGTTTTACAACCGAAAGTTTCTTTTAAATGGCACACCAACGCCTGTGGATGTTTGAATCTTGTCAACTAGTGAGCAGGCTTTTATAGTGACTTATGACGTGGAGTATCAATTTTAGAGGAACGTAAGAAGGGCAGGGACGATGCTCGGGTGAGTGCTTTGGCAAGGAGAGTGGCGGCTATTCTCAACAAAATGGACACGAAGGTCGCAGAAGAGACAAAAACGGCAATGGGATCGGGTAGAATATGCGTCTGTGGCTTGATAGACCCACCATGTAGATGTCCATCTGGCCCCCAGGCAACAGTAACAGCTTCGGGGAAATTTTTCACGTATGTAATTGACCACTCAAGCAAAATCAACACCAACTATTTCAGTTGGTCCTTGTTGTTTCAATCGCCTTAAAAATTCTTTACATATTTTCAATATCATTTCGTTCATTTTAGTGGTATGTGAGCATATTGGATGGATACCTCACCAGAAGACATGCAATTGGTGTAGATATCAACATATTCATTGAAATAAAACGTATAATCTACTAACTATATGAGTTTTGAATATCGAATTAAAGATTGAGGTAATGACTTTGTGAGGTTATTTTAAAGCGGCCTCCTCCTCGCACATCTGCGAAATCTCACTGACGTCATTTTGGGTGTATTTGCGAATAAAACTCGAGTAAAATTTGTATATGAAAGTATATGTACGTTGCACATCAATAGTGGTGCCCCGGTGTGTGGAAACACCCCTTCGGAAAGCTTCGGAATGGCTTCGGAATGGCTTCGGAAGCATATTACGCAAAGTTGCTCTTCGGTTTGCCTTTTTGCGTTTTCTATCGCCAGAATTGACTCAATTCACAAGGCTGCGTTTGATGGATTCGCTATTAATATATGTAAGGTTGACAGGTTTGGAATTTCAGGAGACAGAGCGTTTTATTCCCTTTTGTATTTCAATCACAGTCGTTTAAATATGAAAAAAAATACCTGCTACTATTTCATTCATATCTAAATGGGTTTGTCATTAAATAGTATGCTAATCCGGTAGCCGACGGCCGTAAGTTGCATTTGCGAAAACAAGCTAGGATTTCTGTAACTGACACCATTCAAATAAATAGGCTAGTTTTCAATGTACAGTACGTGCACGTGATCAATCATCGACATTATCGTTTTGAAAATACATATCATTTTAATTAGTGGGTCATTGTGAAAATCACCTGCATTATCTGATTATTTATTTTAAATTTTCAGTCACACATACTTTGTGTAGTTTTACTAGTTTATGTTGATTGGCTACTGATGCGCTGGGGAACTAAAAATAATGCCGCGTGTTCTGCCTAAGTTGAACACTTACCACACACTTTAATTTAGTCTACCGCCCCCTAGAAGAGATGTATGCTATCTGATTACAATCCCATCATCACTCATTAACATTTGATTAAAATAACTAACATTTTCATTAACTCATTAACATTTAACTAAAACGGGCTTAAAATGCCAAGGCCAAACTTCAGAAACTGAGAAATCAAACATAACGCACAGAACTTCAAAAAAAAGTATTGAATATAAATATTTTCATAGCAGGAATATTACGTACAGCTTTCCGCCCTTATGTTTTACGGTTTGTCGCAATAGTACACCATTGAAAAGCGTATCTTGCGTCCGGGCTAATCTTTTTTATTAGATAAAAACTAAAGGGAAATGAGAAATTAAGCAAAACGCGCAGAACTTAAATAACAAATGACGATCGTGATCAAGCAGAACTTATTTGGCGTTAGTTAACTAACACTCCCCTTCAAGGGTTTTTAATCTTAATCCTAACTTCGTGTCTCTGGTCAAAATTATTTTTCAAAAAACATTTCCCATTGAAATAACCATTGGCTTAAATAACACAGGAGACGAAACTTGATTTACGTTTTCAAAATTCATTTCGTTCGTTGAGTAGGCTTACTACACTGAAAGGATTGAGGTACATGTACGGTTGATCTGAAAGAAATGCTAGGAGAAGGGAAATATCTTGAAAGTTACTAATTTTAAAATTTTGCAACTTCTGACCACTGAGTGGTCAACGTTGAGTCACATTGCCCGGGAGTCACTACTGACGCAGTCAAAGTTAATTACAGAGTGTCCAGAAAGTATGCCCCTAGGCGGTAGTTTAGAGAATACAACACCAAGAAAATGCATGCTGGTGGCTCCCAGAGGGTATACACATTTTTCACCAAGTGCTTTTTTCATCTCCAATCAAATTGCAGGATTCGATCACGTGAACAATCATGGGCACATGCTCTCTCAGTGCTGCGCATGCGCAGAGTTAAATTTGAAATCGTGGGAATGGCGTTTACATCAGTTCAACATCGTCATTTCAAACCTACGGTAATACTATTGAAGTTACTCGATCCATACTTGTAAAGAATACTCATAAAACTACAGTGAAAATTTGGAGATCCATTTCAACGGCAAATTGAGGCCTGGTTATAAAATTTGTTTTCGAACGTGCTAATATGATAGGGCATCTTTGGGGAATCTCCCCCCTGGCCAACACGGTAAAATACCGAATGGCGAAAAAAGCGAACGCATTCCGTTCGGTCTTTGCACGCGATTGCCGTTTATGTCACGCATTTGGTACAAAATATGTGTATATATCACTCATTTGTTTTGAAAATATTCACATCTACTATATATATTTTGCAAGTGGATCCAAGAACCAAGTGGGCAAGTCAATTATTTTGCAGGGGTGGCATGATACACAGATTTCAATTTTCACTGGCATGTAGCGATTATAGCGGTCCTGTCTTGGCTTATTGAATTGTTACGAAGTTACGTATGCGGTGCGGAAGTTAGAGAGCAAATGACCATCATTTCAATGTAATAGTTTATGCAGGAAAATTGAGATTAGGCCATTGGAGTATTTGTTTCATGCATTTGTAAAACGTTACCCACTCATAGGTCATACTTATCGTTAAACCAATAACTCAAATATATTCCCTTGTACACCGATCACCTGTTGAAATTAATACAGGCCGATTTCAACAAATATAAACGGCGATATATTTAAAATCGTATTCAAGCATGACCACGTCCCAACTTCTTTTGTTTTCTTTACAACTAAGCTATGACTGCAGTCTATTCAGTGTTGCGTATCGAACCTTGTTTATTATAAAAATAGTGCAACAACAAGCAGAATTCACACATTTACCCTATACTTATTCTCAACTGAAGACATTGAATTTATCTCTTAGGTTTTACATTATAAATATCTTAACATGCAGAATACGAAAATAGAGGCTTAGGCCCAACTTTGTCTGAATTTTATGAGAATAATCTGATTTTAGAGAAATGAAAAGAAAAATGTCCACACCCTACACAAAATATTTATGGTTCCCCGGGAATACGTATGTGCTGCTTGTATATTAGAATCGTATTCCAGTTACAGAAAGAAGTACATATCATGCTAAACTATATACAACAGTTATGCACTTGGAGGTTTTGGATACAGGGAATATCCCGAGGGATATATAATATGTCTTCCCTTGGTCCCTTCGGTCCCTCGGGAAGATATATTGTATATCCCTCGGGATATTCCCTGTATCCAAAACCTCCAATTGCATAATCCCTATATATTGGCCAAGGGATAATCCCAACATCCTGACTATAGGATAATATGTTTATCACATACCAATCTTGGTCATCTGGTTCACATTGTTAACTCGTGGAAATATTTTAGAATATTCATGTCCAGTTTTGTTTTCTTGGCCGTGGGCGGATTTTCATGTTCTCTCAAATATTCCCATATTTATTTTCTCGAATTTTTTATTGATAAAGTGGATGCTCTTTCCCTTTTTTTAACTATCAAACAGACCCTGATTGTCTGTGTTTTCTCCATTGCCGTTTACAGTCATTCAGCGAACGTTACAAATTATGAACAAATATGCAAGCGGCGATTATGACGTAGCGGGCAGATATACTATATCTGCCCGCTTGGAGCGGGACGTAAAGCTTTATCCCATGGTTGCAAGGAGGATATAGATCGAATATCACATGATGATATATTTGATATGTGGATCAAGATATCATATTTTAGCAAACAATTTACAAACCATCGAATATCACTTTTAAACTATCGAATATCACATCTTAAATAGAGGATATCCTATGATTTATGAGTGATTTGATTTTTATCCACGAATGGATATGATATCTGCACGAGTGAGCGTAGCGAGAGAGTGCAGATATCAACATCCATGAGTGGATTAAAATCATATCACGAGTAAATTATAGGATGTTCTTTATATTCCATAGTTAAAGTCATCATCAGAATCTTTGGGAATTAAGTGATCTAAAACGAACTTAGCCTCGTTTTGAGTCTTAAGTAGCAAAAATCCATAAACCATGGCATACGGCCCCGCATGTCATGGCTAAAACACCGTATGCTATGGTTAAGTGAAAATTTGCCAAAAATTTCATATTTTACCACTGATTTCAAAAATATCGTTTTTATTTTGACATGTTATCCTATGGATATCATGCTAACTATGGAATAATATAGGAATATCCTATGGCTCTGAAAAAATATCACTTATATCAATGAGTGGATATTGATATCTTCGCGAGTGAGCGCAGCGAATGGGTGAAGATACTGATATCCATGAGTGGATATAAGTGATATTTTTGAAAAACTATATAGGTGAGGAGTGAAATTCTCAATTGTGCAATTTAAAGGAGATTAATAGTTCAGAGTATATAAGGATGTGTCATACCTTAATCTCTTCGTTTATATATGCTTTCAGTGAAAATATATATATATTAAATCATAGTGAGGGACAATGATGTTTTAGAACTCCGTTTCCATGGCAACTGAATTTTACCACTGTTAATGAGGACTATTTCTATTATTTGATATAACTATGTCATTTTTTATCCGATTCTGATGAAATTTACACCAAATGAAAGCTAATGGAACAAAAATTATGACTAGCTGAAAATTATGCAAATTAGCTCATTTGCATATCAACTGTGACGTCACAACCATTATTAATATCTAATTATTGATGGTTTTTAATACTACTTACAATATAAACTGCTATTTAATTAAACTATCATTTTAGAGTTATAATGTATCACTATAAAACAGTTCTAGGATATCAAAGCTTCACAATGATATATAATATGAGGCTTAATAGCTTAAATTAATACAATTATGGCATTCTCAAGTTGCATATTCAAAATTCAAAATGTTTACAAATTATACAGTAAATGCAATGAAAAATGTTAACTGAAAAATATGGTTTCTTTATGTATGAATTTAACTGATTGATTTAAGCTCAAAGAACAGTTGAGAACAGTGATTTTTGAGACATGTCTAGGTTTAAACGGTCAAGGATTAGACTTTTGTCTAAATCTAAGACATCAAACAATTACTTTATGCAGAAATCCAAGATGGCCATCAAAATGTGTGCCAAAATGAATATTTAACTATTGATTTAAGCTGAAATAACAGTTAAGAACAGTAATTTTAGAGACTCTGTCTATTTTGTAGGGGCCAAAGATTTCATTAATGTCTAAATCTAAGTAATCAAATAACTACTTTTTATAGAAATCCAAGATGGCCACCAAAATGGGTGCAGAAATGAATATGTAACTATTGATCTAAGCTCAAAGAATAGTTAAGGACAATGATTTTGGAGACTGTGTCCAGGTTTAAGAGGCCAAGAATTTCAATTTTGTCCATAATTAAGTCATAAAATAATTCTTTTATTTTGATATCCAAGATGGCCACCAAAATGGCTGCATAACATTATCACTTTGGCATCCATCTTGAATTCTGATATTAATCACAGATTGTTTCATTGCAAAGCTATAGATAACTGAAATTCATGACCTCCTTAAAGTAAACATTGCTTCCAAAATTATTGTTCTTGGTGATCTATGTGGTTAAACGGATAGTTATATGAATTCATTTTGGCAGCCATTTTGGAGGCCATCTTGGATACCCATATAAATAAAGTGTTTGTTGATTTTATTAAAGACAAAATTAATCAAAAATTAATGCTTAAACTCCTCTATATGTTTAGATAATTAATCTTATTTTCACTTCGGCAGCAATGTTGGAAGCCATCTTGGATCCAAATAAAGGAATTAATTATAGTTGTAGACATAACTGAAATTCTTGACACCAAAAATCTTGATTTAAGCTCAAAGAACAGTTTACAACAGTTATATGAGACCATGTCAAGATTTTTGGTGTCAAGAATTTACTTGTTATTAACTTGTTATTGGCACCTATTTTGGTGACCATCTTGGATTTCTATGAAAAGCAATTGTTTGATGACTAAGATTGAGACATAAATAAATGAAACCCTTGACCCCTAAAACCTAGTCATTGTCTCCAAAATCACTGTTCTTTACTGTTATGTTCTTTGAGCTAAAATCAATAGTTAAATATTCATTTTGGCACCCATTTTGATGGCCATCTTGGATTTCTGCATAAAGTAATTGTTTGATGTCGTAGATTTAGACAAAAGTCTAATCCTTGACCGTTTAAACCTAGACATTGTCTCAAAAATCACTGTTCTCAACTGTTCTTTGAGCTTTAATCAATCAATTAAATATTCATTTTGGCACCTATTTTGATGGACATCTTGGATTTCTATATATATATCTTTTATTGACTCTTTAGATGTCATATCATGACATATTAGTCACTAAGGTAGAGCAGTTCTTCCCATTGTCGAGTTGAAGAACTGGTATCTTCATCCTGGCTAGAACCATAGACAATTCTAGCCAGCGCCAGCCTTTAATCGAGTTAGCAGCACTCTAGTAATCGCCGGTATAGGTCAGCAGTCATAGGTCAAAGACAAATCACAAGAAGTGCTGTGACCTGGGTTTGAATCCAAGACCTCTACTTTTCAGCCTGAAGCCAGACTTCCTGCTTTTCAGACCAATAAAGTAATTGTTTGATGACTTAGATTTAGACATAAGTCTAATCCTTGACCCTTTAAACCAGACATTGTCTCAAAAATTACTGTTCTCAACTGTTCTTTGAGCTTAAATCAATCAGTTAAATATTCATTTTGGCACCCATTTTGGTGGCCATCTTGGATTTCTATATAAAGTAATTGTTTGATGACTCAGATTTAGACATAAATGAAATTCTTGACCCCTAAAACGCAGACATGTGCTCCAAAATCACTGTTCTTAACTGTTCTCTCAGCTTAAATCAATAGTTGAATATTCATTTTGGTGGCCATCTTGGAATTTTTATTTAAAGTAATAGTTTGATGACTTAGATTTAGACATAAGTCAAATCCTTGACCCTTAAAACCCAGATATGGTCTCCAAAATCACTGTGCTTAACTATTCTTTGAGCTTAAATCAATAGCTACATATTTGATTTGGCATCCATTTTGGTGGCCATCTTGGATTTCTATGAAAAGTAATTATTTGATGACTCAGATTTAGACATAAATCAAATCCTTGACCCCTAAATGTAGACATGGGGTCTAAAATCACTGTTCTTAAGTGTTTCTTGCGCATTAACAGTAGTTACATATTCGTTTTTGCACCCATTTTGGTGGCCATCTTGGATTTCTATGAGAAACAATTGTTTGATGACTTAGATTTAAACATAAATGAAATCCTTGACCCCTAAAACCTAGACATAGGTCCTAAAATCACAGTTTTTGCATCTCAGTATGCTTAGAAAAACCCACTCTCATATTGTGACACGTGCACCGGCGGCCATTTTGAAAAATGGGTGATAATATCCATTTAGCTACAACTGTTACAATGCTATCACATATTTTTTTACTTTTGAGGTCTTAATCTTCCCAAAAATCACTATGGCGATTATTCCCCTAATTTGATACCGACCAACCCCCCAGGCTGATGGCCTAAGATGACTGTTTATAAATCATTAAAAATGATCATGTGTGAAACACTCGTTTCCATGGCAACCATATTTCTTTAATAGTAAGTAAGTATTTGTTTATTTCAGTGTCTCGTGCACATTTTCACATACATATACAATCAATACAAACGAGCGTGCACCCAGCCTTCAAAGGCTTATGGGACACTTTAGGTAATCATTATACATAATCATTTCTAATGTGGAAAATATTTGATATGTAGTTCGATGTAATTGATGCAATTTTCGGATTATTAAGGATTATCTTCAAATTGTTAATGCTAGTGTCTGTAACTTCAAAATCAGGAATATGGTGTTTAACTTTAGTAAAAAATGATCGTCTTTCATTATTATATGTTTTGCATTTTAGCATGAAATGTAACTCAGATTCAACATCTTGAGATTTGCAGGCTTGACAGTATCTTTCCTCAAGAGGAATTCCCCGATAACGTCCTGTTTCTATCCTTATAGGAAATGTGCCCGACCTCAGTTTAGCCATCATTGATCTTTGATACCTAGTCAGTTTCATTTTCATAATCAGTACATCCATAGTCTTGTTTTAGTATACAATATGTTCTTAGCTTAGGCATAGTGATTATATCTTGTTTCCACTGCGTATTTAATTTAGAAAGTTCGAGGAAAATGATAATGTATCTGAAATCTGGACTCATATTGATGATTGTGTCAATGCACATACAGAGGATGGTGAGGCGATGAAAACCTCCAGAAAAGAATTTGAGAAAAGAATTAAAGATAAACTGCTTGCACAACTGAATGAGTACAGAGAATGGGGCTGCAACCAATCACCAACATTTACTTTTTGGACAATGTTCCTAGAAGCTTGTGAAACCTTTCTTGAAAACCTAAGAGCGGAAAGAGGTGGCGATTGGGATATGTATCTTACAAGTGTGGCTAGGATGTTACCATACTTTTTTGGAGCAAACAAGACAAATTATGCCAGGTGGTCTCCAATCTACATCCTTGATATGATGAACCTACCAGAAGCTGTTCAAAGTGCATTTGAAGAAGGAAAATTTGCCATCCGCAAAACAATTCATGGTTTTAATGGAATTTGGTCAGATCTGGGGACAGAAACCACGGTAATTAAAGATGCAAAGGGAGATGGGGGTATAGTTGGTCTCACAAGCAAACCACAAACAATGATCAGATGGAGCCTAACTAGGCATGTATTCAGCAGGATATCATTTACTTTTAAAGATAGATGCAGTGAATCTTCGAATGAGCACATGCCTCATCCACAAGAGTGCCATTCTAATTTGATGCGTGACGAAGATGATGTCAAGCTCATCCAAGATCATATAGAGAACAGAATGACTAATCCATATGATGTGCATAGTCATCCTAATGTTGTCCTAAACATATCAACGGGCATTCATGCAAGTGAAGATGTACAACGTTCACTCTTATCTGTTGTCAAATCTGGTTCGATGAAAATGTATCAGTTAATCCTCAGCTCTTGAGGAACAAACAAAACAAACTTGTAACATTTTGTGACATGTACCCAAAGTCCAAGGTCAAAACAAGGACAGAGACTGTGGCTGTTGCAATAGGTGCTGAAACCATCTTCCAAAGAGCATTAACAATTTGCGACAAAGACCTCATGTCAACAAAGATGCTAGAACATCCAATAACGATAACCCCTCCTGCAATATTCCATGATGATGGAAGCATGAGGAAGAATGTCAAGTCAGACCTTGTCAAGGTTTTGCAAGTCAATCAAACGACTGTTTTCCCTTCCTCTGATCCAGATAACACATCATATATAATAGATAGAATGTGTGTTATACAGGCCATACAGGGAGACAAATTCAACAACTTTGACCAAATTGGGCAACACTTCCTTAATAAAATCATATGCTGGCTCATACTAGCTAGCACTGTGATACTGGTGTTTGATAGGTATGATAAGGCTGACTCTCCAAAGGCTGAAGAGAGAAAAGGGAGAAAATGGCTGGGCATTAAAAGATATATCAGGTTAAATCAGAGAGAATGGTACCAGACTGAAGAAAATTTCTAAACGTTGATGACAACAAGGCCTGTATTGTGGACTTCATCACAAAATATGTTATGACCACTATACAAAAGCATTTGATTGGGTCACAAAAACTTTACATAGCGGGGGGACTCAAAGCAGAAGGTGAAACATGTGTGATGATTTCGAAACAACAGCAAAAGAGTATTGATGCTCTAGCATCCTCACACGAGGAAGCTGATACACGAGTAATATTTCACCTCGACGAAGATGCAGACCCAGGAAACCATGAAGTAGTCATTAAATCTCTAGATACTGATGTTCTTGTTCTCGCAGTTTACTATTTCAAAAAACTGATCAACACACAAAAGATATGGATTGAAACTGGGAAAGCCACTGGGACAACTAACAACCACAGATTTATTCCTATTCACTGCATTGCTGACCAAAGGGGGCACATGTTCTGTAGTCTACTACCAATGTTGCATGCCATGTGAGGATGTGACATTACATTATCTTTCTATGGTCATGGCAAAAAGGCTTTTGTAAAAACTATTGAAAAGGTAGGATGTGATGGCTTCGATGTGATGAAGACTCTTGAAATGGATAGCTTCATTGATGATGCAAGAAGAATAGTGGGCAATATGTATGATCCCAAACAACACGATCCATTAAAACTAGGCAATCTAGGAAAACTACGTGCTCACTTATTGAAAACCTCAGTAAAATACAAATCCCTACTCAAATTACCACCAAGTGAACCTGCCTTTCGTCAACATGCACTGAGAGCATTGTGGCAGAGTTTGCAATGGACACAATCACACAAATCATATCCTGAACTTCCAGAAAGAATAGGGCATGGGTGGTCATTGGTGGAAGGGGATATTGTAACTACAAAGTTTGAAGGCCCCTCGGCTTCAGAAGTCATTGAAGGATTTCTTTGCTCTTGCAAAGGGAAGGCCATATGCCTTAAAAATTGTGAATGTGCATCTAGTGAATGCACAATTCTATGCCCATGCCTCGGAGATGCAGCTATTAGTAAAAATGTATATTCTTAAATTCAGAGGTGAAATATTTATTTGGACACTGGTCAAATACTGAGTGCATTCAAGATCTGTCTATGATCTGCTCATTCTCCGGAAATTTCCGTGCCAAATTCGATGCCAATGCCCAAAGACATAACTATTACCATCTTCACCAATGAATTCAGGGCCAATGCCTGAAGACATAACTACTACCATCTCTACCTATGAATTCAGTGCCAATGCCTGAAGACATAACTACTACCATCTTCACCTATGAATTCAGTGCCAATGCCTGAAGTCATGACTACCACCATCTTCACCTATAAATTCAGTGCCAATGCCTGAAGACACAACTGCTACCATCTTAGCCTATGAATTCAGTGCCAATGCCAGGAGACATAATTGCTACCATCTTCACCTATGAATTCAGTGCCAATGCCTGAAGACATAACTACTACCATATTTACCTAAGAATTCAGTGCCAATGTCTGAAGACATAATTGCTACCATCTCTACTTATGAATTCAGTGCCAATGCCTGAAGTCATGACTACCACCATCTTTACCTATGAATTCAGTGCCAATGCCTGAAGACATAACTGCCACCATCTTTACCTATGAATTTAGTGCCAATGCCTGAAGTCATGACTACCACCATCTTTACCTATGAATTCAGTACCAATGCCTGAAGTCATGACTACCACCATCTTTACCTATGAATTCAGTGCCAATGCCTGAAGACATAACTGCCACCATCTTAACCTATGAATTCAGTGGCAATGCCTGAAGACATAACTGCCACCATCTTAACCTATGAATTCAGTGCCAATGCCTGAAGACATAATTGCTACCATCTTCACCTATGAAGTGCCAATGCCTGAAGACATATCTGCCACCATCTTAAATTATGAATTCAGTGCCAATGCCTGGAGAGATAACTGCCACCATTCTTACTTGTGAATTCAGTGCCAATGCCTGAAGACATAACTATATACAACCATCTTCACCTATGAATTCAGTGCCAATGCCTGAAGACATAACTGCTACCATCTTTACCTATGAAATCAGTGCCAATGCCTGAAGACATAACTACTACCATCTTCATCTATGAATTCAGTGCCAATGCCTGAAGACATAACTGCTACCATCTTTACTTATGCATTCAGTGCCAATGCCCGAACACATAACTACTACCATCTTCACCTATGAATTCAGTGCCAATGCCTGAAGACATAACTGCTACCATATTTACCTATGCATTCAGTGCCAATGCCCGAACACATAACTACTACCATCTTCACCCCTGAATTCAGTGCCAATGCATGAAGACATAACTGCCACCATCTTCACCTATGAATTCAGTGCCAATGCCTGAAGACATAACTGCCACCATCTTTACCTATGAATTCATTGCCAATGCCTGAAGACATAGCTGCCGCTATCCTTACCTATGAATTCAGTGCCAATGCCTGAAGACATAACTGCCACCATCTTTACCTATGATTTCAGTGCCAATGCATGGAGACATAACTGCCACCATACTTTCCTATGAATTCAGTGCCAATGCCTGAAGACATAACTGCCATCATCTTTACCTATGATTTCAGTGCCAATGCCTGAAGACATAACTGCCACCATCTTTACCTATGAATTTATTGCCAATGCCTGAAGACATAGCTGCCGCTATCCTTACCTATGAATTTAGTGCCAATGCCTGAAGACATAACTGCCACCATCTTTACCTATGAATTCAGTGCCAATGGCTGAAGACATAACTGCCATCATCTTTACTTAGCCTGAACACATAACCACACATAACTGAAGACATGACTGCCAAGTGGATGTATAACAAAACATTATAGTGAAAGAAGAAGCAAAAATTCAGAAATGTAATTGTTCAAGGGATTTAAATAATTCTAGGATGGTAAAACCTGATCTGGAAAACAATTTTAAATGACTTGAAAAAACGGATAATAAACTTTTTTCGTGTTCACATGTTTGAAATTGGCATGAGCAATGATATAAGAGATAATGAATGATTAGATATACTCGATAACAGGAACAATCTTTTTGCTATTTAATATGGTTGCCATGGTTACCAATATATCACTAACACACATATCTGCATAAGTTATCATGAAATACATATAGGGTAAACTAGTAGCTTTCATTTGGCACAGTATTTGTTAAAATTTTATAATAAAAGTAAAATTGTGAAACTTTTCAAGTTCCCTGTTTCATTATAAGGTACATTTATTAGCACTTAGATTTTCAAATAAACAACTTCAATACACTACATTTATACTTTTCATAGTTATTATGCCTCACATCTTATATCATAATGGAGCTATGATGTTAAATATTTATATTTTAATAAGATATCGTAAGTTAACCTGAATGATTTAATGAAATAATAGTTTGTATTGTTTAAAGTATTAAAAACCCATCCATTATTGAACAAAAAATTGGGTTATGACGTCACAGTTGATATGCAAATGAGCTAATTTGCATAATTTTTAACCAGTCATAATTTTTGTTCCATTAGCTTTCATTTGGTGTAAATTTCATCAAGATCGGATAAAAAATGACATAGTTATATCAAATAATAGAAATAATCCTTATTAACAGTGGTAAAATTCAGTTGCCATGGAAACGGGCGTCTAAAACATCATTGTCCCTCACTATGATTTAAAATATATATTTTTTCACTGAAAGCATATATAAACGAAGAGATTAAGGTATGGCACGTCCTTATATACTCTGAACTATTAATCTCCTCAAATTCTCATTTTCACTCCTCCTCTAATAGGATTGTCCGTTTATCCCATTGGGAATTATTATCCAGCGAACATTGAATAGTCAGATAAATTGCAATGGAAATTCCATTTCGTCTGACATTTTGATTGCGATAATTCAACGAACGTCATATACGTGACGTAACAGAGTGGTTTGTATTTAATGCGAACGCCGTAAAAACAAGATCCCAAAAAATAAAAATATATAATAAATATATAATTCAATTCAATTCAATTTATTTCGTAATTCTTATATAATATACACTATAAAAACAAGCCGCTAGACACCCTAGTGGGTATATGTTGCGGTGTAACAGAAATCATTAAAATGACATCTAGACTACATATAAAAGAAAACACTTATATTATGTTACATGTAGGTATAGTATATAAAAATGGTATTAACAATTAATCTAAGGATGTACAATGTAAAAATGTTACAAAAATCAGGTATCAGTATAAAATCAACAGTATAGTATTATACATTATCGATAGATGAGTAGTTTTTTATATGAAGATTTGAAAATATTTAGAGTGGAGCATTTTTTAATATCATGTGGTAGAGCATTCCAAAGATTAGGACCTAGATAGCGAAGGGAAAGTTTAGAGCATTTAGGGATATGAAAATAATGCAATTGTCTTGTGTAATGATGATGAATATTAATGTTGATATCAAACAAGTCTTGAAATAGATTTTTTGGAAGACTGGGGTGCTTATTAAAGATTTTGTACATGAACTGACCAGTACAATATCTGTTGACATCAAAAATATTTAATATGTTAAGATCTTTAAATAAGGGAGCGGAGTGAGAAAGTCTATCCTTATTTAAAGCTAGCCTTAAGAATTGTTTCTGCAGATTATGTAGACGATCATAAAATGATTTAAATGTGTTACCCCAGATTATGTTGCAATTATTTAATTGAGAGTGTATCAATGAGTAGTAAATTGTTTTGAAACTGTCTATTTGAAGTAGATGTTTAATGTGATAAAGAGAACCAATGACGCGAGAAATCTTTGTTTCAATAGATTTTATGTGCTCTTTAAATTTCAAGTTTTTATCAATAATAATTCCAAGAAAGTCAATTTTATCCCGGAAATTTATGTTCGTATTTTGAGATTCAGATTTGTTTGATTTTTTTGGGGTCCAAATAAATAGCATTGGTTTTGCCAATATTAAGTGAAAGTTTGTTTGCTTTTATCCAGTCATCTATTGAATTCAAGTTTGCATTAGTTCTAGTCATAAGTTCATTTAAATCATAATCACTATCAAGAAGATTGGTGTCATCAGCAAACATAATAAATTTTAGATTAGGGTCAACAAAAGGCAGATCATTTATGTAAAGAATAAGTAATAGTGGTCCAAGTACCGAGCCCTGCGGAACACCACAATTTAGAGATGATTGTTTAGATTCATAATTGTTAATGGTGACATATTGTTTGCGGTCTTTTAAATAACTTTCAAACCAGGACTTAGCTATTCCTCTGATGCCATAATATTCAAGTTTTTGTATCAAAATGTCATGATTAATTGTGTCAAAGGCCTTGGAAAAATCTAATGTTATGCAATGCTCGTTTTCCCAAATCAGTTGATTTTCGAATTTGTTCAATGAAATATAAAATGGCCATGTAGGTAGAGTTGAATTTCTGAAATCCAAATTGATAAGTAAAAATAATTTCAAAACGTTCTGAAAAAACAGTGAGTTTGGCGTGCATGAGCTTTTCTAACAATTTAGAAAATACCGATAAAACTGAAATTGGTCTATAGTTCGAAGGATTTGTAGTGACTCCTTTTTTAAATACAGGTGTTACTTTGGCCAATTTGAGGGCGTCTGGGAAAATACCAGATTTAAAAGATAAGTTAAATATATACAAGAGTGGATCAATTAAAAACTGTCTTACAGACTTAATAAGTGATGGTAGAATCCCATCAGGTCCAGGCGAGGAAGATTTTAGAAGACATATTTCTAATTCAAGCTCAGTTTTTGAGGTCTTTTTGAGATAAATAGATGATTGAACTTTTTGAGCTCTTACTAGGTATTCATAAACAATCGTTTTGCTGAATTAATAAAAAAAAATTCACTTTTTTGGAAGCGGGAAGATACGCCCCGAAGCGGGAGATATGGAGGTTCTTGATATGGAAACCTCAAAATCAGGATACAGCATAACATTTGAATCACGTTGACATCATTGCAAAATTAGGCTAAATATGCTAAGTCAAGACGTTAATTAGCCCACGAAAGTTCATGGGTAACTTGAGAACTGCAAAATACAACCAAATACTTTTCGAACGTACAATTGCAATATTTCTCACCCAACGTCTTCATAGTTTTAGGAACGTATTTTAAACGCATGATAGCCAAATATATCAAGATACTATATCTGCCTAAAGGAAGTTATCTAGTGTTGACAAAGTTTTGAAATATATTTTATCCAGATCCATCAGAAATTAACTTATCCAATTACATTTGTTCATAAGAATTCTTTAATTCTACCTCGTTCCCTATACGTCCTCAGACAGACAAGAAATTGAAGTCACACCCGTTTGTTTGCGTGGCATATTTATACGTATATGCACTTTCTCTGATTATTGTCAAACAAATACATTTCAGGAGAAGAACATAAAAAACAAATGCCTGAAACGAATGCCGAAACATAAATCCCAAGTGATTAAGTTTAGAATGTTTTATTCTTTTACGATTTGATAAGAGACTGAGACTAAGAAATTAAATGCGACGAAATATTTTGACAACGTAATTTGTATACTGTTTTATTCTTAAAGTTCTATGCGATAACTTATTTTATCTGTTTCAAAATATTTCATTTTATTTTGCCTATATAAAAGAGATTGAAGAAGGTAAGATAAACTGTTCCGTAATATATATTGTGTTTTAATAACCTTTTTTAGAATCACAATGTAAAATAAATCTCCCGTTCCTGCCATTCTGGTAACGCCATGCAATGGATGTAATTCAAAGTGAGAGAGAGATCTATGAATATCAGAATGCGTCCATGCCATTAATTTGGCCAAATACATGGCATGAAACTGACGTAAGCTTAAGTAAGCTACGCCCCCCCCCCTTTCTCTGGTAAATTATGACTTTATTTTTCGGAGTAATGGGTTTCGGACAACTGGGTTTCGGGGAATTGGGTTTCGGACAACTGGGTTTCGGACAACTGGGGTGTCAATATATACGAATCGAATGTATTCTCGTGTGCATTACAATATCCCCATTGAAACATTTTTTGGCCTGCAATGGACGTATAATGAATTAGAATATGAGGCCGTGTTATCATTCTAATGTAAAGTCATGGTATTTACTGTGGTATTGGGTTGCAAGTTAATATCAGATTCAATGCAAATTAATCATCTAATATCAGATGCGCGATCAGTCCAATAATCTAATTTCAGGTCATCAGTTCGATATCTAGCACTTGTTCTAACGACACGGTATTACTAGACTATCATATTATAAATACACACACATATAAAAAAATCAAACTGGTACACGATATAAGCACGACTGCTCTTTCAATTGAGTATAAATGTTGATAAACTTACCCGGAAGCCAAGACATACACGTTTAGACGATGCTATTTTCAGTTCAGTGTAAGAGTAAATGCCCGGATATCGAGGCTTTTTCGTGTAAAGTTTTAACCAAGCATCTAAAATCGGGTTATATTGCGTGTAGAATTTATCGATATCAGGGCCGCTACATGCCAGTGAATTTTGTATATAGTGAATTCCCAGTGATTGATTTCAGTACAGTAAAACTGTCATAGTGAACACCTCTTTAGTGAAGATCTGTGCCCAGTGACATGCCTCTACTCTATTGAACACCTGTGTATATTATAGTGAACACCGATTCCGTCCCAGCCAGTGAGTTCAGTACAGTAAAAATATCCTAATGAACACCTCTTTAGCGAAGATCTGTGCCCAGTGAAAACATGCGTCTACTCTATTGAACACCTGTGTATAGTGAACACCAATTCCCAGTACAGTAAAACTGTCATAATGAACATCTCTTTAGTGAAATACTGTGCCCAGCGAACATATGAGTATACTCTATTGAACACCTGTGTGTAAGCGAACACCAATTCCCAGCCAGTGATTTCAGTAACTTTTAGAGGGGATTGTACCTACAGTAAAATCTGTCTAATCCAAGGGACCAGCTCAGAGCATTCGGATTAGGAGGTGTTCACATTTTGAGGTTTTGCATTTGCAAGATTTGGGTTTTTGAAGAAATAGAAACAAATTCTCAATAAATATTATAGTTCTTTTGACTACTTAGCTTTGGCATTAGAGTGACATGAAAATCTGATTCAAATGAATTTAGTCATCCTAGAAAGCCCCACCATGAGTGAGATCGTTCAAGTTTTTTTCAAATATTTGATCAATTTATGGAACATGTGATATTTTATGTGTTCAGATTAGATGGGTTAATTTTCAAACATGACTGTTCACTGTCAAAATTGGGAGATGTTCATATTTCAAGTTTTTTAAACATTTGAGTCAGTGGGAGAAAAAACGGGACCAAAAAATGTTCAAATTGGGAGGTGTTCGGATTAGCCAAGTGTTCAGATATACAGGTTTTACTGTACTACAATTGTTTTCAATCTTTTGGAGGAAAGTGTACATCATTCCAGAGAAATGACAGATGCACTGTATATACAGTGATCGCCTACTATTAAAAGTGCGTGATCAAAGACTCGACAAGATGCGCAAAATTCAAATATTTTGTAACGGTTACTTTTAAAAGATTTATTTGTGTTTATATTACAGGCTACTGGTGATTCAATTAGGTTTTGTAGGCACAAGAACACCCATATGCTTTGAGAAATATATATTAGTTTATATTTTTCGTATATGTTATTGATTTTACAATTTAAAGATATAAATGCGATACAATATGTGTTATTTTATTTAAAAAGCTTGAAAATATCAAAAACAATAGAACATTTTTACTCTCTTTAATTTTTTATACTTAGGTAGGGTCTTGGACTTCCATTTGACCATGATGAAATTCACGTTTCCCCTTCAATAACATGGAATAAATATTTTAACACAGAAACGAATGGATCAGCCAATAGCGTGAGTTTCAGCAAACCATACACCCATATCTATATGCTTTTCAAGAGAAGAAAGTGGGGATCTCGCAAAATGTATGTCCAAACTGATTCAGTCAATTAAATGGTCACTGTGTGTGTGTTCATTTTGTTTTTCTGCCTAGATTTGAATACATTACCATTAAATGATATATACACTGAACCTCTAGAACCTGCTAAGTGAAACACCTCTTGAAGCGTAACACCTTACAAGTGGAACCGTTTTTTAAGTTCCATTTTAGTCCATTTATATTACGCCTCTGATCCCAAGGTATGAGAACTATACACCTTGGCATCCAAGATGATTGTCGAATTGTAATTGTAATTGAAATAAAATATAAAATCTGAATTGTACATTATCTATTTCATTGGGGAGTTAAATCATTCTTTTGCAGCAAGGTATCAATAAGTAATGTAATGACGTAATAACCTTCAGTAGATGCCAGTAGTCAGTTCCCAGTTTCACCACGAGGTGGCTAACTTGGGTCATATATAAATGACAGGTATAAGGGAAAACTCCTCTAAGGTATTCAATATTCAGTAGATTTATTGATCAATTTTCAACTAAGGTCTATAAGTGATTAGCTTGAGAATTTTAGAATTGTATGTAATCGAATGCAAAATAAACGACCAGTGAGCGTTTTTAGAGAAACTCTACAAAATGTGAAATAAATACCATGCTATTATCTCTAATGACAGAGTTATGTGGATCGATGGGACCGAGTAAAAGTTCCAGTTTAGGCTTTGCTCAGAGGGGTATCATCTTAGATTAACTGGTGGACACTATTGGAGAATGAGAGTCTATTGTAATTTCAGAATCATTTATTGTCATTTCATTACTAATTGATATTCTCGTTCTATTGCAATTTCATTGGTAATTTTATTTGATTCTGTAGCAGTTGTTGAATCAGAGATTCTGGATGATTTCATTCGATTATTGTCAATCACTGAAATTGTCATGAATTCATCACTTTCTACAAGTATGTGTTTATTTATTGATTTCACTTCATTTGGTATTATTCCAGAGAAATTTCTTGTTATCATTCTAGATTTGCCTCTATTTTCAGTAATCTTTCTCATCTTCATCTCTTCTTCTTCATGATGTTCTACACGGTGGTTTATAATGATTTGAAATTTAGGAGTTCGTAATGAAGGACAGTAAAATCATGTAAACCCAACCACTCTGAAATGCAAAGAACATATCATTAGAATCCACATGGTAAAATCACCCACTTGGCTGATCATAAATTGTTTTCATAACATCCTTCTTACTCGATACTGAAGGGGAGTTGGAACGTCTGATATGCATGTAATGTTAAGTATTATGTATATTAACCATAAGCATGTTGGTTTTGTGGTTTTGGTAATCTGAAAACAGAAAATTTGGTGAAATATACATTTTCATTCGGCGGGTTTTTTGATTTTGCTTCATTTATTAACTCAGTTCAGGTATTTCGGTTGAACCAATCACCGAATCCTGTTACCAAATGAATCTTGAGTCTCTTATACAGCATATGGAATACCATCTGTAGGTAAAATGTCATTAAGGTGGTAAAGAAAAGAGAAACAAACATACCTTTCCTCCGACATGATCGAATTTTCCGCATCTTGTCGAGTCTTTGATCACGCACTTGTAATAGTAGGCGATCACTGTACATACAGTGAGGTGACACACTGTTATGGGAACTGGTCATATCAGATGTTCCCACGCTTTTCGTCCAGAAGAGGTCATTTCCCAGGATTATAGATGAACCCTTGGCCAATCAATGATATAGTTTACATAAGAGAAGCATGACTGTATGAATTCTGGGATATTCCTGTTTTGTTGAGACAGGTGAGAATAAAATTAACCCTTTGCAAATTTGATCAATACTGCCTCCAATCATCCAATACTTGGCTCAGTTAAAATAGTTGATTTATATTTGAATTCGAACATTTAAAAATTAAATGTGTAGTAGTAATAATTTAGTACCTCTTATTAATTAATGTATAATATTACAACATACATAATGATGTAGGCAATTTGTTTCATAAAAATCTAAAAGTAAAATTCATAATTTAAATTTACCCTCTGGGAGCCCCAAAATTTTAGAAAATGCATTTTCTTGGTGATGTATTTTCTAAACTACCCCCCTAGGCAGAATATACCAAGGTATGCTTATGTATATTATCTGTCATATATCATTTTCAACTTATCCAAAGTTACATTGATGTTATATAACACATACTATGGAGACATTGGTATATGTCTGCCTTTTCCTTTTCTTCAAAGGCCACTTTTGGGGCCTAAAGGCCTTTAGTGGCCCAACATTTTTTTAAGGCCCAATTTATTTTCTGGGCCCAACCAGGGGGGGAAGTCAGCAGCCACCCCCCCCCCCCCAGATCCGCCAGTGGAGTCACTGGCATGCCTGTATGGCTGGATGCTATGTCAATCGGTGCTTGCAAAATCAATGCGTGCATGCAATGTAAATATGATGGTAGGCAGTCTTTCCTCTTACCAAGACCCCCTCTACGCAGTACGAGATAAAGAAAGTCCATTAATTTAATGTGCAAATTAGTAATTTCGTTTCCAACTCCGATTCCAATTTTATTTTGGAGGCAATGATTCCGTTTTATATTTATGTTTTAGTGATGCGTCAATCGTTCCGCCACATTTTCTCTTTCAAGAACAATTTCTTTGTACAAACTACTCTACGATGTAAATGTAAGTGTTTGCAGCCCATTCGTCAATCCATATACTGGCAGTCATGGAGGATGATGATGTAAGAACACG
The DNA here is from genome assembly GCA_903813345.2 of Owenia fusiformis. Classification (NCBI taxonomy): domain Eukaryota; kingdom Metazoa; phylum Annelida; class Polychaeta; order Sabellida; family Oweniidae; genus Owenia; species Owenia fusiformis. The sequence continues at coordinate 23,940,479 of CAIIXF020000004.1, forward strand.
CAAGCTTCGTTAGAGGTAAATCTTCATCATCTTCAAAGTTGAATTTTTATCAATTTATGTAAGACTAGATCTATCACAGTCAGCACTATCAATGGTATAGTATTCTAAAAATATAGGGAATAGTATATAGAGACTAAAAGTCCAAAAGGCTTTTGTGACAATATTTCCCGGAAGTGTTATATTTCCATTTATCCTTCAAACTGTGACATTTATGCTAATAACTCGACATGTAGATCTATATGATTCTTACATACCCAATACGATCAAGAACGTTACTAACATACCAAATGAAAGGTGATTTCCTGGTCAAACTTGCAAAAGTTTGTCCAAATTCGCACTTGAACCGAATATTTACCGGAAGTGTTTATATTTCCATTTAGGTGTCACTACGGTAAATCATTGAAAAATATTGAAAAAATCACAAAATTCAAGTTTGGGATACATATCGCCATTTTCGAACGAATTAGCCCATACAATAACTATATTTCTGCGTTCCCCTATACATAACCTTCATCTTGACCATACATTTAACATAGGGTTTGCGTCTCGATTTTTTAATATCACTACGCCAACATAGAGACTCATTTTTAGTTAAAATCCCTGCTTCACCGATGAAAATTAACAAATAAAGTAGTTCCAGTTTACGGCACTATATTTTGGCGATTTCTTTCTAAAATGGCACATTTAGAAAGTAATTGGCCTCAGTGCAGCTTTACATACATACCTCAAATGGCCACAATGCACATACTTAAGGTGCCATGGAAGTTAACAGGAAATGACAAAACAGGAATTGACAATTTTTTGGGTATTTTTAGACATTTTTTGAACAAAGATAACAGAGTTCTGTTTTGACCTCCAGTCAATTCAACTAGTTCCAAATACCATTTACAGGTCCAGGATCACAATGTTCATGGTCAGAATGACCCTAAACATGATGAAGTAACCTTTTCCGCCCTATGAAAATGTGACTGAAAAATAGCTAAAAGTAGGTGCTCAGGAAAGGTCAATGAACAGAATCTTGTGATTTTTCCAGTAAATGTGTCCAATGTATTGCTCTAATGATACAATCTTTGAAAATTTGATATCATTCATAGAAAAAGAAAAAAATTGAAAAAAACTGATTTGAAAAGCAATCTATTTTCCTTTTTATGACCGCCATTTTTGTTTAAGAAAATTTTCTAAAATTTCAAAGATTGTATCAGTTAGAGCAATATATTAGGCACGTTTTCTGAAAAATTCAAAAGATTCTGTTCAGTGACCTTCCCTAGCTCCTACTTTTAGCTTTTTTTCAGTCACACTTTCAAAGGGCTAAAAAGGTTATTTCATCATGTTTAGGGTCATTCTGACCATGCACATTGTGATCCTGGTCATGTAAATGATATGTGGAAATAGTTAAATTGACTGGAGGTCAAACCAGAACTTATATCTTTGTTCAAAAAATGTCTAAAAATGCAAAAAAAAGTTCACTTCCTGTTTCGTCATTTCCTGTTAACTTCCATGGCACCTTAAACCTACTATGCACACCATTGAAGTTGGCATGGCTTCGTTTTTAAGTATTAAAAAACACTGTCCTACCCGGAAGTGGTATTTACCGTAGTAACACCTTAATATCCAAAAATGGAAAAATTTTACCATATGCTCATTCAGCATTTTTTCAAACAATTGAGTTATTTCATGCTCAAAACAGCTGGATTTTCAAACTTTTAACACATTTTCTACAAAATCTAGTCATATTTGGGGAAATAGGTGAGGGCTGAGGCTCTAAAAACTTGCCAAAATGACCTAAAATTGGGTCATCAACTTCAGACATCTCATGCAAAAAATTTAGATGCAAAATCCCCGAGATTATCTCATTTTGTAAATCATGATAGCAATGCCTTTCAAGTATTACACAGAATGTACTGAAATGTATGTTGCTAAATGCAAATATTTTGTGGAAAATAAAAATGTGGAAAATCTGCCCTTTTTCTCCCCTTTACGGCAGTTAGGCCCCAGTGTATTGTGACATCATACTCATACCATTGCTACAATGTAGCATTTTACAAATTAATCATGATTACTCTTCCTGTGATACACAGTTGAACACTGTTTTTGCATCGTGATATTCCCCAGTGTGTTGATTGATTACACGCCAGCTTACTTAGTTACTTACTAAGTACGCAATAACCACTATCAAAGACCTGCCGGCTTCTATTTATTTTCGGGTTGGTAATGGAATTTTACAAGGGCAATACGAGAAGAATTCAATTTTTCAGAATTTCATGAAAATTATGGTAGATTTTACGGTAGTTTGAACAAGAATACTTTAAATTCCAGCAGAAATATTGTAGTTCTCAAATATTTACGGTATATTTTTAGGCTGTTCTTATAGAAAAAATCGAATTATAATAAAATATTGTACGGTAGATTTTGGTAAAATTACAGTAGATTTTTTACGGTCGTTTTTACAGGAAAAAACAGTAATTTTTACGGTATTTGTGTTTTTTTACCGAAAAACGAATATTTTATGGTAGATGCCGGTAAAAATACGGTAGGTTGGCAGGTATGAGTTACCATGGCAACCGTGGAAATGGGTAAAAATGAGAGCAAAAAATACCCAGACCCGCCATAATGGCACTTATTTTCAAAATATTTCGAGACATACAAATTTTCTTAAACTTTGATATCATCTGGAACACTTCTAGACAACAAAAATATCAAAAATTGGGGGAAGGTTTATCACTTCAATTTTTTGCAAGCCTTGGTCAAAGTAAAGCTACGAAAAAAGCACTCATTTTCTATTTAGAATCACCTATTATCGCCCAAATGGCTATATGTTGTCCAGGTCGCCATGTTAAAAGTAGAATTAGAATGCTCTTCAGACAATGTTAGATAGCTTTCCTTTATCACGGAACAAAGATCTTTGCACTGGTATGCCCATTTCCATGAGATAATGCACGTGACCCACCATGGTTTGGGACCATTATTTTTTAAACATTGGATTGAAAATGATGTAATTTATATAAATGATATTGTTAAAGATGGAATGTTATGTTCATATAATGTCATAGTTCAAAAAGTACAGCGCAATTGACAAACCATGCTGCAGTATAATATTTTAAAAGCATGTGTTAAACAAGAGTTAATTACAAAGTATGGAGATGAAGAGAATAATAACAACTTGAAATTTGTAAATAGAGAATTATGTAAATCAGATTCAAAGTATATACGATCAGAGTTAGTCTTGGCAAGAAAATGTGATATTAAATATGATAATACATTGATAAGTAAGGATGTGTGGAACACACTTTTTAATTGTACAAAAGATAATAAGCTCAAAATTATCCAATGGAAGATTATCCATAAAATTTATCCAAGTGGCAAATATCTAAAACAGTGTAAAATACAAGATTCAGATAAATGTAAATATTGTGATAATGAAATTGATGATGATATGCACTATTTCATGTATTTTCTGAAGTGTAAAGAAGTTTTAAATATTTGGAACACCTGTGATTGTAATTGTCTCAGTGATAAACAAAAACTTGGTATTTAAAATTTCGCACAAGAAACATATTTTAAAAGTGTGATTATAAAAATAGCTATCCATATGTTTAAATGTGATCTGCTGAATGTGCAGGAAACTTTGAAAATGATAGATAATAGGGAAAAATCATTTTACAACATGTAACCTTTATATGTAAATGTATTAATTGTACTGTATATATGTTTTTGATTTGAAATATAGTTTTTTAATAAAAAAAATGGTGGGTTTGGGTGCTTTTTTGCTCCCATTTTTACCCCATTTCTACGGTTGCCATGGCAACTATTAGGCTTTGGTAACCATGCCAACTTGATTTTTGAAGGACATCCACCTGATAGTAGTTGGGCCAGGTTTGATGGAAAATGGGCCTGGTTTGATATGCTGGCAGTGAGGCTGATTGTGGCAAGTAGTGAAACGGCAAAACAATAGTGGAGTCTTGTACTATAATTTTAAATTAGAGCTCTCCAAGAGAAATATTATCATGTAATGCAACAGGTAACTTATGTAAACAAATTTTTAAATTTATGTAATCTTTTTTGAATTATCTGAAATAAAAAAAAATTTAAATATAAAAAAAGGAATGCAATACAAAGAGAGAATTGTATAATAATCACAAACTTTTAATAAATACATGCTGGTATAAAGTAAAAAAAACAAAACAAAAAAAAAAAAAGGTGGAGTTATACCATACCGCAGTTGTGAAACAAAATGGCAAAAAGCTTTTGAACTTTTAGGATTATATCTAAAGGTAGAGTATACCATTGATAGTGCTGACTTTGAAGACTATAGCCTAGCCTACTTAAGATTTTCGACATCTAAAAAGTCACTCGTATTTTTTGCAAAAAAACTTCCAAAAGGTAACAGTCGCATGAATTCACATTGTCGTACTTACAAAATGATCCACCGCCTAACTCATGCACCATCGAACTCGGTAATATTGTACACGTTACTATTAATTACGCAAAGTCAGCACTATCAATGGTATACTCTACCTTTATATAGATAGACAAAAGTTCAAAAGCTGTTTGCCATATTGTTTTACAACTGCGTCCTCTCGCTAAATCTCATTTGCAATCGGTCAGTGTAAATCGTATCCTCAAGCCCAAATCCCGGGAAAGTATTCGTTTTATGACGCATGCGCATTAAACCCAGTGATTAAACCCAGTGTTGAAGTTATCATGACGCAGGCGCGATCAATAACTTTATAGGAACATTTAATTTGGGATAGATGTCACTTACATTCATTATTTAACAGCAAATCCTACCTATAATGCACCATATATTGCGGAAATATTTTTGTTTAGTGTCAAAACAAAAAGTATACACCCAAAACAAATGTAATGGTATAATGTCTACCTGCCCTGGATTCGTGGACGTCTGTTGTATAAACTTAACCAAACCAATGGAAGAAAAGCACTTTGAATTATGGGAATAATGTACTTCCCTTAATGAAAACCCGAACCAAGTAAAAACCGAATCTCGTTCAGATTGCCCCGACTCACTGTTTAGTAGTGTTTACACCAACAACCAATCAGATGGTATTATTACACCAAAAGTAGTGCAAAAAAGTTGTGATGACATTTAAAGACATAGTTCCTCTTTCACGTGTATTATCTCATGGAAATGGGCATACCAGCGCAAAGATCTTTGTTTCGTGGTAAAGAAAAGCTATCAAACATTGTCTGAAGAGCAGATTTAGCTCTGTAATTCTACTTTTAACATGGCGACCCATGCCTGTAGCCAGCTTTTTGTAAGGGGGGGGGGGGGGGGGGGGCTCGACCCCCCCTAACAACCACCCCATCCCCCAAAAAAAAATTCACCATGCTAAACCGAGACCCTTTGTATTGTAATGGACATTGGCGGATCTGGAAGATAACAAGGGGGGACCCACACTTCAAGTCAGGAAAAAATATCCGCGCTTGGGCGGAAAAACTTTTGAGGGCCCTAAAACCAAAATTTGGACAAAAAATTAGAAAATCTGTGGCACATTTTTGGCTTAAAATCAGACCTTGACAACATATGGCCATTTGGGCGATAATATGTGATTTTAAAGTAAAAATGAGTGCTTTTTTCGTAGTTTTACTTTGACCAAGGCTTGCAAAAAATGAAGTGATAAACCTACTCCCAATTTTTGATATTTTTGTTGTCTAAAAGTATTGTAGACGATATCAAAGTTTTGAATATTAGTGCCATTATGGCGGCTTTGTATAAAAAACCTCCTACCTCATGCCCACCTACCCACGTACGTTGGACAATTTCTTTATCTTGCTGGTTGGACCTATGCTCGCGGTCATAAGTCAATTATTCCCCTGGGGCGCCCTCGGGTCATTACACATTACCATGCACCCATATGCCTATATTTATGGATAGTTATCCATCTAGTCATAAAATAAAGCCGGAATTGTAGAACTCATAATAAGAGCTATTTTGATATTTCAAAATCTTTAAAATTAAACCCTTCAATGACTGTATCATGTCCCAAGAAGGTGGGTAGGTGGGTATCAGGTAGGAGGTTTTCTATACAAAGCCCATTATGGCGGGTTTAGGTGTTTTTTTGCTCTCATTTTTCATCCCATTTCCACGGTTGCCATGGTAACTATTAGGCTTTGGTAACCATGACAACTTGATTGAGAAGGAAATCGGCAAAACAATGGGGGAGTAATACCAGATATGGAATTATTACACCAAAAGTAGTGCGAAAATGGCATTTTCACAGTTTTGATGACATTTAAAGGGTTCCGATAAGCATCCCGTATAAAAACAATATGGCGGCTCCAGGCGAATCAACTGGATCAGTCCATTTTTAAGAAATAAGGGGAGTTCTGTAAAATCCAGTTTATTGAAATTGTCTTTGAGATAAAGTAATCCGTTTATACTGATTTTGAAAACGTTATCCCTGGAGTGATTGCGTTCAAACAGTACATGTACAACAGCCAATATAAATCCCTGTATTAGAACTGCTTTGTTTCATTTGTAGGATATTTCATATGCCAAGCTGTGTGCTATTACGTTATGGGGAAATTTAGATGCCAATTTTTCCTTATTATACACAAATAGAAGATCCTGAAACTTCACCCATAAATTTGGAATTGATTTGTCAAAATAAAAATCACCCTTTTATAAATGTGTGACGATCTAAAATATACCTATGCTATATAACAGTTAGAGGTGTTGACACAACGACATCGAACCTGTGAACCCTTGAGTATTATTCCCGGATCGGGCCTTTTATACTAAACGGTGAGCAACACCAGAAACGAGCGTTCGATTTGCTAAACGATATGCGTCACCCTTTAAAGACATAGTTCCTCTTTCACTTATATTATCTCATGGAAATGGGCATACCAGCGCAAAGATCTTTGTACCGTGGTAAAGAAAAGCTATCAAACATTGTCTGAAGAGCAGATTTATCTTCATAGTTATACTTTTAGCATGGCGACTTTGACCTTGAAACAATATAGCCATTTGGGCGATAATAGGTGATTCAAAAAAGAAAATGAGTGCTTTTTTGTAGTTTTACTTTGACCAAGCCTAGAAAAAATTGAGGTGGAAAACTAACCCCAAATTTTTGACATTTTTGTTGTCTAGAAGTGTCCTAGATGATATCAAAGTTTAAGAAAATTTATACGTCCATAGAAATATTTTATTTATAAATTAGTGCCAATATGGTGGGTTTGGGTGCTTTTTTGCTCTCATTTTTACCCCATTTCTAAGGTTGCCATGGCAACTATTAGGCTTTGGTAACTACACCAACTTGATTTTTGAAGGACACCCACCTGATAGTAGTTGGGCCAAGTTGGAAAATCTGCCTGGCTTGATATGCTTGCAGTGAGGTTGATTGTGGCAAGTAGTAAAACGGCGAAACAATGGTGGAGTCATAACATATGCTTTACAGTATATGCCAATTGGTATACATTCAGTCTAAACATATAGGTATACTTTCAGTCAACTTTCAGTATACTTTCATATCTACTAGCCTGACAAATATAATAATTAATAATAAGAAACAATTCTTGTTTTCAGCTATTTAAAATATATATTAAAATAGAGAGTCATCAAACATGTTAACAAAATATATGTTGGTCATTCACCTTTATCAAGACCAATAACTAAACTATATATGCTATAATACCAGTCCATGAAGAATGGTCATGTGGACATGGAAATATTTACTACAATAAACAGCGCTTGCATTAGGTTAGAAAATATGTGAGTCCCAAGGACGCAATTTTTTTTTTAAAAGTGTGTCCTTTGAAATAAAAGTGTGTCCCCTATTTCTAGCCTGTTTTGAGGTATAACTTTATTTTAAAAGCATTTTTACTAAAACACCTTTCAGTTTTTGATTTCTTGCCGCGAATTTAAAACGGAAGTAAACGTTAAGTACGGACTGAATAAATGCATGTTCGTTCATTCGACAATGAATACATTTTATTTCATGAATAACCTAATATTTGTTTCTGAATAGGAAAAACTGTGGCGTGTCATGGTTTCAAATCTAAAAATAAACAAAGTCGAAACATTTGAGAGAATCATGATTATTTGTAAATATTCAACATGTTGAGCCTTATTTACGATTCAAATTTTTTTTTTTTTTTATAGTATAAACTTTATTGAGGTAAAGTCAATACATTTTCGGCCACCAATCGCCATATTGGCATTATAGGTTGGCCATCACTTACATGTAAAAAATTAAGTATAATATCTAGCTGTTTGAGGACGACTGTGCATCGAAGGGTATCCCAGGGACCAGAGGGGTTTGTGCCAAGTAGATGTGTAAAAAACAAAATAAATATATTATGAGTTCTCCAGGGCTTAGATGAGACCTCTTTGCTATGTCTTGTTGTCATGGAGAAAGTTGCTGACGATGATAAGAAGTTTACTTAATTCTGCTAAGGATAATGCCTCGTCACCATATAAGAGAAAATTAAGTTTATCATCCATGTTTGTTAGTTGGCTGATCTTATTATAGAAGTTATTGTTGACCTCTTCCATCAGGGCATGCCTATTAATTTGGCATAGAAGACACTTGAAAAATAAATGTTTTAGTGTTTCAGGTTTGCCGCAAGAACAATTAGCCGAGTCTATAAATGTAAATTGGTGTGCAAAAAGTCTTGCTTTCAAAAATAAGTCTACACGAGCTCTGTTGAGAGTGATTTCTTGAGACCTTGTTAAATTAATCAGGGACGTTGAACTGATTATTCTCTTGGGCAGAAAGTGTTTATTACTTTCTTTTTTGAACGATGGTAGGGAAAATTTTAAGGCATATTCTAAAAGAGGTTTAGGTAATTTGTTCCACAGTGATATTGCATTAGGAAAAATTTGCGTCCAAAAAACGGAAATATTTTTTCGTCCTCCAAATTATTTTTGAGTCCTTAACATGTACGGGACGCCGTTAATGCAAGCCCTGAATATAACTTTATTCATTTCATGAACACCTTGTCAAATATGGCTATAAAATATGACTCTGTTTTCTTATATACATTGACTAGTCTAATACTAACTTCTGGTATGATTGTTGCTGGAAACAATAAAATCTAGTGACTACAAGTAATACTGGTTTGCAGAGAACAAATTTGTTTATAGCAAGCTAAATAATGTTCTCAATTAATTGCAATACCACATAACTGAACTAATACCAGTCTATGTAGACTGAACGTGGAAATATTTACTAAAATATAACTTCTTTATACATTTCATGAACACCTTGTCAAATATGGCTATAAGATATGACTCTGTTTTCTTATACACATTGACTAGTCTAATACTAAGTTCTGGTATGATTGTTACTGGAAACAATAAAATCTAGTGACTACAAGTAATACCGGTTTACAGAGAACAAATTTGTTTATAGCAAGCTAAATAATGTTCTCAATTAATTGCAATACCACATAACTGAACTAATACCAGTCTATGTAGACTGTACATGGAAATATTTACTACAATATAACTTTTTATCCTATGCCAAGTAGAGTTTTAGGGAGATAAGTTGGTAAGATATATCCTGTATCCTGATTTTGATGTTTCCATATCCAGAACCTCTGTATCTCCCGCCATATCTCCCGCTTCGGTGCATATCTTCCCGCTTCCGGTAAGTAGTGGAAATGCAATAAAATGACTTTGCATATGAATGATTTGTTTATTTTTACACCTTGTACTATTGAAATGACTATATGCCCCTGAAAACTCTACTTGGTATAGGATAAAGATATGCACATCTACCTGCGGTCCCTACAGTCCCTCAGGTAGATATGCATATCACCCTCTGGATAAACCCCATATCCAAAACCTCCCAGTACATAACCCTTATATACATTTTATGAACACCTTGTCAAATATGGCTATAAAATATGACTCTGTTTTCTTATATACATTGACTAGTCTAATACTAACTTCATGATTGTTACTGGAAACAATAAAATCTAGTGACTACAAGTAATACTGGTTTGCAGAGAACATATTTGTTTTTGATGAGCTAAATAATGTTCTCAATTGATTGCAATACCACATAACTGAACTAATACCAGTCTATGTAGACTGTACGTGGAAATATTTACTAAAATATAACTTTCTGCATTTCATGAGCACCTTGTCAAATATGGCTATAAAATATGACTCTGTTTCTAATATACATTGACTAGTCTATTACAACCTGGAAGTAAAAATCTAGTGACTACAAGTAATATTGCTTTGCTCAATTAATTACAATACCACATAACTTAACTGATACCAGTCTATGTAGAATGTACATAAAAATATTTCCTAAAATGTTACTTTATACATTTCATAAGCACCTTGTCAAATGATCATAACATTGTTGAATATGGCTATAAAATATGACTCTGTTTTCTAATATACATTGACTAGTCTAATACTACCTTCTGGTATGATTGTTAGTGGAAACTATACAAATCTAGTGCACTGGTGATCCGGTCGATTAAGCTGGTTACCGAAACGAACCGTTTCGGTAACAAAATGTTGGAACCTCGAATGTATGATTTTCCCCTTTTCCTTATTACACGCGTAGTAGGCAGAATTCCCACAACATTTTTATCACAAACGTGTGTCAGTATCATATGTTCAAGGAAATGTACATGTTTGCGAATATATAGTTCAGAAGACAGAATCGTCGATTTAGTACCTCGCTTTAGTTACGTAAACGGTACTTCAAAAATGGTTAAGATTTGCACTTTTGACCTGTTCCATTTACATAACTGAAGCGAGGCACTAAATCGACGATTCTGTTGTCTTCTGAACTATCTGTTAGCAACCGAGTACTTTTTCTCAAACATATGATACTGACACACGTTTGTGATTAAAATGTCCTGGGAATACAGTCTACAACATGTGAAATAAGGAAAAAAGAAAAATCGTACCTTTGAGGTTCCGACATTGTGTGGTAACCAGCATAATCGGCCGGATCACCAGTGTAGTGACTACGAGATTGAAAATCTCCTTCGGCATAAGTTCATTCATTTTGTAAAGTCAATCTCCAACTGATTATTACAACACTGGTTGATTAGTTTCTGAAGTTTTCTTTGCATACTGTACGCCCGGTATTATTCGCGTGCGATTAACTTTCGCGCTTTTCGCGATGGTGTTAAATTCGCGAAAAATTATCGTCGCGAAATTGCCAAATAAATCCCCGGGAATTTGTTATTACCCGGGGCTCTGGTGCATTTCATTTTGTGTAAACGTTTCGTCTAGTGTTATTGGGCGATAATTGGATCTTCAGGACTTCAGTAATGTTCATTTTACGTTGGCTGATTCGGCCCAGTACCTCCAGTAGGCCCAATAATGATATCGATGACATCATTGCAAATGAAGTGCAAATTGCAAAAGATAACATGATAAAGATCCCAGTTATTGTAAATCTGATCCAACTATGACATCAGGTACCGAGTGCAATTACTGTACATCTACTAGTAATTTAACTTGAGAATTCTGAGAATAATGAATTTCAAACTTGTGAAATTCGCGAAATTTAATAGCCGCGAAACCGTGTTTTCGCAAAATTCGCGAAATTAAAGCTTGCGAATAATACCGGGCGTACAGTAGTCCCTTAAACTGGTACATTTATTGTTTAATGCTTGCCTGAGTTTGCCTCGTGTCGTCTTTGAATCTTGCATCATGGCATAGTCTGAAAATACCACCATATGTTTTTGGGCCATGTCATGCAAATACATGTCTATAAGTTTAAAAAAAGCTCTGTGATGCCAGGTTTAAGAGGAACACATTTTATGTCTAACTTATGCAGTATATTATCTAACAAAGACAAGCCAAGCAATATAATATTGAGTAGAATATCAACCAAGGCATTAACAAGACAAAATGTCAACACTGTAAGTTGTTTAATCTAAGCCATATAGGTGGCCTCTGTTTGAAGTTGAGGTCAACGTGAGAATGATTTCCACATCTCACCACTACTGAGTATTGATACAATTATGTAGTTTGATGTTTATAGGGATTACAGTTGTATTTTCACATCATAGAACATTCTATGATTTGTGAACATTTGCCCAAAAGCACAGATGTAGGGAATCTTTTTTAAAAAGACCACCTTTTAATTACTAAAGCAGACACATACCTAAGATAACTTTGCAAAGTCCAGGGTGCAGCTGGACAAAGTTTTTTTCGCTTCCTGGACTCATTGTCCCTTGGAGGAGTTGTTTTTTATAAATAGCTTGCCTGCAAGCATGCGTACAATATAGGCACCGTCTTTGCCATCCATCCTCCTCTTCGTTACAGGGGAGACATATACCCCTGACTGAGACAGTAGCTCAATATACGAGGGGTGATTCAAAAGTAATGGACAAAATTTTATAGGCACGCTTACCTTTACCAGATTTGAATGAAACTGTGTACAAATAAAGATTAATCAATTATCTATTAGATGTTAAAATTTGATCAACTAAATGCAAATACATTTTGAGATAGAGCACTTCTCTTGGATCATGGTGCATACACCCGGAATCCATTTTTAAGGCTATTTTCATCATAATAACAAATGGATTTTCAATTTCGACACGTTGTTGCTTTTGTTCTTCGGTAAGAAGCTTAGGACTCCACTTGGCACACATCCTTTTGATATTTAGGTCGCATTTTACAATCCTTTGTACTGTAGAGTAGGACACATCTGTAATGGAACTTATTTCTCTCAGTGTCAATCTCCTGTCTGCATTTAGGATGGACTCTACATGGTGAATAGTGTTATCAGTGCGGCCAGTCTTGGGCCTTCCAGATCACTTTAGATCTAAGACTCTCGTATCCCCTTCACTAAAATGTTTGTACCATCGCTCAATGGCTTGCCTTGACAAGGCCTTGTCTCCATGTGTCTTTTTTATTTTCTTGACAACTGCCTGCCTTGTCTCTCCAGTAGCTACCAAATATTCAATAACAATGCTTTGCTTAACTTTGATTTGTTGTAAAGTAGACATTTCTTGGATGTGTGTGAGTCTAAGAGTCTGATCTACTTTCTGACTCACTGTGACTCATCATTCTTAGAAATATCATTGTGATGTCATAGTACAATTGGTTGCTGAATTTAGAACTCAACAGCAAACACATGGGCATGTGAGTCTTGCTTGACGATTGCATTACCATGCTTGTTAGACATATCATGTGTGGTAATTGAGTCATTAAAACGAAATCAAGCAAAAATGACAAAAACATTCAATTATCATTAAAAAACCAATTCCACCCATGCTTACCCTTGTTACCATGGTTACGCATAGCTGAAACAATTTCAAATGCATTTAAATGAGAATTCGACACAAAGTAGAGAATTGATTGATCTATTCACTGTGAAAAAATTAGACTGATTGGGTGAAATTTAGTATGCCTATAAAATTGTGTCCATTACTTTTGAATCACCCCTCGTACTGAAATGAACAAATATTTCTATATTCTATAAAAAATATATATCATATTTTGATTTTTATTTACCTTTTTAGTACAGTACTCAGTACTGACCTCGACTTAATTAAGATTATAATTTGCAAGTTTTACTCCTGCTTGAAAGTATTTGCAGTACGAAGTGTGAAAACTGCAATCAGACTCTGAATAACTGACTCTTATTGGTTAGAATTTGTTATTATATAGCCAATTAATTATAGCAACAATAGGAGTCTGGTTGCAGTTTACATGGACCCTTTGCAGTATACCAATAACAAGCCAATTCATGCAGATGTAGAGGTTATTTGTGATGGAGTCATCACTGTACAGTTACTGTACTTCTACTGAATTTGGCGCCCATTTTCATTTGGCAAATCCGCCAAGTTGTTTAAGTATGCCTAATTCCCCAGTGATTTTAGTACCATTAGTGCATTGTAATATTGCAATTCTGCCAAATTAAGTAGCTGCTAAAGTGTGCACCCACCAACTTTTAAACCATTACTCCCAATCTTAATGATTTATATATATATATATATTAACAAATATCTCTTCAATTTATTGAAAAAAATCTGCTGTTATTGTCATGATTAGGATGACTCATGCTATGATAGGACGACTACACATATCTTAAAGTCTAAGGGATCTCAGTGTGAGCGTTCAAGATTGAGAAATGTCAAACATGACTTAATTTTAGAAGAAATCTTCCATGTCATACCCTCAAAGAAAGTGAAGTTAAGACTATCATATTTGAAATTGTCAGTAGTTTTGACAGTTGGTCATTCATTAGATCTATGTCTACTTACCAGGGTTGGTCTTGGCTGTACTCTTTCTTCTTGGTGACCTTGTCTGTTGTTGGTGTTGGTAGGGGTGCCTCACAGCCCAGCACAGCGGCTATGCCTTTTTTTCGATTACAGAGCAGAGACTTGGCAATCTTTGGTTCAACTGAACACGCTCTGAAGAAAGATGATACACTAATGAATATATATGCTGCAATAGGCAGTTAATCTCACATTAAGTCCCGAGTCGAAATTCTAGTGAGAACTTTGAATTTAAAGAATAAGCAATTGAACCGCCATATTATTATTGCAACAGGAACAGTATATGAAAAAATAGAAACATATAAAACTTTTTATGTCTCTGACAAGGCATAACTTTTGTATATTTCAGATAAGCTTAGACTAGTTATAGACTAGAGCAAAGCTGTGGTCTTTTTAGGGAGTTTCAGCAAGTTAATTTTCTGTAGGAATTTTGACTAAATTTACTAAACCTTATCGGAGGATGAGGAGTCGTAATTTTTACAGATATTCAGAAAAGCTCGATAAATAGAATAAATTCGTATATACCACATACCTCCTATCAGAACAATTTGAGCATTATAAAGTCCCGCATGGCCAGTAAATTTTGCCTGGACTTTAAGATAAGATAACTTTCCAACTCTTTCCTCGGCGATTTGATGGCTTGAAGGGAAGCTACGCTAACCTTGCCTTCATCTAGCCAGAGCAATATACAGTGTGACATTGCAGAATGTTGTTTTGAACGCTGATATGAGGTTATATCATCAAAAAGATAACAAGATTAGTTGAAAATTAACTTTTATCGCTAGTCAAATGGCGGATTTGTTGGCGCTTTAAATTGACCAATCAGATTTTCTGTTTTCGTTCGTTAATTTCCAGTAAAAAAACGAAGTCAAATTTGACTATTTGTACGTTTTTTTTATTCAATTTAAACTGAATAAAAGGGTCCAACGGATTAGCCTATCGATGATATCTCAGACGTTTTCGGTGATCAAATGTGCAGAAAAATAAGTAGGTCACTCCCATAATTCCTCCAAAATGGCCGAACAACCCGGTTTCGGTCAGAAAGACAAAATTGTAAAGAAACGGGGCGCATATGATAAAGTTCACGAACATCTAAGTGGAGAAAGAAAACTAGATCTGGAGAAATGGATTTGGATGCAAATTCAAGTCAAATGAATGCCTCGTCAGGCTCAGAGGACGTTCAAAACTTACCGGAAGTAGAAAAGAATTTCCTAAAACAAAATGAAAATTTACTCGCACCAAATCCAACCAGTGATATACCACCTGAAGATCATCTGATTGGTGATGATTTAGAAGAATGCATTCGAATCGAGGTATTCGATTCGAATTTTGATTTTAAGTCCATGGACCACACCATCTATATTTTTTAATATATAAGGATGAAGTCAGGTTTAGGGAAAGTAAAGATGAAAATGTTTTGAAGTAGTTTGAATGGTAGGGCGAAGGTGTGTAACGTCGATACCATTTTTGGGTAAATCGACATGTGGGGTAACCTCGACACCTTTTTGTTTATTTGCTCTAATTTCCGATCTATCGGGAAGCCTTTTTCTCGCATGGATCGAGATCTCACAAGATTTTAATTTTTCCAGAAATCAAACATGGCAAAAAACGAAAATTCTACTTCAAGTTTGTAAGTGTCGAAGTTACCCCACTTCTTTTGTTGACATTACCTTACACGTCGATGTTACAGCCCTAGACCTAGTCTAAATATTCTATAAGGAAATGATGTGATATTAAGTTGTTTCTACTTATATTACCATGCAGTATGTTCTATATCCTCCCTAGGTTACATTGTGAAAACATTTTTTCTCGATTTTCAGAATTGTAAGTGATACGTGACTGGCAAAATGGACGATCTAAAATTCACCAAATGCTATTAAGATTTATCTATCGTTATGATGCTACCTAACTGCACTGTTTGGCCGAATTTCATTAGGTAACCTAAGGCAATGGAGGTCATAGAACATTCTGGTTAGTAGGATACCAATAACTGGTTAATATAATATCGGTTGCTTAATTTTGAACTTCAAAGTACTTCTAAACATTTTAAAAAATGATTAAGATTTTTCTCATGCCATGGGTTTTGCTATTATTGGAATATGTTTATTCAACTTTCATATGTTTGCATGAGAATTACAGTTTCCCCATGTTTTGTTTCGGCTAAAATAAAACCTTGCTAAATTTTGATCAAATTGAGAAAAAATATTACATGTACTTTAAAAATCTGATGTTTAAGGTACAGCTGGAAAGTAACATTTGGTAAAAATGCTATACCTAAGTAAAACAGGTATAGTTTCAGTATATTCATTATTTATCAGAGTTTGTTTGGTATGCTTTCAGTATACTATTGAAAATCATAAGTAAAACAGGTAAACTTTCAGTATATTCAGTATCTTCATACCTATTTACAGATCTATATTCAGTATATATACCTATTAATTGGTATGGTATCAGTCTGGTATCAGTATAGACCTATCAACAAGGTATATTTTTAGTATACTTTTATTATATACTGACTAGACCTGGCAATAGGTTGGGTTGTAATACATGTAGCTCTTATACAATGATTTGTGTATGTTTTACTTAACTTTCCCATTGCAGATATTTCTTTCATTTTCTTGCTCAGTGATTTCATCCCAAGAGGGGAATTGCAGTACCAGATATCATCCTCAACAAATGAGTTGAGTGGTCTTTGCCACAGCCACTCACAATCTGGATTGAGTTTCGACACATATTTCTTGTATGAAGCTATAGGACAGTGTGTACGGTACATGTTTCATATATACATCCCTGTGAATTTTCATCAGAAGACTTGCGATGATTTTTGTCCATTTCATCCTTGTATTGATAGATATAGTCACGTCCAGACCCATCTTTTGCAATTTTAAATGTATCTTTTGTCATCTCTCGTAGATTTTCTCTGCCGCGGCGACAGAAATACAGCATGATTTCGAAAAATACCTTATTCTGAAAACCAACCGGTGCTAGAGTGTCAAATACATAAGTCGTGCCTCCATATAACTTCTGAATATCTTCTTCCTCAATTGGCTCCTTGTGATCTGTGGAACCTGAAAATAAAGGAATCGGACACATCAACAAAAATGAAATTAGCCTAGCTTTGACAAAAGTATAAAAGGAGTTGAGAAATGAAATGGGAATAATTTTTTCAAGTGGGACTCTGATATAATTTCATGATATTTTCAATCTCATTCTAACCCTTAGATGAAGGTTAATTTTTTTACCATGTATCAATGAGGTTAGATATCTAACCCTTGTGCGATGCACAGGGGTTAGATATCTAACCCTTGTGCCCTTGTTCAGGTTAAGGCAGGTTAGATATCTAACCCTCTGCATCGCACAGGGGTTAGATATCTAACCCTTATGTGTAACACACAGGGGTTAGATATCTAACCCTTATGTGTAACACACAGGGGTTAGATATCTAAGATGCACAAGGGTTAGATATCTAACCCTTGTTCAGGTTAAGGCAGGTTATGCATACGTGTAGTTTATAGTTATTTAGAAACTAAGACCATTTGGTAATGAAATCTATGACCATGAGATGCAATGTAATGACTACCCTTTGCATTCGTTTGACTTCACTTCTTAAAAGAGAGCTTCGTCTTCACTCTTTCAAACTAAAATAAACCTGTGAACTCACCGCGCCAATCAGTGTTCGTCGGCCAAAATTGACCGACGTTTTATATATGGTCATTCCTTCTCACGTCATCGTTGAGCCTGGAATTGACCAATGACATGCGCATATTTAATTAAAACGCATTTGGCGTGTGTTTCTTCAAGCTCGCTGATTGGTGGAAGAAAGGTCAGCGCGTAGGTCAAAAGCTATTTATTACGCAAACTGTCACCGGTACCCGTCGTGGGGGCGGGGCTACTAAACTGTAATATGGTCTCTACTAGGCAGAGTGTAGTTTAACTAGACTCTGCACGCAGGGTATGTAATGACATCAAAATTGATAGGGCTTAGTCTTCATGATCCCTGAAGAATACAATTAAATTAATAAAATCATTCAGTCTCTTGAACGTGACAAAGCTTGTGGGCTAGATGGAATCAATAACAGAATGGTGAAAATGGCATCAACCACTCTGTCAAACCAACTTTCATCACTTTTCAATTTTATTTTTCAAAAAGCTGAATTTCCTGACTGTTGGAAATTAGGAAATATTATTCCTATTTACAAGAAATCTGATCGGTCTTATGTTGAAAACTATAGGCCAATCACTTTATTAAGCACATTTTCCAAAATTTTTGAAAAAGTAGTGCATGCTAGAATTATGAAACACCTTTCTGAAAATGACCTGTTATACAAGTTTCAGTCAGGGTTCCTTCCTGGCCATAACACTGAACTTCAACTTTTAGCAATTACGGATTATATTTATAAACAAATGGAACTAGGAAATTGTATTAACTCAGTGTATCTTGATATTTCGGCTGCGTTTGATACCGTCCCGCACTCACTTCTGATTCACAAAATGAAATCCTATGGAATAAATGGTAAAACAGCTGATCTTTGTAATTCTTACTTGAGAAATAGAAAAGTTTGCGTTTCAATCGATGATCACAAGTCAAAATTCTCTAACGACGATTTCATAAACTCTGGTGTTCCTCAGGGATCTGTAATAGGCCCCCTTATGTTCCTAATCTATATAAATGATCTTCCTGACAATCTAGACTCAGAAACCTATATCTATGCTGACGATACATCTTTATATTCATTTTTTCACCCATCTAACGACCAAGTTGGCCAAATTCAAAATGATCTAAATAAAATTAGCTCATGGTCAAAGAAATGGTTTCTAAAATTTAAACCGTCCAAAAGTGCACAAGTGATATTCCATTCAAACCGGATCAAAAATCTTCAAAAAACACCGCTCTATTTTGACGGGGTAGTTATTCCATGTAAAACCTCCCATAAACATCTGGGATTTATTTTAGATGAAAATTTGACCTTTGAAGACCACATCAATTATCTTTCCCAAAAAGTTCAAAAATTGCTCAATCCACTAAAGTACTTATCAAACAGTGTTAAATCAAATCACCTCGAAACAATGTATAACTCCTATGTAGCGTCAAACTTTGACTATTGCAGTGCAATTTATGGGTCAGCCTCGTTAGCTTTGCTAGCTAAACTTGATAAACTACACTATCAAGCAGGTGTTATATGTGCTGGAGTCCTCCATGGGTCTAACACATCCAAAGTTTTCCAGTGCCTAAACTGGAAGACCCTGAGTGAAAGAAGAAAAGAAAAAAATCTTCGAATAATGTTCAAAATAAATAGAAAAATGGTAGCTAAATACATTTCTGATATTTTTGATATATATAAAAACCCCGCCACTAGGACAACAAGACACTCTTTACCATTTAAATTACCCACTCAAGTTACAACTAGATTTCTCAATGCACCAGTCCTAAACCTTATAAAGCAATGGAACAACCTAAGCCAACCTGTAAGAGATTTACCAACTATTTCTAGTTTCAAAAATGCTGTTCGTTCATTAATACTTCCTAATATGAATTTTATCCCAACAACCAAGCTCAAACTTTCAAGGAATAAGGAGAAAATCATCAATAGACTAAGGGTTGATTTCATGTTAAAAGATCATTTTTTCTCTCACAATTTTACAGGAGTTAATGATAACAAATGTCCTTGTGGATCCCCTGAAAGTACAAAACACTTTCTCCTATCTTGCCCACGCCATATAAATGAAAGAATTGATATGATGGCTGCACTGAGACAAAATAACCTACTTTATGATACAAATACATGTACAAATCAAAATTACCAATTAGAATATCTTATTTTTGAAAACACCCTCTGTCGAGATTCTCAAAATACCCTCATTGACATAGTAACTGACTTTGTTGGAACGTGTTATATACACCCAACTAGAATTTAAAGTTAAAACTTTGACTCATATAGCATCTCTCAACCTCCTGGACCCAAATAAAATAAAATAAAAACTTATATTGTTTATCTATTTTATTTACAATATTTTACTTACTTTATGTTTTGTGATATCTAAAGCCACATGAAAACTATGTTTAATTTACTTAAAGCAACCTGTAATGCCACATGGCGATTGGTATGCTTTTATATGTAATTGTTTATATTGTTTTCAATAAGTGAAATAAAATCATTAATAATAATAATAAAAGAATACAATATTGTGCCCATTTACCTTAGTGATACAATTGAGCATATACACACATTTGAATATCTGTTTGTGTGACTTGTTTTAGTAAAGTGAAAGATTCTATGATGGCTAATGATGAAATGGCTGATATAGAAATATAGCACTCACTTGAAATGTCCTTGGGTTATACAAGGAACAAGGAACAAATGTTCCTTATATATGTATTATCCACAATGAGAACCTCTTTAATGGTCTCACATTTGAAGAGTTGGCATTCTATCATGGTGCTGAAAGGGAATTAACAATACATTTAATTTTGTATCATTTATGCCTCCTCCCACATGCATATTTGAATACTCGATTTAGGAATAACTCTTGGAAGTTATATTACTTTCACTTACACTTTATTTTCAAAATTGATTTTTAATTCATAGCATTTTTTCAGAAATTAGGGGGAATTCTTTTACATTCTGACAAGACACATATTTGCCATTTTATAATAATTTAAAAATAGAAAAAATCCTAGTCATCATCAAGACAATTAATAAACTTGTAAAATCCAGCTAGAAGCAATATTATGTACTTAATTCTTACTTTCCATCCTTGTCCCTCATTGCTTCCAAAAGTTCATTCCCCCTATTGCATAATAGACAGGGGCCTGTCTGTAGTCCCCCTTGTATGTAGTTGGGAGCATTATGGAAATAAAGGCAATCTGCCCCACACATTCTATAACCTGACTGCCTGTCGCTCTGGCGAGGTACTCCTCAGGTGCGTGTTTTATTTTGTCAATACAGTCAATTTTTATCAATATTATTCAATGTCGGAAAGCTTACTTTTAAGGCTAATGACCCCCTCCCCATAACTGTTCAATTTTCCAACATTTATAGTGCTCATTTAGACAAGCACAAGTATATACTGAATGAATAACACTAAGAGTAAATTAGATTAAAAATGTTCTGTATTGTTTACTATATACAATATACTGAATTTAAATTTCATTATAAGAATAATTAAAGCATAAATAAATTAAATACATTCAAACTTATGTTTTGTTTATAGAATGTTACACAGCAAAGAGGAAGAAAAGAAAAGAAAGGGAAATATAAGTTGTGCAAGATTTAGTACCAGAGTTTCTCGCAAATAGACCCACGGGCATTTATTTTGCCAGGGCATTTATTTGAAAGAAATTTTACCTTACATACTACTTTGTTTTTAAGCAATTTCAATTGTTTTCTCGATTGTTTCACCCATAGGGCGTTTATTTGAAGGAATTTTTAATAAACATAAATGGGCCTTTATAAAGAGGGAAAAAACCTTCACAAACACCCCTCTTTCAAATAAACGTCCCATGGGCCTATTCGTGAGAAACTCCGGTAGTAGTGAGTCATAAAAATAACATTATAACTACATTCATTTAAACCACTGTGCAGAACTGCAGAATGTAAAATGTTATTCTTCCTGCATAGATTACAGCTGAAGTATTAGGATATGTCCATAAGCCACAACAACAAGCATATTAGGGTGTAGAATCTAATATCTAACATCTATAAGGCTATTAGCTAAGTCTACATCATACTACATGGGGTGAAGCAGGGTGAGACAGGTAGAGAAATGTGAGGCACCTGGAAATACACAAAGCATGTATAAAGTTTTGATCTAAAACATGCATATCAAGTTTTACTACAGTGCATTAGGTGGTTGGCAATACATGAACATCACTCGGCACAAAAATATGATTTTCAAATAGCTTATACAGCTTTTCTGAAGTGTAAAGAAATTCCACTTCCACAAAAAAACTTTTCCCATCTAACCCCTGTGCGACGCACAAGGGTTAGATATCTAACCTGCCTTAACCTGAACAAGGGTTAGATATCTAACCCCTGTGTGTTACACATAAGGGTTAGATATCTAACCCCTGTGCGACGCACAAGGGTTAGATATCTAACCTGCCTGAACCTGAAAAAGGGCACAAGGGTTAGATATCTAACCCCTGTACATCGCACAAGGGTTAGATATCTAACCTCATTGATACATGGTAAAAAAATTAACCTTCATCTAAGGGCTAGAATGCACCCTTGGTATACGCAGCTAACGAGAATTGACAGGTACGGGTCAAAAGCTGGACCGGTACGGGTTAACAGTTTTATTTGAATTTAAAACAGCCATAACTTGCTCAATATTGACTTCCTCGTGTCTAATTTGAAATATATGATGCCTCCTGATGCTTTTAAGTACCCCAATTTTTTACAGATTTTTAAACGGACCAAAACTCTCTAAATGTGCATTTATGCTCTTTTCTCTCGAGAACGACTGTCTCATTTTCACGATATCTTTTATTTAGTACTTCTAACATATAAGATCTATTTTTCCCCTCACTCACAAGATGTAAATAGCATGTCATTTACATCATACCTCAATTTTCGTTAGCTGCGTATACCAAGGGTGGAATGAGATTAAAAATATCATGAAATTATATCAGAGTCCCACTTGAAAAAATTATTCCCATTTCATTTCTCAACTCCTTAATTAAATTATATGTACACCTATTCAATATTCTCATGTAACATAAGACTTCACTTACCATATCCATCCTTCTTGTTTTGACACAGTAAAGCATCAAAAATTTGTCGAAATCGAAGGAATGCTGCATCGTTCTTTAGGTCAATATCTGAATTTGCTGCTAAATACTTTGTTATGCCATACTTGAATGATACCAGGGTGTTTGTTTTGTATTTCTCATCACCCTTTCTGATACCACTGAAGAACTTAATCAAATTTTCACATATGTCTTCCCTCTCTAAATTTTCGAAATCTTCTCTTACATTGTTTTGACTCAGAAAGTCCTTAAATGCTCTTTCGGCTTTAGCAATCTGTTTCTTTGTCTTTGCAGATTCCCTTGAATCTAAAATAACTTGTATTTCATCCTCATTTACAGGCTTAAACTGTCGATTAGTTGACATTATTTTGACATTTATTTATTTTTTCTTTCAAAACTCAGACAACTTCTGGCCAGTTTATTCTCTACACTGGACGAAAATATTTGCCCCGGGAATTAAATTTTTATTTATTCAAGACGTTCTTGCAGAATTATATGTAACTTTTGAATGATAAGGGTAATTGTGATTGATTAAGTGCATTTTTTTCTTCTATTTTCCGCCAGTTTCAGATGTAAGCTTTAAGTAGTACTCCAGTTATTAAGAAATAAAATTCTGAAGTGGGAATGTTGCAAAAACATTGAAAAAAATATCCGACCCTTTTTCTCGAAAGGGTCAGATATTTAAAAAATATCCGGCAGTATCCGGCAGTTTTCAGAAAAGAGCAGAGTATTGCCAAATTACAAGCAACTAAGAACCAATTAGATTTGAGTATTTTAATGAGGTGCATAATAATATTATTTACCTTGTGACTTTATGATTCAATTAATACTCAGATTCTATTCCTACTCCAAATTTTTTTTTAAATTCTGCGACCAGACCATTCGCGCATGCGCAAAGAATGATGCTTCATTCCCATCAAGATATTTTTCTAAAGGCTACCTAGCCTTCGAAACAATGTTTTTTTTACACCTCTGGATGTTAATTTAATTGAAAATGACAGTGCTCATGCATTTTCCGAATCACGAATGCCTCGAAAATGTTGTTTGATATCCGAATTGCTAAATGATCTTTTAGATCGTTGTTCTCTTGATTTTCCGGTAGGTCAAACATTATTAGGTTTCTTTTCTTGTTGATAATATCGAGCTCTATGTCTCTGATAAATAACTCTCTTACGAAACGTAGTTCTGCTAGAGTCTGAATTCTGGCTGTTTATTGCCGTTTTCCTCATTTATTTGGCATAATACGCACCTCCATCAAACTTCCGTCTCCCTCTACTCTCTCTCTCCATGGCAACGAGTGTACATTTCTGTATACAAAACTACTGCCCCCTCCTCATTTAGTACTTTTGGTAAGGCCAAGACCATTTTTTCTAATAAAACAATAGAAATGGGTTGTCTGACATCAACCACCCCCTGGTTTTGTTAAGCCTTTTAGCCCTTCTTGTATGAAAAAGACTTTTGTTTGGTCTTTAAGTCCTTCCATTTTATGCATGTATGCTATCGCCGATACAAAAGTATGAATTGAGGAAGGAGCATAATGTAATCGATGCATTTCCGGTATAAATAAACTAAGCTGTACATCTGATAAGGGAAAAATTGAACAGTTCATTTTTTTGGCCAAAACGTACTAATTTTGTCCAGGTCCGCCGATATAAGTCCCTGGTTCCCCGTGCCTGAGCTCTTGAAACTAGCTGATGGAAGAAACTTAAGTTACAGTTATTCTATATTTCAGGGGTATTTTTGGTTTGGGGACCCCTATCTAGATACGGGCATGATTTTGCAGTGATCTCCCCAGGATTTTTTCTCAGGTGGGTGCATTTTTTTATGGCAAATATTTGCCACTCGCTTCGCTCGCAGTTATAAAAATCATGAAAATATTCGCCGCTCGCAGTTAAAAAATCATGAAAATATTTGCCGCTCGCTTCGCTCCCAGACACGATCAACCCGACATTATCAATTATCTCTATATATGTCAAAATAGCTGCTCACTCACATTCTCTCTCACATTTTATACAACAACACAGATTATTCTGATGTGTACTGTGATAGTCTTATATTTAAAGCTGCACATGTTTACAACATAATATCAAATTTATCAAGTTATAATGGAGCCTGTCTGCCTCTTGTGTCAGCACATCTCCTTGGTTTTTGCTCAAACCAACGTCCCCATGCACTGTTAAAGTCAAACTCTTCCTCCTTTGGCCAGAATTGAAAGTTTGAGTTATGATAGTGTAATTCACTTCAATCTTCATTGATAGTTCATTGGATTTATCACTGCAATTCGAAGAAATACAAATTAAATGCCATATGCCAGTATTCTAAAATTAACACAGTGCATGGATATATTGAATATGGTGATCTCCCGGTCCCCCATCCCTACCCCTATCCAAGTGTGATCACAAGAAATCGCAGGCTAGTTCTGACATTTTGAGTCGAATAACATAGCGAAATAAATACTATGTTTACTACGTCTCATTAATAATATCATTGTCACGTGACCCTTAATCTATATTTGGCGAGAATGGGCTGGTACTTGTGTGGATGATTGACAAGGCATTAGAAATACGAATTTAATTATTTATATTCTAGCTTTACACAAACAAACATTTTATATATATTTGCAGACTGTACGATAAACGGGACTACTTACAATTGATGTCTTCGAACCGCCCAATGTCTTCTTTCGGCATAATTGTGGAATATAATATTTTTAATTTTTAATATTCGCGCTGACTCAGTATCAGTACATGCCTTTTCCGTCTGTGTGTCTGCGGACGAAACAGCGAGATATGGTTTTTGCGCAAATGTTTTAATAATGCCTTAGCTTGATTAGCATGCTAAAAGCACTCCCGGGGTTTTGCGCAGCTGGTTTACTATACTTGTTTCGCGCGGTTTATATCAAGGAAGATGGCTGTCAAAAGTTTGTAAACATTATGATTTTTCTGTCGTTCTTTCAAGACTTTGGTGAGTATTGAGTGAAGTAGGCGCAAAAACAGTTTGAGGATGGCGCAAACTTTGAGGTAGGCGCATGCTAGGCGCAGTTTTAAGTTGAAGTGGGCGCTGCGCCACGAAAGAAGATGCTGGGGAGATCATAGTTTTGACCACATTAACTTTGGCCTCTTGTTTTTATTGCAGCATGCCCAAAACATATAGTGGTACTTTTTGTTATGATGAGGTAATGATGATGTAGATTATCAACTTCAGTTAGTCATTCTGAGTGAAGTGGTTTTCTTTGAAATTCTCTTATATTGCGGGTGTTTGGGGATTCATTTATGTCCGAATACAATTGTAGTTCTATTAATTTGCATGGCGAAACTTTTGGAATCAAAATTCAGCTTAGTTAAGTTGAAATAGGAAGTTTATCGAAAACGAAAGAATCCCTGGAACCATTTTGAATGAAGCTAATTGCAGTTAGAATCATCCCGATGTGGAACAGTGTAAAGGTATATAAGTTTTCACTGAATCTACATGATGATTTTGACATTACCATTCTGTAGGTCTGTAGCCAGGTCATAAACATATAGTGCATCATCTCCTTCATATTTCACAGTGTACCATCTGCTAAATCCTGGTACAGCTGCAATTACTGTTCTGGAGTATTTCAGATCTTTAAGCGTATGGATGATTTTCTTCTCAACTAAAAGTTGTTTTCAATGTTTGCTTTCCCAATCGTTATCCTCCCTTTGTAGAGTCTGTGCTTAACTGAGTAAAATCATTAATTTCTTTTTAGTTCTGTTGATGAAAAGTCTATAAATTTACCCTAGGAAGATTTGAATTGAAAGGCTATAGTTTTTTGCGTCATTTTTTGTTTGTTTAAGAACACTTTTTCTTGTGTTGAGTTGTGTTATTAACACTTTGATTTTTTCTTTATCAGATACATATATATCACTGAAGCCTTCCTCCACCTTGGCTTCATCTTGCCAAAGCCCCAAGTCACATATATTTTGTGTTAATTTTTCCTCTCTTTGAATTCTTGCATTTTCTAGTTCTAGTTATTCATCTTAGTGAACTATTCTTGTTCATTTTCAGTGAGTTCATTCCAATTATCAATAGCCTGCGGTAAAATCTGACCCTGGTATTCCTCCAATAGTCTGGTAAATGCCTTTTCAGTTGCTGCTCGGTGACTCATGGTATTACCTATATTAGCTAGTAACTGATATCCTGGATTTTGTGTGCATCCATTCATTTCCTTAGTTTCATAAATATTATTAATATCTTCTACAATTTCTTTAAACATGCTCAAAACAGATTGGGAACTTTTATCACTCATTTCACAAAGCCCCAAAACATATGTATTATCATCTTTGTCACTGATGCCATACACTTTAAATGCTCTCCCGTGCTTTGAAGTTTCATCTGAGTTAAGAGTTGTATCTGACTTTGCAGCTATGTCAGAAGGCAAGCTGATGCTGACACAGTGTTTACCTGTATATTAGAGTTTTGTAATATGTTACTTTGAAAAAAAATCTATAATCAATTTTCTATGTGTGACTCGTTGTTTAATAAAGGTCATTGTTACTAAATTTCATAGAAAATAGAATGTTCTTCAATGGGAACACTCACATTACATGTGATTAAGTGAAAACTTGCTTAGAGCTTACAGGACAAACTAAAAGTTTAAATCCAGCGTAAGCTTCAGAACATTTCCCGTAATTATAAATTTCAATACAATATGTTACTTCATACATATGTCTCTTTGGGACAGAATTATATTTGAACGGCTTAGCTTCTACTACTTATACGTTTTTTGATGAAATGCGATTTATAATAATATATAGTTGATAAGAATAATTTCTAAATTGGCTCATAGCAATTGATTGTCGTAGAACTTGGCATAACAGGAAAATGAAAACGACACTGGTTTTGCGGCTCAGTTAAGGCAATGAGTATTGTTATGAGTAAGGTGAATCTTGCCAACTAATGAAAGTAAGCATAAAAAATGAATGGATACAATTCAACCAACCAAGGTAAAATTGTTAAAATACATGACTGGTGATGTGCTGATGTGATTTGTGATGTGATTGGTGATGTGCCTATATTTGACAAGTTTGTATACCCTGCTTGTTGTGTAAATGAGGAATATGAGTTAGTAGCTCAGAATAACTCTCACGGGAGACAAAAAAGTGAGTCCTTGGTAACAGAATACCTCAACCAGGGATTTTCTGTAACCAAATAGTTGAGAAAGATCTTGGATTTCCATAAATCTTCCCTATTGGGAAATTGAACCCTTGGCCTGGTGAATTGAAATTAAGTAAAATAGACCTCCTCCTTCACCATGGCCCCAGCCCGCTGTCCCGATGTTCATGTATCTTGCCATCTTAAATTTTTGTAGTTTATGAAAAGATAACTTAAGAACAAGAAGTGAAATTGTTGTTATATAACCAGTAAGGACAAATTTTCTTAGCATGGTAATAGTGAAATTTTGTAAAACACCCATATTCTATGGTGCATGAGCATCAATTGAACCTGAATATAGACATGGTCTTCCTAAATATTATGTTTGTAAACATTCAAAAGGGAAAATATAAAAATTATTCATATTGGTCCCCCCATTAGGTGCTCTTGGGACATGTATTGGTGTGTAATGACCCGCTGTAGGCAGGTGTAAGGGGTTGGATTGATTGAAGTGTATGGAGAAAGTTAATTATCAGGAAATGATTTTGGAAAGTAATAAGGGCACTGGTGATCCACTCGATTACGCTGGTTACCAAAACGAACCGTTTTGGTAACAAAATGTCTGAATGTCGAAGGCACGATTTTTCTTTTTTTCTTATTTCACGCGTTGTAGACAGAATCCCCACGACGTTTTTTCTCACAACGTGCATCAGTATCATATGTTTTAGAAAATGTACATGTTTGCGAAAAAATATCTCAGAGGACAACAGAATCGTCGATTTACTTCCTCACTTAAGTTACATAAACGGTTTTTCGAAAAACAGTTAAGATCTGCACTTTTAACCCAAACCGTTTATGTAACTTAAGTGAGGAAGTAAATCGACGATTCTGTTGTCTTCTGAACTATTTGTTCGCAAATATGTACACTTTCTTAAACATATGATACTGATACACGTTTGTGTTAAAAAATGTCGTGGGAATTCTGCCTACAACGTTGTAAATAAAGAAACGAGAAAATCATACCTTCCGGATGTTCCGACATTTTGTTACCAAAACGAACCGTTTTGGTAACCAGCGTAATCGAGTGGATCACCAGTGAAGGGGAGTTTGATCCCTGGGGTTCACTGTAAAGAAAATTCAGCATGGGTCATAGGCTGAACCCTCCGATATCAATATGTTCCAATACCAATCTGTCAATAGAATAAAATAACATAATGAACTTCAAAATCTCAATGAAAAGTCACTTGATATCAGAAATTATAACCTGAAAGGAAGTGTTAGTGTACACATGCCCAGTGGGATACTTTTCCAGCATACATTAGGGGTCAAGGCCATCACTATAGAAACAAGTCATTTGTAGCTGGGGGGTTTAATTGGTCCAAACTATGTAAGACCCATTGTGCCTAGGGCCTATGTATTGTTTAACTGCTGACACCAGCCTAGAAGACTAAGAGAATATTTTATACGAATCTGTAAAATTGTTGAAAATTTGTATTGTCCACTTGTTCAAACATTTTGTTTGGACATGCGTGACTATTGCATTCATTCCAAAAGAGCAATGTAACAGCGAAACGACAGCATCATATTACCATCTATCCTTGAGAAACACTCTTCTCTTTAACCTAATTAATTCATAATCCTCATGAACTTTTCATGCCTCTGGATTGTCACACTTCCTGCAGTCATGGGGAGTAATCCAATTTTCCTTGAGTCTGCTATGTCTCCTACCATGGCTCCAAATTGTATCTCAATTTCAGAGATAAAATTCTCCAATTTTTTAGAAATTCGACTGTCAAAATTTAGTGTCCTTAGACAAGAAATACTATTTATTGAACTGGCCATAGTCTATATATACACCAAACTGTTGATGATAATCTAATTTACACAGATTACAGTGATCTCCCAAGCATTAAAGCAACTTGAGATTTGAACAGTAGAGTAATGCCCATATTTTTTTGGCTGTTAGCTGTGTTTATGGACTGTTTTTGACCAGCCACCATCAAAAATGACTGTCACTACATGAACAACTTCATCAAATTCATCTAGAGTGTAACATATACAGAAACTCATACAAAAATACTAAAGAACCACTGTAGGAAACAAATTCAACATAAGAACATTATCACAAATGAACTCTGAAAATAGTCCATGATCCTTCATTGAACTCTTGAGATGTTCCCTAAGTATTGGAGTTTTCTCACTGTAATTTTACACACAATAGTGAGTTTTACACCTTGATTTACATGTTAATTACTCCCTCAGCCTTTTAATAAGAATCTGTTACATGTACCTTTTATAAAAGTCCACTTACTTTCTCCTCATTGATACAAAAATGATTTGTTGTAGGGAACAGTCACAATGTGAATCCCTTTGTTTAAATAAATCACAAGGTCACAGGCAGCATGTTTTGCACATCCAAGTGCCCCTTGTATCTGATAGTAATAGGCACTTATCTCCTTCAGGCTTCACACATTATTGTTTACAACACACCCTCTCTCTACAGCTGCCTGTTTTGGAGTCATATTCCTACACTTGTAGGGACATTTGATTTCAATGAGTTTCTTGCCATGAAACTTACATGATACGATACCATCAGTTGACCCTCCAGGCAACGTTTTTGTCAATGATTAGGTCCTGGCTCAGTCACCTTTACATTAATGTGTGTATGTCTATGTACCCTAGTGTACAGCTTTTTCACCCTTGATTCATTTTTCTCCCATGCGATAGCTGATGGTGGCTCATCAGAGTTTATTGCATTCCCATCCATTTGAGACTTAGTTCTGGATATCCTTATATCTCAATTAAGTGTGTTGAAATGCGTACAGACACGTTTGAAGTTTCGATGATGTTAACCCCTTGCGTGCCTCCCTCCAGTAAGGGTTTAGACTTTGTCCTCTTGTCTCCTGTTCTACTCTGGCTATTTTTTCTTGCGACAATTTAACATGTAGCCAGGAAGCACCTGGGAGGTCTACCTGGCTATTCAAATGGTCTACATATTGTAACGACCCGCAGGTGTAAGGGGTTGGACTTATTAAAGTGTGCTGGAAAAAGTTGATCGTCTTGAAATGAATTTTGAAGGTAATTAAGAGAGTTTGACTCAAATATGATCGAATAAAATAACAAAATAAATATATCAGATTATATAAATCAAAGTCTTAATCGATACTTAAACTATTTAATACAACAATGTGTTTACAAACTTACAATTACACAATACCAGTCATTTAATACACATGTACTCAGCTCCCTACAATACCTTCTGATGCAACATGGGAATATCAGAACATATAAACAATATAACAATGAATCAATGCAATTAAAAACAATCAATTAATAACTCACCCAAACTCCTGTGCTTTAACGTGCTCTACATATATCCTAAATGTACTCTCTATATATCCTAAACTATCCTATCCTATGAGTCCGCTGATAAGCAAGAGAGAAGTGGAAACGCGAAAACCAGCGGGCGCAAGACTTACTTTTCTGAGGGTGGGGAAACTCATACTCCCTGGCTACTAAAAGAGGAGCATGGAAACTCCCAAAACCAACTGGCTGTCACAATATAATTTACAACCTAAAAGACTGAGGGTGGTGTCCATAGCAATTGAGCATTACAAATTAAACATACATGATTGGGTGTACAATGAAAATATAAGTGTGCCATTGACTAAAAGCCATCGGTCTCTGTAAGAATCAAGATTGAGATTTGATATAGATAGCTGATTGGTTGACAATACAATACTCTGATACTTGATCAAAATAAATAGGATATGGAATTTGCTACCAAGTCTGTCACACCATATATACGCAATACACAGTATTCACATTGATTAAATGAAACATTTGGGTACTAAATTGTTAAATTGATATTGCACTGGTTATAAGCATAATAAAGCCCTCTTATTGACTAAAACAACAGCGTCATTTTATTCTTACTGTCCTTGAAAAGCCAATTCTTTTTTCACCTGTAGTCTTCCAATCTCTACAATAAGTGGAAAATTAAGTAATCAACTACTCCAAATGTGGGTCATATTATCCA
The DNA here is from genome assembly GCA_903813345.2 of Owenia fusiformis. NCBI lineage: Eukaryota > Metazoa > Annelida > Polychaeta > Sabellida > Oweniidae > Owenia > Owenia fusiformis. The sequence continues at coordinate 23,972,614 of CAIIXF020000004.1, forward strand.
TTTTCTGGCCCTTGTAGTATCTCTAAGCATTTGAAATGAATGGAATATCAATTTGCTCACTTTTTTTTGGGCCTCACCATATATGGAGGATCTTGCATTAAATATACTTATAGACGACCTCCATTGTCAAATACTTGCCACCATTTACCATAACGATCATACTTAGAACCCCAATTTGATATCCCGCCGCGTGTCAGCTTATGTGACATCTGAACAAATCTTGGTTGACAGGAGATATTGCTCTTCATGCAAGGCTAATTTTAAGTTACATGAAAGTTTAAATGTCCCTCTGTGCAGTTTTCATGCCAATTGCATTAGTATAAGCAGCATGAAAAGTCAAACCTCTCTTTGTTATGAATTGCCACACTTTGTAAGCCAAAAACAAAGTAGTCCTAAAGTGCCTCTTGTAAGAATTCACCAAAGGAGCAGGGAAACTATCGCAACAGACTTTTGATAATTTTGACAGTTGATAATTTTTTTGTGAGTAGTTTCTGGCTGTAAAAAGTAAATGCTTGGGAAAGGCGAATCAATAATCTTCAAGAAAAGTTCAAAGAATAGTTTCCAGATCAATTGGATTATCTTATAATCCATGTTTAATCCACCCATCAACAAGCTTTTTCAAAATACATTCGTCATTTTCACCATCGTCCCTCATTTTTTTTACAATTTTTCATGCAAAGTTACATTGTACTTGAACACATGTTTCATCAAGTAAAATATGTAAGGAACTCCATGAAGTTTGTTTTTGAGTTTTTTTTGAAAAAATGAACCTCTTAAAATGCATGTTTACAAAAATAATTTAGGAGTGATGTAAAAGATGGCAATGTTTTTCAATAATAACATGCATAGGTGGGTGAATTACTCATGTGTGTTGTGTTTTAATCCTGCATTCACTGACTGAGTTAGCCTATTGAAAAATCATAGAGATTAATAATACAAACAGTAATACTATGAATACTTCTACTTCAACCTCAAATAGCGCTTTCAGGGTCCTGTGTTGAAATACTAGATCACCTTATGTGCATGAATTTTCAAGAGAAACCATCAGTGCAAGCAATTAAATGAAGCATCATCCGAACATCACTTGAAAAGTACTAAAGTGGTGAAAAATTGCAGGATGTTGACAGAAAATGTGCCTAGGGGAGAGGGTCGTCTCTCAACCCCCCTCCTCCCCCTCCCTGGTCATGGGACTAATACATGTGATATGGCAAAGTCCAATTCATAGATTAAGTTTCCCTTGCAGTCTTGTTGGCATTTTTATTAGAGTTCATGTTTTGTTTATGTTAATGGGTGAGTGGAAGACCCTTGTGTGGGAATCAAATATAAAATGTTTTCTAAAATATATATTTGAAATACTTTGTGTATGTACAGTCACAAACTCTAGGCAACATTAACTAGTAATGGGGCAACACCCCAACTCAACTGAGTGAATGTGTAAACCATATAAGGAACAAAAAACATTACATAAAACAAACTCAGCATGCAAACATGTAAAACTGGCATGGCAAAACAATAGATTGTGAAACTGAATAATAAAAGCACATACGACTAGAAAACAAGGGATTGAGGACCTGTTAAAATGACATGAATGGGGATTGGTCAATATGAATAGTAAAAATATGAAAAATGTGAAAATTTTACATTTAGTATTGATCATGAACATTAGAGAGGTTAAGTACACAGGCTCGTAGGCAGGTAGAGGGGGAGAGATAAAGGGAGCTGCTGCTCCCCCAAGAGATTCTTTCAAAATGATGCAGTTTCTCACCAATCTGAGCACTTCGCATGATTTTTTAGCCAAAACTGTCAAAAAGTTCATCCCTAGGCAAAAGCTTTGCCCTTGGTAAAACTGCTCCTATCCCTTGGTAAAAGCTGGCTACAGACTGTGTAAAACACGTGTGAGAACTTGAACATGAACGAGTACTGTTATGACCCCCAGTAATGTTGTCCATCTCTCAACTGGTTTAACTGGGGACCATTACATCAATTGGCATTATATCAATCAGGCAAAAAGAGGCCAGTGATGTGAAAAAAGTCAATAGCACGGTGTTATAGCTAATATTGCCTACAAGCGAGAAAGAGGACATGCTGCCTTTCCCATCCGCCATTTTTTGTTATCGTTACCGCAAAATTTTGCAAATCGCCTTGACGTAACCATCATGCTATAACACCGTGAATAGGGGACCATAAGTTTACACATTCCATGTGTACGTTCATCAAAATAGTGCGATCTTAACCTCCCTAATAACTGAAATTGTTGACTCAACCAATAGAATCATTCTATGTTTGTTTATATTTGTTCACATTAATATGGAAGAAAATCTGACATTTTGCTAAAAAGATGTTATTGTAAATCTTAGAAATAATGATAAAGGTAGTATACACCACACACTCAATGGTATTGATTGTGGTTTTCAGAGACTCTCAATAGGGACTTTAAGCTTGCAATGTTTTTCACAACCTAAATGTGAATGGAAAATATTTAGCGATGCATTTGTATGGGCGATTGGTCATAGGTTGGCGTTTCGATTTTATATGCAAGCTTAATCTCCCTAATGTTAACATTAAGGTAAGAGTGTATGTTACTCATAACATTTTCTTAGGATAACATTTCTTGAATTGATGAATATGCAAAAAATTATTCTTAGCATATCATCCTTCATTTCATTATTTGAATAATCAATCTGGAGATAAACTAAAATAAGGAAGTGTGTTATAACACATCATCATATAGAAACATGTTCAATGTTTTTTCAGAAGCTGGATCAAAATATTTGTCTTACTAAAATTATTGGCAAAAGTATGATGTACTAAATTCTTGTACTGTATTTATGATTTTAATAGCACTGTACCTCGTGAATCATTACTGATAAACAAGATACAGAAAACCTGTTCAAAGTAAATGCTATAATAAGGCATCATAGAAATTATCATAAAGAGAGGTATTTAGAATTTCTTAGCAACTTACACACACACACAGGTTTAACTGCACTCAAACATTAAACAGTCAACTTGACAGGTATTCAGAATTTTTGGGGAAATGCTGCGGTTATGCTCCATTGATTAAACAGGGGATCAAACAGCAGGGGATCAAACAAGTCCAACCATTCATTTATGAAAACATTTTGAACTAACTTTATGGCACACTAATGACATCTTATATGAGTGTGCTGTACTAAAAGCATAGCCCCATTGGATCCCCTTATATTGGATTATCATAATCCTAATCCACGAGGAGTTCCTTATATATTTTAAGTGATGAAACATGTGTTCAAGTACAATGTAACTTTGCATGAAAATTGTTAAAAAAAATGAGGGACGATGGTGAAAATGACGATTGTATTTTGAAAAAAAAGCTTGTTGATGGGTGGATTAAACATGGCTTATGAGATAATCAAATTGATCTTGAAACCATTCTTTGAATTTTTCTTAAAGATTATACATTGGCCTTTCATATGCATTCATTTTTGTACAGCCAGAAACTACTAGAAAAAAATTATTTACTGTCAAAAATCTGTTGCGATACTTTCCCTCGCTCTTTGTAAGTCTTGGATAAATTTTCCAACACAACTGCAAATTCACTCACTGATTCATTCTTCAGCTCGTCCTGTAAACGAAACTTTAATCTTCCCGCTATTATCAGAGGGGTTGGTTTATAGTAACATTTAGAACGGTGCTTAGAGAATCCAACTGCTTAACATCAGGATTGACTGGATGACATAAAACCGCAAAAGGCTTGGGGCCCATTGATGTCACTAGAGATACTTTTATATTTACACTGCTCAGAAATTTGGTACAGCTCATTTTGAATATAGATATAATACTCTCTGCAAAAAGCAATGGCATATTTGGTAAAAGCCTCTGATAAAATGTATCTATATCTACATGTTTTTCATTTAATAATACATCTTTGCAATAATTCCAACAAACAAACAAATTAGCATATTGCCCCAGTTGGATATGTGATAAAATTATTGTTCACTTTTGAAATAATAATCAAGGCTTGCAAACAAAAATAGACTGAGAAATTAAACATCACATATTGTTTTTTTTCCTGTCCTCAATATGTTTCAAAGGCTGTATGTTTGTTTTTCCATTCAACTCAATTTATTTCATAATTCTTATTTTATTTTAAAAGACTGTAAGTCTATTTGACAATCAATTGATAAATGACCTATGATATAACTATTATATATACATATACATGTACACATTTTTTATCAGAATGGAAAATCTAATGACCGACATGTAAAAAATCCTAGTTGTGGATTCCAAACTTAGAAGCAGATTTCCAGACAATTTCAAATCAATCTATGAAATTAAAAATTGTCTTGAAACACAATAGACTAACTTTGCAGAAGTGATTTAGATTAGAAAATCCCCTTAGTAGCCTTAATTTCAGGTTGAATAATAATTTCAAGAATAAGAATGTAATAAGTACAAGTATGATGACCTTGTAATACTGCTGTAGAAGCTGTCCATTTCTCCATTTCTCCATAGGTTAGGAGAACAGTCCCTCCATTACAAGTTAAATGTGCAATAAGTCCTTGCTTCGTCCAGTGGCTTTGGACAACTCTTTTTTTATATCCTTAACATCAGAGGCCATGCATCCTTCGACACTCAGCGCAAATGCATTGGATTTACCTGAAAGAATAATATATGATGTATGACTGTCACTACTTTCACTGTAATACACTAATATGAATGAACAGGGTGTCAAATAAACATGTTCTCCCCCGTAACACATCTACATAATGTTGCATGAGCATATTAGTATGATGTCATTACCAGGGCCTAAGATAATCCTTATTCTGTTTAAGACATAAATGTACAATTTTGTACTTACCTTGAAATGGCGCTGTAGAAACTGTCCATTTCTCCAAAGGTTAGAAGAACAGCCCCTCCATTACAAGTTAAATGTGCAATAAGTCCTTGCTTCGTCCAGTGGCTTTGGACAACTCTTTTTTTATATCCTTAACATCAGAGGCCATGCATCCTTCGACACTCAGCGCAAATGCATTGGATTTACCTGAAAGAATAATATATGATGTATGACTGTCACTACTTTCACTGTAATACACTAATATGAATGAACAGGGTGTCAAATAAACATGTTCTCCCCCGTAACACATCTACATAATGTTGCATGAGCATATTAGTATGATGTCATTACCAGGGCCTAAGATAATCCTTATTCTGTTTAAGACATAAATGTACAATTTTGTACTTACCTTGAAATGGCGCTGTAGAAACTGTCCATTTCTCCATAGGTTAGGAGAACAGTCCCTCCATTACAAGTTAAATGAGCAATAAGTCCTTGCTTCGTCCAGTGGCTTTGGACAACTCTTTTTTTATATCCTTAACATCAGAGGCCATGCATCCTTCGACACTCAGCGCAAATGCATTGGATTTACCTGAAAGAATAATATATGATGTATGACTGTCACTACTTTCACTGTAATACACTAATATGAATGAACAGGGTGTCAAATAAACATGTTCTCCCCCGTAACACATCTTCATAATGTTGCATGAGCATATTAGTATGATGTCATTACCAGGGCCTAAGATAATCTTTATTATGTTTAAGACATAAATGTACAATTTTGTACTTACCTTGAAATGGCGCTGTAGAAACTGTCCATTTCTCCATAGGTTAGGAGAACAGTTCCTCCATTACAAGTTAAATGTGCAATAAGTCCTTGCTTCGTCCAGTCCCTTCGGACAACTCAGTTTTTGTTGGCATTCTATGTTTTGTTACTACATATCTTTTTTTAAACAAATAATATTCCCGGTTATACTTTAATAAGAAGCCAATTCATCAGCTTATCTATCTAATAAATTGTGTAATTATCAATATTTTATGACAGAAAGCTTTATTTTTATAATTTTGAGAAATAGTTATTTTTATAATTTTTCTTATTTTAAAAGACTTTAAGTCTATTTGACAATCAGTTGTTAAATCACCTATGAAATAACTATTACATATACATGTACACATTTTTATCAGAATGGAAAATCTTATGACTGACATGTAAAAAATCCTAGTTGTGGATTCCAAACCTAGAAGCAGATTTCCAGACAATTTCAAATCAATCTATGAAATTAAAAATTGTCTTGAAACACAATAGACTAACTTTGCAGAAGTGATTTAGATTAGAAAATCCCCTTAGTAGCTTTAATTTCAGGTTGAATAATAATTTCAAGAATAAGTATGTAATAAGTATAAGTATGATGACCTTGTAATGCTGCTGTAAAAGCTGTCCATTTCTCCATAGGTTAGGAGAACAGTCCCTCCATTACAAGTTAAATGTGCAATAAGTCCTTGCTTCGTCCAGTCCCTTCGGACAACTCAGTTTTTGTTGGCATTCTATGTTTTGTTACTACATATCTTTTTTTAAACAAATAATATTCCCAGGTTATACTTTAATAAGAAGCCAATTCATCAGCTTATCTATCTAATAAATTATGTAATTATCAATATTTTATGACAGAAAACTTTATTTTTATAATTTTGAGAAATAGTTATTTTTATAATTTTTCTTATTTTAAAAGACTTTAAGTCTATTTGACAATCAGTTGTTAAATGACCTATGAAATAACTATTACATATACATGTACACATTTTTTATCAGAATGGAAAATCTTATGACCGACATGTAAAAAATCCTAGTTGTGGATTCCAAACCTAGAAGCAGATTTCCAGACAATTTCAAATCAATCTATGAAATTAAAAATTGTCTTGAAACACAATAGACTAACTTTGCAGAAGTGATTTAGATTAGAAAATCCCCTTAGTATCCTTAATTTCAGGTTGAATAATAATTTCAAGAATAAGTATGTAATAAGTATAAGTATGATGACCTTGTAATGCTGCTGTAAAAGCTGTCCATTTCTCCAAAGGTTAGAAGAACAGTCCCTCCATTACAAGTTAAATGTGCAAAAAGTCCTTGCTTCGTCCAGTCCCTTCGGAACAACTCAGTTTTTGTTGGCATTCTGTTTTGTGACTACATATCTTTTTTTCAATTTCAAATCAATCTATGAAATTAAAAATTGTCTTGAAACACAATAGACTAACTTTGCAGAAGTGATTTAGATTAGAAAATCCCCTTAGTAGCCTTAATTTCAGGTTGAATAATAATTTCAAGAATAAGAATGTAATAAGTACAAGTATGATGACCTTGTAATACTGCTGTAGAAGCTGTCCATTTCTCCATAGGTTAGGAGAACAGTCCCTCCATTACAAGTTCAATGAGCAATAAGTCCTTGCTTCTTCCAGTGGCTTTGGACAACTCTTTTTTTTATATCCTTAACATCAGAGGCCATGCATCCTTCGACACTCAGCGCAAATGCATTGGATTTACCTGAAAGAATAATATATGATGTATGACTGTCACTACTTTCACTGTGATACACTAATATGAATGAACAGGGTGTCAAATAAACATGTTCTCCCCCGTAACACATCTACATAATGTTGCATGAGCATATTAGTATGATGTCATTACCAGGGCCTAAGATAATCCTTATTCTGTTTAAGACATAAATGTACAATTTTGTACTTACCTTGAAATGGCGCTGTAGAAACTGTTCATTTCTCCATAGGTTAGGAGAACAGTCCCTCCATTACAAGTTAAATGTGCAATAAGTCCTTGCTTCGTCCAGTGGCTTTGGACAACTCTTTTTTTATATCCTTAACATCAGAGGCCATGCATCCTTCGACACTCAGCGCAAATGCATTGGATTTACCTGAAAGAATAATATATGATGTATGACTGTCACTACTTTCACTGTAATACACTAATATGAATGAACAGGGTGTCAAATAAACATGTTCTCCCCCGTAACACATCTACATAATGTTGCATGAGCATATTAGTATGATGTCATTACCAGGGCCTAAGATAATCCTTATTCTGTTTAAGACATAAATGTACAATTTTGTACTTACCTTGAAATGGCGCTGTAGAAACTCTCCATTTCTCCATAGGTTAGGAGAACAGTCCCTCCATTACAAGTTAAATGTGCAATAAGTCCTTGCTTCGTCCAGTCCCTTCGGCCAACTCAGTTTTTGTTGGCATTCTTTGTTTTGTGACAACATATCTTTTTTTAAACAAATAATATTCCAGGTTATACTTTAATAAGAAGCCAATTCATCAGCTTATCTATCTCATAAATTATGTAATTATCAATACTTTATGACAGAAAACTTTATTTTAATAATTTTGAGAAATATATATTTTTATAATTTTTTTTATTTTAAAAGACTTTAAGTCTATTTGACAATCAGTTGTTAAATGACCTATGAAATAACTATTACATATACATGTTCACATTTTTATCAGAATGGAAAATCTTATGACCGACATGTAAAAAATCCTAGTTGTGGATTCCAAACCTAGAAGCAGATTTCCAGACAATTTCAAATCAATCTATGAAATTAAAAGATGTCTTGAAACACAATAGACTAACTTTGCAGAAGTGATTTAGATTAGAAAATCCCCTTAATAGCCTTAATTTCAGGTTGAATAATAATTTCAAGAATAAGTATATAATATATAATAAGTATAAGTATGATGACCTTGTAATGCTGCTGTAGAAGCTGTCCATTTCTCTATAGGTTAGGAGAACAGTCCCTCCATTACAAGTTAAATGAGCAATAAGCCCTTGCTTTGTCCAGTGGCTTTGGACAACTCTTTTTTATATCTTCAACATCAGAGGCCATGCATCCTTCGACACTCAGTGCAAATGCATCGTATTTACCTGAAAGAATAATATATGATGTATGACTGTCACTACTTTCACTGTAATACACTAATATGAATGAACAGGGTGTCAAATAAACATGTTCTCCCCCGTAACACATCTACATAATGTTGCATGAGCATATTAGTATGATGTCATTACCAGGGCCTAAGATAATCCTTATTCTGTTTAAGACATAAATGTACAATTTTGTACTTACCTTGAAATGGCGCTGTAGAAACTGTTCATTTCTTTATAGGTTAGGAGAACAGTCCCTCCATTACAAGTTAAATGTGCAATAAGTCCTTGCTTCGTCCAGTCCCTTCGGACAACTCAGTTTTTGTTGGCATTCTATGTTTTGTGACTACATATCTTTTTTTAAACAAATAATATTCCCGGTTATACTTTAATAAGAAGCCAATTCATCAGCTTATCTATCTAAGAAATTATGTAATTATCAATATTTTATGAGAGAAAATTTTATTTTTATAATTTTGAGAAATAGTTATTTTTATAATTTTTCTTTTTTTAAAAGACTTTAAGTCTATTTGACAATTAGTTGTTAAATGACCCATGAAATAACTATTACATATACATGTACACATTTTTTATCAGAATGGAAAATCTTATGACCGACATGTAAAAAATCCTAGTTGTGGATTCCAAACCTAGAAGCAGATTTCCAGACAATTTCAAATCAATCTACGAAATTAAAAATTGTCTTGAAACACAATAGACTAACTTTGAAGAAGTGATTTTGATTAGAAAATCCCCTTAGTAGCCTTAATTTCAGGTTGAATAATAATTTCAAGAATAAGTATGTAATAAGTATAAGTATGATGACCTTGTAATGCTGCTGTAGAAGCTGTCCATTTCTATATAGGTTAGGAGAACAGTCCCTCCATTACAAGTTAAATGTGCAATAAGTCCTTGCTTCGTCCAGTCCCTTCGGACAACTCAGTTTTTGTTGGCATTCTATGTTTTGTGACTACATTTTTTAAATCTATCTATCTTATCTATCTAATAAATTATGTAATTAGACTCCAGATTGAAAATCTGGAGTCTATTGTTTTTGCCTGTTTTCTTTATTATTATTAGACTCCAGATGAAATCTGGAGTCTATTGTTTTCGTCAGTTTTCTTATTCTTATTATTCTTATTATTATTATTATTCTAACCCAGTTTTCTCAATAACCATAAGGTTTTTAGTAAAGTCAGTCATTTGGTCAATTTAGGTTCAGAATCTAGTTCCTGGGAAATCGGGTCAAATTTTTATCTAGGTCAAAGGTCAAGAACTAGGTCAAATCCAGTACTTTGTCACTTTTTTCGATTTTCTCGGTCGTCCTTCAATATTTTCGATCCGGTTTTGTTTCATTGTGTTCCTTATAAAAAAGTAGGAAACCTAGGTTCGATTTAGTTTTTTGATATCTCAAACCAATTTCGAGATATCAGTGTCCGAAAACGAGGTCCAAAAAAAAGTTCTCCGAATCAAATGTCCAGGATATTGATGTTATAGGAGATTTTCTCAGGATTCCGAATCTGAAAACGAAATTTCGATCCGACTTCCGGTTCGGAAGTTATGGCGTTTTGAAAACTCAAAAATCGCTAAATGTTGTGCCCATGTTAAGTCAATGGGAAAAAATATTTTTTTGAAGTGAAAAATACGGAAAAAAGACTGAGTTCAGCTTCATATAATCAAAGCCTTTGAAAGAAGGGGACCTCAAAAGCCACCTAGCTTTAAAATTTGGACACCGAAATGCCTAGGTCAAAATCTAGGTCAAATTCATAGGTTTTCCTTATTTTTTCGATTCTGACACTACACTCTAATTATATTCTTCGAAATTGTGTATACATGTAGCCAAGAATATGCTAATAGTGTTAGCCTTTTGCCGTCAGAAAGTATTTTGACCCACTTTTGAGATATGGTGTCCGAAAAGTAGGTCGAAATAAAAAGTTCTCCAAATTTAATATATGAGTTATGAATTAAGGGTAGAATTCTGTCAGGAATCCGAATCTGCAAACCAAATTTCGATCCGACTTCCGGTTCGGAAGTTATGGCGTGTCCGAAAAGTAGGTCAAAATAAAAAAGCTCCAAATTTAACGTATGAGTTATGAATTAGGGGTAGAATTTTGTCAGGAATCCGAATCTTTCAATCGAATGTCGATCCGACTTCCGGTTCGGAAGTTATGGCGTTTTGAAATTTCGGAAAATCGATCTGATGGTATCCTGATAGAAAGTCAAGAGTAGAGAAGAAAATGTTGAAAAATTCATCCATCCTTCCTATCTGATCTTATCCTATCCTTCCTTTCTATCCTTTCTTCGTATCTTTTCTATCCTTTCTTCGTATCTTTTCCTTCCTATCCTTCCTATCCTATCCTTTCTTCCTATTCTATTCTATCCTATCCTTCTTTCTTATTCTATCCTATCGTTCTTTCCTATTCTATCCTATCCTACCTTCCTATTTTATCTATCCATCTCTTTGTAGATGACTCAGCTTATTCTGGATGACTCGGCTTATTCTGGATGACTCGGCTAAAAAAAGTCTAGATCTGGAGTCTGAAATTGAACTTCGTTCAATTTCCAAAATCTAGTTATTATTATTTTTCTTTCTTTTTTCTTCCTCCTCACCAAATTTCTCGTCAACTATAACAGCTTACTTAATCCAACTTACATGGTTAACTAAAGACTGAAACCGGCTTTCTGGGAAATGAGGTCAAATTTTTATCTAGGTCAAAGGTCAAGAACTAGGTCAAATCTTACATTTTCAACATTCTTCATCATATCTTCGTCAATATTCTTCGTAACTCCTTCATCTTTTTTTCATTGTGTAGCTTAGAAAAAGCCGAATCAAAGATATGACATCAGAATTTTGATTACTCTTACCGATTTTGAGATATGGCGTCCGAAATGTAGGTCACGCCTAAACATGCTCCAAATCGAATGTGTGAGCTATGAAAAAGATGTAGAATTTTCTCAGGAATCCAAATCTGCAAACCAAATTTGGATCGGACTTCCGGTTCGGAAGTTATGGCGTTTTGAAAGCTCAAAAATCGCTAAATTTGGTGCCTATGTTAAGTCAATGGGAAAAAGGACTTTTTCGAAGTGTAAAATACAGGATATAGACTGAGTACAGCTTAACATAATGAATGCTTATAAAAGAAGGAGACCTCAAAAGCTACATAGCTTCAAAATTTGGACACCAAAATGCCTAGGTCAAAATCTAGGTCAAATTCATAGTGTTTCCTTATTTTTACGATTCTGACACTACACTTTAATAATTTACTTCCAAATTTTGTATACAGGTAGCAAAGAGTGTGCTAATAGTGTTAGCCTTTTGCCGTCAGAAAGTATTTTGACCCACTTTTGAGATATGGTGTCCGAAAAGTAGGTCAAAATAAAAAGTTCTCCAGATCCAACGTATGAGTTATGAATTAAAGGTAGAATTTTCTCAGGAATCCGAATCTGCAAACCGAATTTCGATCCGACTTCCGGTTCGGAAGTTATGGCGTGTCCAAAAAGTAGGTCAAAATAAAAAAATTCCAAATTTAACGTATGAGTTATGAATTAGGGGTAGAATTTTGTCAGAAATCCGAATCTGCAAACCAAATTTCGATCTGACTTCCGGTTCGAAAGCTATGGCGTTTTGAAAGCTCAAAAATCGCTAAATTTGGTGCCCCATGTTATGTCAATGAGAAAAAGGATTTTTTGAAGTGTAAAATACCAGATATAGACTGAGTACAGCTTAATATTCTGAAAGCCTATAAAAGGAGGGGACCTCGAAGGCTATCTAGCTTTAAAATTTGGACGCAAAAATGCCTTGGTCAAAATCTAGGTCAAATTTATAGTTTTAACTTATTTTTGCGATTCTGACACTACACTTTAATTATTTGCTTCAAAATTTTGTATACAGGTAGCAAAGAGTGTGCTTATAGTGTTAGCCTTTTGCCGTCAGAAAGTATTTTGACCCAATTTTGAGATATAGTGTCCGAAAAGTAGGTCAACATGAAAGTTTCTCCAAATTTAACGTATGAGTTATGAATTAAGGGTAGAATTTTCTCAGGAATCCGAATCTGCAAATCAAATTTCAATCCGACACCCGGTTTGGAAGTAATGGTGTTTTGAAAAATTAAAAAATTGGTATTTTGATATCCAATTTTATGTCAATTATCTTTGTCACTATTTGTCGTTATTCCTTTATCTTTTTTTCATCATGTAGCTTAAAGACAGTCCTTTCATTATTGTAACTGTCTTTTTTGATTACTCTTACCGATTTTGAGGAATGGCGTCCGGAAAGTAGGTCAACATAAAAAGTTCTCAAAATTTAATGTATGAGTTATGACACAAACATAGAATTTTCTCAGAAATTCGAATCTGCAAACCAAATTTCGACCCAAATTCTGGTTAGATAGTTATAGCTGTTTGAAGTCTCGAAAAGTCGATATTATGATATCCCCATGTTAAGCCAATGTAGACGAAGATAAGCTACTTAAGAGTTGTCTAAATGTCTGTATTCTAGATGACTCAGCTTATTCTGAATGGCTCAGCTTACAGTATTTTGGATGACTCAGCTTACAAAAAGTTTTTAATCTGGAGTCTTAAATTGAACTTGTTCAATTTACATGTCTAGTTATCAATACTTTATGACAGAAAACTTTATTTTTATAATTTTGAGAAATAGTTGATTATGCTTTACACTCACCCAAAAGAATGAACTTCCTGTCAACACAACTTGCCAAAACCTCATCTTGTAGTGCTTCTGGGTAGTCTTCAATATCTGGACATATGTACATACGCTAGAATGCATAGAATGATGGATTTCCAACATATGGAGCATTCATGAAGTTGAACATCTTGAATGTTTTGGCATAATTGTTTCCAGAAAATGCAATGGCTGAAGATATCAGCAGATCACCTATCCCAACCCCATGAACAAATTGTTGGCAATACCATCTATTGACATACATCAAGGCAACACAAATTTCCATCATTATAATACTCTGTAGACGGAAGAGCCTATAGGCAATTGCCCAAAAAAGGTTATTTCCATCATCCACAAAAGGCACTCTGGATATACAATATTTGTGGCAGATATACAATTTGCTTTTGCATGACCTTCGTGATAAATACGGCGTTGGAGAAATTATGTGGTTGGAATAGGTTTGAAAATGGCGCCGTTTTAACTTGGTTAAAAAACAAATGCTAACAATGTGGTGCGATATGCGAATGGTACAAAATTGCACGCAACTGTATTGAGAGTAGGCTACTTAAAGTACTCCATAAGTGTACATGAAATTATATCTCGATAAAATGAACAGAACACACGTTGTTATTTAATGGTACATTTTCAATAAAAATATGGTCATTTTAATGATTTTGTATTCGAACATTATTTTTCAAAGGCTGTAAAAAGCGACGTGACAGCTGCCTCATTTGCCTCAACTAGCTTGAGCTTGCGTTATTGACAACTGATACTTGATAGCAGTCTGGAAGGTATTTTTTTTATTTATTTAATTTTATAGCATCCACGTTACGCATTGTTGCAAATTGTTGGATATTATTCCCACTTATTGCAGGAATTCTTAGTTATACATGTAATTAGATATCACTTGTCGCATACTGACTTTGGAGCATGGAATCCTGAATCCGCCACTCCTTGCAGAATATACTGTATAAGTGTAAGTGGATAGGATGTGATTGCAACAGGTACATCATCTTCGCCATCACTTTCAGAATCAAAAGCTATATCTAAGTCTGGAGATTGGAAAGGTGGTTGTTCTTGTTTATTCGTTCATCACGGATACAAAGTCGAGCTACATTTTTAGTGTTTGTGATTTGTTTGCCATTTTCCCTCACCAGTTTTGAATTAACTAAACAATTCACTATTCAGTTTTATTGTAACTTCTTATGTGGAAATTATTACTACTTCCACAATGAATGTCCTTTTGGGCTAATATACTTACTGTTTCTGATATTTCGTATGTGCATCTTAGTGAAACATTGTCATTGTATCTCCCGGTTTCTAAGTTAGTAATGGTAACAATATCCCCATTCCCAAAACGAGTTAATTTCGTGGCCTAGATTAGTTAACTCATACATTTACCAGTGCACATATCAACACACCATTGCATCAAATATGTCAAAATAGTTTTTCTCTCTTTGTTTTGATATGCCTCATCTTAAAGTTATTAAGTTCTGTCAGAGTGAATTTCTTTGCCCAGAGAATACCAATGTTGAGTTCAAAGTTCCAGTAGAATATCAAATCAAGATAAGTATATCTGCCAACAAGCTTTAAAAATCCAATGAATCCTTCAATAGATGTAAGGAACAGGATTTTTTTCATTTAAAGTTCAGATCATTGTATATGTTGACAAAATATTGTAAAATTATAAGTCCATAAGAATAAGAATAATTTCTCAAGGGTTCAGAATAAACACTGATAAAATACTAATTAGGTTATCTAATTATCTACCTTCACATTAGTCCTTGCCTCTCGTACTCTCTGGAGTGTCTATGTCCGTCCCTGTTGTTCAGTACTATTTGTCTTTTTCTTCTGTGTACTGCCCATGTCTTAATGTCTTGTCTCCTGTTCAACTGTATCATCTGTCTGTCCCTGTTCGCCTTTATCATCTGTCTGTCCCTGTATCATCTGTCTGTCCCTGTTTGAGTGTCATCTCTCTAGCTGTTCCTGTTTTGTCTGGTGCTGTTTTGATGTCTGCCCTGGCTTTTATTGAACCAGGCTTCACATTTTCCAATAAAAAAATTTGTATCATACTGAAATTTAAAATTAAAATAATCTGTATAGAATTCTCTCAAATCTTTCCATAGACGTTCAGTGCTTTGGTTATGAACAGAGGCCAAGTGCCACATCCTCGTCCCCTAAGCTGTATCATAGCCTGACCAACTAACTCTTCTCTGTTCTGACAATTGAAGGCCAGTGAACTTCCTTTACTGCCTTCTCAAATAACTTGAACACAGTCTCTGCCAATTGTACTCTCTAATGAATGTCTTGAGTAGCAATCTTTTCCTCCATGAAGGACTATTCAACTGTAATCAGTCTAGTCAAATTAAAATTTGATCCAATTCAGACACTTATTTATTTAATTTAATTCCTTTGAAAATAATTTCAAAGGTAAACCTACAGTATAATATTTGCCGAAATAAGACCGTATGCTAAAGGTTAATCTTGCTGTACAATTTTAGTGAAATCAATACAATATTTGTATGTTAAGTCGAAAGTGGCATTGTGACAGTTAAAATTAGCACATTCCATTTTGATTTTTTGCAATATTTTTTATTCATAAGTTCTTATTATAAGTACATAATTAGCCATGCATGTATGCAGTAGAGATGATAACTTGCATAAAGATGTTTGTTTTGATTTTCAACCATAAGGAGAGAATATTTCTTCCCTAATGTGATGGTTATTAATCATGAATGTCCTGATTACAGTGTGGTCACATGTTCAATATATTCTGAACAAAAATGCCCATTTGGTGTCTTGTCCTCTTCCATTCTTATTTTATGTTTGTTCAAGGCATTCATGAAGTCATTGATGCTGCTGGGAATGACGAAAGGAAAACATTGAGACAGAAAAAGTCTTTCGTCGTCGATATAAAATTAGCAGCGCTCTTCCAATGACTGTAAAAGACATAAAAAGTTCTAGTAGTCTCTACAAAATTCTCTTAGATCCTTCCATAGACGTTCAATACATTGGTTATGAACAGAGGCACTTTCAGCCAAGTGCCACATCCTTCTCCCCTAAACTGTATTATAGCATTACCGACTAATGTGTTTTCACAATTCTCTTGTCTGTTCTGACTATTGAAGGCCATTATGAACTTCCTTTACTGCCCTGTTAAATTATTTGTACTCGTACCAGTGAATGTCATAAGTTTTCAGTAGCAATCTATTCCTCAAGTCGGATATTTTTTGTACAATGAACATTAGCAAAAGCGCTATTAACCGACATATAGGCATAGAAATCTTTAAAATAAAATTTTAAAACATGTAACAGCGTTAACAAGATAAATACTAAAATATCATATGTCATGTTAAAATACTTTTACATAGTGACATAGAGAATCTGAAAGGTTTACATTTACATATTGCACATTTGCAGTTTTCACCGTTCCATGATTTAATAAGTTTTTTGAACTCTGTTAGAGAAACACAATTTCTGAGATCATTGGGTAGATTGTTCCATATAAAGCATCCATCAACTCTAAAAGAGGGTCTGCCATGTGTTACTGTATTGAAAGATGGAACATTTAGAGTATTTTTGTGACGTAAATTGTAACTAGATGTACGCTCCTGTAGTATGTCGTTAAGGTAACTAGAAGACTGATTATTTATGATTTTAAAAGTTTCTATTGCTATCTGCCTTTGTCTACCTACAGTTAAGGTGGGTAGGCCTGATTTGTCTAAAAGAGTATCATAATCAGACTCATAGTCCTTGTAAACAAATCAGAGACATCATTCTTGGAGCTTTTCCAATTTTAGAGCATTTGTCTGAATGAATGACTACTCTCCTTGTAATCAGACTAGTCAAATTAAGCTTTGATCCGATTCAGACAGTAATGCCCTTAGATATTATTTTGAAGCCTGTGTGAGGTAAACCTACGATGTTAGTTTGTGATTGTCAGTGATGTGCCGTACACTCCCTGGACCTTAAAAATGATTTTATTAGACAATTATATTAAAGTTTAGCAACAATATTTACCCCAAATCCTTGATATTGGATGCAATATTTTATCATCTGTGTTATACTTGAAATTATGTCAATGTGAATTTCCAACAAGATGTTTTCCAAATGAACGTTATGCAGATAGTTCAATTACAAAGGGAGAGTTTTGCCATTAGATATTGTTTGAACCATCTTAAAGCATGCGCTTGTTGTTTCACTTGTAACACCAGCTGACATTTTAATTTTTTCAAAGATTGCTTCTGGATTTCCCAGAAGTATTTGATTGCAAACATCCAATTTAGAAAATTGATGAATATAATTTTGTCTTCAAACTGACAATATCATTTAAGCTAATTGTCCATTTCTTGCTTGTAAAAACTGTTAGATTTGAAAAATGGACATCAGGTATAGATATATTTGCCAAGTACAACTGACAATACAACATGTAGGAATAAAGCATGTATATAAACATTTGGTCAGATTTTACATCTGTGTTTTGACTCCTCAAAAAACTTTCCATCCATACTGTGAATCAACAATTGCTCCAAAACGCTGGCTCTTAAACAACCAACTAATCCAGACATTATATCATATTCTAACTGCCTCGTGAAGTTGCCTGTGTCGCACTTAAACCTTTAAGATGAATTAAACAACATTGTTGAGTCAATTTTCTACATCCATGGTTTGACTCCTTCAAAGACCTCCCTTCCATACTGCATTTCTCTTTATTTCTTATTTCTTTCTTCAAAGACCTCCCTTCCATACTGCATTTCTCTTTATTTCTTAAAAATCATAAATAAATTTACATATTAATCACGGCGTAATCACCCAGAAAGGGCATTTCTACTGCCGCTTAAAGTGAATTTAAATTACAATATAATTACATTTAGTCATAGTTAGTATTAGAAAGATGAAGATTTGAACTATAATTTTTACATGATTATGGAGGCCTCAGGCTATTAACATTATCTTGGGATAAAAAATGTAAGACCGATGCAGGGTCAACTGAATCATACCCCCCAATTGTTGATAATTAATGGGTTTTCTCCTGTTCAGCTCTTTAGATAGTATTTTTGATATTTTCTTTGATTCTGTCTTTCAACAAATTGACTTGTGTCTTTCTTATCAACATCTGTTTGAATCAATGAATGGAGAGTGGGTAAGATTGTACAGAGATCTCTTTTAAATGTTGTTGACAAAGTGTGAATAGGAATATAGCGTGTTGATAGCAACAAGATAAAATATGTTGTTAAAGTGATGTTACTTTAGACAGCACAACATCCTCTGATATTCAATGTATATATTTTTTTCGCAAATATTGTTGGCTCCATATCTTCAAGCCTTTAAAGGGATGTGACATTTTTTTCGATAGGTGACATGCTTTGAGTACTAAATAAGTTTTGTACCCAAGCACATTGTCATCACAGTCATTTGCATTTTTAGACAGCCATGACAACCATCACTCATTATTGTAGTTCCACCTTGAATATTCATAGGTACAATCCAATTTCAAGATGAACCGTCTCCTCCATTGATTCCTTATGGAGGTTATTGATAACCTGTAGATGAGTTTATTTTGAAACCAGTCTAAATGAAGCTGTGACAGACACATTCCAGCACACTCTGTTAATCTTTTGTACTGAGAGGGAAGAGTCCCTGATGTGAAGAATCCACGAAAAAAATCACCAATAATTTTTTATTTGAAAGATATGCAGATGATTTCCACTAGAACTTGTAATTTGGTTCTCTTTTACATTTCAGTCAAGTCTGTGCAGCATTTTCGTACTCTGCCCATGCATCTGATTTTTGAGTGACTGTTTTTCTGTTTTCTATGCAGTTGATTTGACACCATTCTGATAGCTATTTTCATAGTTACCATTACCATTTATAATTCACTTATATTATCACAATTGAACTATTGTAACATCATATGGGGTAATGCATGTAAAACCTTTTTGAATAAATTGCTTTTGTTACAAAAACATGCAGTGAGAATAATCACAAATTCTGACTTTTTAGCACATAGCCCACCTCTTTTTAAACAACTCAATTTTCTAGATATTTTTGACATACATAAGCTTGAAGTTGCAAAATTTCTTTATCAATACACAACAAAACCCGATGGCTTTCCTTTTGACATATTTGAAAATTATTTTACTCCAAATTTGATATTTCACGAACATGAGACAAGATTCCAAAATTGCCTTCACATGAAAAAATTTAGAACAATTATAGGTCAAAACTCAATAAAATATTCAGGTGCTCAGCTTTGAAATAATCTGCCAACTTCTTTGAAAACATTACCTTCCATTAACTGTTTTAAAAAGAATTTTTAAAATTCATATGACATCAACCTATTCTGAACTGAATTACTGACAAACATATATGTAGATTTTATATATTGTTATCAATTTTATTCTCATTTAACTGAGTAAATATTTTTAAATTGTTCTATTTTTCTCATTTCCATTTGACTCAGGTTATATTTAAATGTTTTCACGCTGATACACTTATTAAAAGTGTCAAGTGTTATTATGTATTTGATTTTAATTTTAGAGAATAAATATTTTTAATAAAAAAATAAAAAAAAGTTTCATTTATCTGACTTTGTGGATCAATAATGTATTTACCATACTCTAACAAAGTTAGGT
The DNA here is from genome assembly GCA_903813345.2 of Owenia fusiformis. Taxonomy (NCBI): domain Eukaryota; kingdom Metazoa; phylum Annelida; class Polychaeta; order Sabellida; family Oweniidae; genus Owenia; species Owenia fusiformis. The sequence continues at coordinate 23,992,690 of CAIIXF020000004.1, forward strand.
TATAATCAGACCATTTTGGAAACAATTCTAACTTTTATATGTGTACATCATTCTTGGAAATTACTATAATGAAAGTAGACTATTGGTATGCACTATACAAGTATGTGTACAGTGTACATGGTAACTGAAGAAATTGGCAAGATATGGTTATACAATTTCTCATGTACAGACCTCCCCCCGATGCCCTCACTCTAGGACAAAGTTTGTGGCTTTATTTAATGTAGTTTTTCCAGGAAAGGGTGTTAAATAATCATGAATCCTCTGATGCATCTGTTTTATAGGACACATTTATATGAGACTCCATTAATCATTCCAACAGTACATACACCTTTTTACTAGGACATGCATGGTATACTTTATAACATCATACATTATAGATAATGTTGAAAAACAAAACATTTATTCATTTTCACTCTTTTATATACTATTTAATGCAGTTAATTCTATATATTCCTTTCGCCTTGTTTATATTGTATCATATGTCTTTTAATTTGTTTAATTTTGAAGGTGAATGGACAGTGTTCCATGATCTCCATCCGACAAACAATGCATTTTTGGAAACATACGCAACATCTCTTGATTTCTGCCAATCATATCTAGTGTTACATCTTGGCCACCTATAAAGAAATGTAAATTTGTTGTGGTTCAATGTTCCTCATTGGGGCATGTACATGGGCACACAACCCGACCAATGTAAACTCCTTCGTGGAAGCCTACCCCATAATTATTCCATCTTGAAGGATTTTCTTTCTTGTTATTTTTGGGCCCAAAATCTGTTTTCTCCACATGAATTGGGCAATATAGATTCCAAAATGGCATTAGTGGGGATTTTTCAAAATTTTGGGCGTTATTTTTTTTAAAAGTGTTGGCAGTGGGGTTCAAGATCACCCCCCCTACCACCCCCCTACTACTTCTCATATGAGAAGAACTCATATGATAAACTTAAGGAATAAAGACTGAGACCGAGGTTTTTTGGGAGTCCTTTTGATATCATACAAGGGCCGATCAAAAAGTTTCTTACCGTTGGCTCTCAATTTTATAATAAATAAAATAAATAATTTTATGGTTAGTTTGCTTGAAACTGTACGAGTTTTATATACATTGGTTCATTGGTAGTGACACAGAGTCAATTCTCATCATCTGGGGCTAAGATATTCAGTTTCCTGGTAAACACAATAAACCAATGCAATATGGTTGCCTGTTTAACTTGGGTCATGTGAGAAGGCTGGAACCTCCAACTGAAATTGTCAAATCACATTGAAATCTCCTCTTGCAGTTTGAGTAGTAGTGTCCTATGGTGCTGATGTGTTTAATCTCCTTGGCTTTTACTGGGTTAGATATGGTCGCTGCTGCATTCTTACTGACAATTTTGTAATCACTCAAGTTTAAAGAGTCATAATGCGTAGTCATTTTGAACTTATAACATTTTGAGTCAGTCACTATGCATGATGTGTTGGCACTGTTTCTTGTTACAGCAGACATATGAAAAATATGGCCGAATTGCTACGACTAGATGTAGTAGAATGGAGTGGGTTGGTTGGAATATCTTGATAGATTACCACAAATACACATGAAATTGAGATAAAATCTTTAAAAGTTTATTATATCAAAAATATATTCAATATCAATATCAAAATACTCAAATTATGAATCTGAATAAAACAATTCAGATATAAATACCAAAACTGAATCTGAATAAAATAGTTCAGATATGAATATCAAATAATTATATAACCTTTACTGACATAAACCAAATCGAGACTCAAATCACATTGGAAATCACATTTGGGAGTCTAGAATGAAATAATGAAAATATTTTCGATGCAATAGTGCTTGGATCTACATACCGTATGACAATTTAATGACGTACAATAATCTATAAAATATATTCAGACAAAATATCACAGTTTTATATAAAATTAAGGCTCAATTCATGTTAAATTAACTCACAACAGTAATGTATTTAAAGTGAGATTCAACTATGATTGTAATAATATTTATTTATCACAGTATTAATAAAATTCACTCTTGGAAATCTCATAAAAGTAAGTTTGAACTTGTTATTAAGAATTAATTCGTTTACTGCATAATATAATATTGCACATTTTTTCATACTCACTATTTCGATTATCTTGTTTTGAAGGTTTTATCTATCAGTTTTAGGATTGAGTAATCTGTTTTTGTGTTAGCTTCTAACTGGTTTGTGTGGTATATCTGGTTAGGAATAGTACCCTTGGAATTTTCTAAGAAAGGAAGGTATTGTACAAGCAGCTTTAACAAATGGTAATCATAGTTGTCTATTGTTCTTAGCACTCTTGTGCTGATCGCAGAAAAACTGTTGCTGACTGTTCTTTTGTCCTCTCGTGGCATTATTGCATTCACATCATCTGGGGCTAAGATATTCAGTTTCCTGTTAAGCAAGATAAACCAATACAACATGGTTGCCTGTTGAACTTGAGTCATATGAGAAGGCTGGATACTCCAAATGAAATCGTCAAATCACATTGAAATCTCCTCAGTGCCTCATGGTGCTAATGTATAATCTCCATGGCTTTTACTGGGTTAGATATGGTCATTGCTGCCTTCTTACTGACAATTTCGTAATGACTCAAGTTTATAAAGTGATTAACGAGTGGTACTTTTTGAATTTATTTTATAGCATTTTGATTCAGTCACTTTGCATGATGTTTGGGCACTGTTTCTTGCTACAGGAGACATAACTGGAGAATTGAGACGCATAATATCACTACCTCTCACTGGACAGAAAGAAGCCCACTATACATAATGGACAAAGATTGTAAAGGAATGGGAGTAAAATCCTGATAAATAGCATAATCATCTACACAAGCCATTCTATGAGCCAAACATACTGTAATGCCAAATAGTGGAACATTCTTCTTTTGTTATAGGGAAATACAAATACCTCTTCTCACCTTCAAGGATTTCACAGTATAGCTTGTCTAATATTGTGGATAGGGTAGCCCTCTGGTAATCTGTCTTTACATGACACATTCTATGAATTTTTGCTTGAGTATATTCCTAGAGCATAAAGCATATTTATAACAGGGGCGTAGTCAATGTATTATTTACAGCTTCAATTATATGCATATACCAAGGTTTCAAATGGCAAAATACATGTCCAATGACAACTGTCTGTACGTCCATACCAAAAATCAAATAGTTAGTAAAACTAAATGTGGCTGTTACTTGACATCAAGGTAATTTCGACCTAATTGAAGAAAAACCATCGTAGGCTTGAAATCATTAACCGCTCGGTTAAATAAAAAAAAATCTTTTCCTGATACTTCTTGTCAATCTTCACATACGATTAAAATTTTCTGCCTCTAATTCCCACATGATTTATTTTAAATTTGCAGGAATTAAGTTCCAAATTGTTCATATGTGCCTTTTGGAAGTCATCTAGCCAATGTACCAAAGAATGGCCGAAAATTAGGAGAATTAAGTTAATAAGTTCTGTGTGTCTCCATTTGTTATCTTCATCTGAGTCAGTGACCAGAAGTGTTACTCAGGATAAGCATTCATAAAGCATACATATTCGCAATGGAAAAAAACTTATTCCCTGAAAGGAAAATAAAATCCCAAAATATGAATAATTATTGAAAATGAAAATTAACCATAATTCACTGAAATCAACCAATTCTGATGATCACCCAGCCCATTGCCAGGTATGGTCAGTATATACTGACAGGTATACTTTCAGTCTATACTGACAGGTCAACTTTTAGTCTAGTTTCAGTATACTTTCAGTATATGTCCCATGTTATGATTCCATTGACAGGTATGTTTCAATTATGGTAATTAGACCTACCAGTATGGTTTCAGTATACTTTCAGTATAAACCAATGGGTATGCATTCAGTATACTTTCAGTATATACATACCAGTATGGTTTCAGTATAATTTCAGTATATACCAACGAGTATACATTCAGTATATACATTTAGGTATACTTTCAGTATGGTATCAGTATATACCTATAGGTCGACATTTAGTCTATACTGACAGTCTTAACATGTCAGTCTGTAGACTGATATGGATGAATATTACTCTACTAATGAGATACCTTAAATTTAGATCATTCTGCAGATGAGAAAAATTAGTACATGTAATTTGGATAGCAGTCTTATTTTCTAGCATTACATTATCTAATTAATTAGATGCAGGATTATGAAGACTTCTAAAAGACAGACCACAAATAAATTAATATTCTTATATTAACTATATTCAAGTTTTGTTCATGATGTATTTTTGATGCAAAGTTTTAATTTTCAAATTTTAACTGTATTTCTTTTTTAAATTTTACTATGACTGTATCTTTCATATCTTTCTCTCATTTTTTGTGTTTTCAATGTATAAAACATTCAATGTAATTATGAGCAGGAATGCTCCCCTGCCACCTAGTCTGGTAGGACAGGTTGTGGAAACAAATGGTCATAAAATAGAACTTACATATGAATAATTGTTGACTTATAGTTTTATCATGAATTTTGCATTTGCCGTTTATATTATAAAATGATAAAGTAAAACTGGTATACGTTCAGTCTAATCATTATTTATCAGAGTTTATTTGGTATGCTTTCAGTATACTATTGAAAATCATAGGTAAAACTGGTATGCTTTCAGTATATTCAGTATTTATCAGAGTTTGTTTGGTATGCTTTCAGTATACTATTGAAAATCATAAGTAAAACAGGTATACTTTCAGTATATTCAGTATCTTCATACCTATTTACAGATCTATATTCAGTATATATACCTATTAATTGGTATGGTATCAGTCTTGTATCAGTATAGACCTATCAACAAGGTATACTTTTAGTATACTTTTGGTATAGACTGACTATACCTGGCAATAGGCTGGGCATGATGGAACAATCTCATATTACTTAAGTTCTTTTGGAAAACTGACATTGTTCTCCCTAATTGTTCCACATACATGTCTCCTGATTAAACAGATCTTTTGTAAGCTGTTTTCCACTATACCAACTATCGTAATAGACGTTATAACCCTGGTCTTGCGGTCGAGAAAGGAGTTTTAGGACTGCTTCGTATGCAAGACTAACATGTTTAAGAATCCATCGACAGGTTAACCATGAAGCTCACCCGGTTGACCAGGAAGCTCACCCGGTTGACCAGGAAGCTCACCCGGTTGACAATACATACATAGCCTGGACAGAATTGTTCAATGGTCACTTTTTCTTTAATAACTTTTTAGTTTTCAGTATTATCAAAATCAGATTACATATTTGAAAACAGAGTGAAATTCTGACATACAACAAAATATTTAAGGAACATCTCTTAATTTGTGGATATTATATGCATTCATTGTATGAGTGACACAAATACATAATTCACCATTTTGCCTCATATTTGTTCAAAATGGCAGCTAATTTCGTGAATTTGAATGTTCAGTTGAGAGTTAATATTTAAGGATTGTCATCCTATAAGGTCATGCTGTCACCTTTACAGTCCTGATAAATGCAGTCATTACCTCATTACAAAGCAGCAGTCTATATGACTTCGTATACCGCGTAGGCCTATGACATTTCGTAAATATAGATTTCTAATGAAAATTCAAATTCACAAAACATGCCACAATTTTTGAACAAATATGAGACAAAATGGGAATGCCTTTGGGCGACTGGATGGATTTATATTACGATCTGTTTATGAAGCAATAAATATAGGGTGTCTCAAAAAAATGTACCCAAAAGTATATCAACACCACAGACAAACCAATCAATATTTTCAGACATTTTTTGCATGGTCGTGTAGATAAAAGATGAAAGTTTTTCCCCCATGCACAGTTTTTAATTCAGTTTTGCCTTTTTGATACTTTAACCCGTTACCTTGTACACCACATATTCAATGTAACCTCATATTTCGATGACAGTCTGCATCCTTACTACTACATTTTTTTTATTTTTTTTTTATTTATTTATTCTTATTTAATCATATCTTTACAATAGGTTACAATAAACGGTGACACATAATGTGTATATTCCCGTGTTTTATAATAATACACTGTTGCTCATAAATATGGAATATTAGATTTGGCAGCTCAGAATTCAAATTTTGGAGTAAGAGAACATTTATTTGGAGTCGGTTCAGACAATTATTTTCTAGGCAAATCATAACCACATATTTCATCTACAAATCAACATTTTTTTGAGAAAAAATATGCACATTTAAATTTAGAAAATTACTGTTATTTAAACAGGGGTAAGCTAAGATTTTTAGCATTTTCAAAACGCCCCGATCCAAATCGTCATGTTAAACAGATCAAACAAAATAAACATCTGGTCATGAAGATTGAAGTGGCCTCTATCCAATGATAGCACTAATATGCGTTATGTCCTCTTTGTGCTGCAATCAGAGCATCAACCCTACTGGACCAGCATGAATGAAACATCTGACCTTCTAAGTGAAATAAGGCCCAATTCCTCTATCTGAGCAGTGCGTAACGTGTCTAAATTTTGAGGTTGGGGTCCAAGTCACGAATCTCATTACCAAGGTCGTCCCGCATTTGCTCTGCATTAGCCTGATTGGCTGACTTTTGTGACCATGGTAGCTGGTCCACATTGCCTGCCCTGATGTAATCCAACATGATGCCACTAGCATATGCAACAGCATGATCATTCTGCAGATGAATGTTGCCCCAAAACACTCTTGTTTACATGTGGTACTTGATGGAGGTGCAAAAGGTCAATTTACTCTGAAATTATGTTTGGGAATTACCAAGGGGGTGCAACTTCTGTAGTACTGCTCCAAACAACCTCTGTAATACTGCTCCAAACATAAATAGGGTCGCCTTCGTGTGGACTGCCACATCAGTAAGTGTCCTTATTATCTCTTTCCCCTGGTCTACGACAGAAACGAACACAATTATCAACTTTGTGGAGGACATATCTTATTTCTTCACATGCTGTCATATGACAAAAAAGATTAGGTCCAACGTTTTAGTGCTTTCCTGCCCATTGAAGGCACCTTTCTTTGGTATGATCAGTCAACTGTGGTTTATTTACAGGTCTCATGGCCTTGCATCCGTTCTAAAGAAATCACTGGTCGTCTATAGCTCTGGAACACAGGTTTTGAGGTGAGACAGCCATTCATCTCGTAGACTACTGGTTGACTTAAAGCGATTTTGATGACATAAATGCAGCAGATGGTGGTCTTTTCTTACATTATTCTCTCTAGGGCTGCTATTTCTGTGACCTGGAGTCACATTCCAGTGCCTTTGGTACTACTGCAGAATTTTAGAGACTGTTCCTGACACACCACTAGGGTCCTGGCAATGGCAGTTTGTTTCATGCCAGAGAGCGCCATCCCCATGACCTGCCATGCTCTTTTTCGCTTATTTATTGGGGCATGCCTTCTAAAAACTCTTACAACTCTAAATTAAAGTTTTATAAAATGTGCACAATGATTACAACTAAGATTTGGACACCTCTTTCAAGTTACCAATATCATGAGGTCATGGGGTCACCTGAGTGAATACAAGTTTAATCAACCATAAATGTTTTAACTTTTCATACCAATCAGTTTTATATGCAAAACTGATGAGGGAATGAGAACACATTACAAATTTTCATCAAAATTTTATCATTTTGTAGAAATTCCATCAAACAGTTCGTATCTATAAAATATTCCATATTTATGAGCAACAGTGTACATGAACAGATGGGGGATCTGCTTGTGCAATAATGCATACTATTTGTTTCTGCTTAAATAGTGTGTGTCATATTAAGCCCGCAAATCATTATAAAACTAACATAGACTATGAATGATACTATTGATTAAGAAGGTACTTTTTGAGTTCTTTTTTCATAATGAAGATGCTTTCAGATGATTTCATTTCATCAGTTAATTCATTCCAAATTATCGGTGCAGTGAAAGACAACATAGCTCTAGCATAATTTGTTCGTACTTTGGGCTTGTCATAAGATTTGTTCATCACATTTGATATTTCTGGTGGAATGTTTTGATTTCTGTTTGGATGCTGGTCTTAAGTTGTTATGGGTCTCTTAGACTGAGTTTAGCATAAAATTGGTCCTTCAAATAGCCTCAGAGAAAAAGTATGGGCCGTCAAATATGGTCAATAGGGAGGCCCTCACAATGTCTTATAGCCCCCTTATACAGAGAGGTCGGAGGTTCAAGAAACTGCATTGGCTGGGATTCTAGTGTAGCTTTTGTTGTGTGGATCAATTTGAGACCACTGTGTTTTCATTTGGATATAATTTGGTCTCCAGGCTAGCCTGCCTAAGTCTGGAAGGTAACTCCTGAATCATTTGCCGATAATTGACCTGATTATCCATGTTTGTTCTGCCATTGTCATCCTCAAACATCTTTCTCTGTGGCTATCTGAAGGAGTCTTTTAATGCTCATTCCAAGCAAAAAGACCTAGAACAACTTAAGGGCAACATCCAAAGAGAAATCCAAAACATTCCACCGGAATTATTATCAAATGTGATGAACAATGTAGCAGTAGGCTGTCATCGGAATATGAGGTTACATCGATAATGCGGTATAAAAGGTAAATGGTTAAAGCATCAAAAAGACAAGACTGAAATAAAAATGGTGTATTGAGAAGAAAACTTTCATGTTTTGGCTACATGACCATGCAAAAAATGTCTGAAAATATTGATTGGTTTATCTGTGCTCTTGATATACTTTTGGGTACATTTTTTTGAGACACCCGATATATCTTAATAAAAAAAACAATTCGACCCTTTTCTGTGAAACATTGTCATGAATATTAATTTGGCATGCTGGTTTTCTTCAACTTTGGATTTTAATCCATTGAATTTATTTGTTTCAAGTTGATCCTTGTTGCCTGATAAATTGTTTTCTCCTATTTGAAAAAACAATTAAATTGAAATTCTTGGGCTTGAATTTTGGAATGCTTTTTAAGTTTATGAATATCCATTCCCCAGAAATGCAACAATAGTTCAAGATGTCAACTTCGCCCAGACCCAGGCAATTTGGACATTCTTGGGATAGTCTGAATCGCTTAGGGGGGAGGAGTTTCTAGCCTTGAAATAAAGCTGTGCCCCACAAGTAATACTCTTATGTTGTTTTTCCTGCAATAAATATATTAAGGTAAATATTAAGTATGGCACTACATATTCCGGTTATTCATACATTCTAAATAATTTTTAACCCTAAATAACAAGCTAGGTGCCCTAATGCCCTTTTGCCCTTTTTGTCCCAAATTGAAAGATGTAGCCAATGCAGGGAATGAGGCATGTTTACCGACAATAGGACATGGTCATGAATTTTGGTCATGGGTTTTGATCAAATTGGCAAAAATACACATTGACCTTAAAATCATTTTTGCTTTCAACTATATAAAGTGCAAGAACAAAATCATATGGCACCGCCTATATCAAGAGTTTAAGATGTTAATGGAGTCTTCAACAGGTAGAAGATTAACAATCTTTTCAAAAAAATTATCTCTTGTTGTGCTTAGAGATGAACATTCTAAAATGAAGTGTTTGACAATGTCGTTTGTTGTTTTGGCACAGGCTAGACAATACTGTTCTTCTTCAGTAGAGAGTACAATGAGATATAATAATTGGGCATATTCCCGTAATCTGGAGGGATCCATTATCCCATGATCTGGAGGGATCCATTATCCCATGATCTGGAGGGATCCATTATCCCATGTTTCCAATGAATGTCATATAATCTTAAATTACCATTTTATTTATTACCCATAAGACCCACTAACTGGGGCCTTCAAAAATTTTGGTCCCAAAAATTGTTTATCTGACCACGAGTGTGCTAAACTAGCCGGCAAGTTTTGAAGGTAGATGTCTTTTATTTTGATAGAAATCTGCTTTCAAAGGGCTCCAAAATGATATATGACACAAATTATGGAGACATTGGTATATGTCTGGCTAAGTAGGGTCCCTCACTTTCGGAACACACTGTACATCACTGTGCTGTACCCAAACTGCGCGCATACAATGCATGCAGTTTGAATCTCTGACAAACTGCGCGCATATTTAAAAATGGCAGACTGGAAGGACATGACTATCATAAGGATTAAAAGTACTGGAAATACAAGGTTAGTTTTGTTTATCAGACATTACCATTATGTGGAGACTAGCTTACTTTACAAGTTGCTCTCAATTTTTTTCCTAGTGTAAACCTAGTTATCTCAATATAAGGTTCCTAAGGAGCTTTCTTTTTCAAAATATACAGTGTTGCATCATATAATGTCTGTTTGTCGCGATTTGAAGTCTATTTAGCCCTTGTGTTTGCATATACTGAAGGATACAGGATTGCTGCATGTACTTTAAGTAATATAGTATTTTCTATTTCTGTGAAAAGTGCAACATCTTAACTTATGTGTCGGTAATCGAAAAAAATGATGACAAATTTTTATTTATCTGCTTATATTTTAAAACCTACATTCATCTAGACATAACTTTTGCTATCACATGGTAGAACCATATAATTGCCACCGAATGGACCTTTGAAACTATAAAACAATGCAGAATAAATGTCTCAGAATGACGTTTGAAATTACTTGTATGATGCAATGTTGATATGTGCGCAGTTTGACAGTGTTACGAACTGCATGCATAGTATGCACGCTGTTTAGATACCGCGGGGTGTACATTATGAATGCCTCCAACAAGTGAAATATTTAGTAGAAGATTAAGATTGTGAAATACTGTATTTTGGAGAGGTACAAGTGAAATATTTAGAAGTACAAGTGAAATATTTAGTTGTAGTAGAAGTACAAGTAAAAATGAAGGAAAGCTACAAGTGAAATATTAGATATGTGAACTATTAAGTAGAAGTTCAAGTGAAATATTTAGGAAAAGTACAAGGGAAATCATAATTAAAACTACAAGTGAAATATATAGCAGAAGCTCAAGATTGTGAAATACTGTATTTTGGAGAGGTACAAGTGAAATATTTAGAAGTACAAGTGAAATATTTAGTTGTAGTAGAAGTACAAGTAAAAATGAAGGAAAGCTACAAGTGAAATATTAGATATGTGAACTATTAAGTAGAAGTACAAGTGAAATATTAGATAGAATCACGAGTGAAATATTAAGAGGAAGTACAAGTGAGATGTTTATATACACATATCTTACACGGAATTGTGCTTATTATATTATAATATTATATTGTCAAGTTTTAATTTCAACTTGATGTTTCAAATTTAAATTGGTATAACAGTTTTGCTATTTATTTATAGATGTCATCAAGTCTTTTTAGTGTAATGGTAGCATTTTCAACCGTAACTGGATGAAAGGTGTTGGTTTGAATCCAGCAAGAGACGGAATTGTAACATATATAAAAAAAAATAGCAAAAGTGGAATTATTTTTTATCTCTTTAAAATGAAAAATAAAATTTCAAGTGTTCTGAAAACTAAACAATGTATACAAAGAGGAGTAAAAAGCTGAAATATTTAGAAGAAGAGGGGACATTAGTAGAAGTACATGTGAATCACTTAGTAGAAGATTAAGATTGTGAAATATTTGGGAGAAGTACAAGTGATATGTTAAGTAGAAGTACAAGTTAAATGTTTGCAATAAGTACAAGTGAAAATATTAAAAGTACAAGTGAAAAATTTATTAGATTGCACAATTGTGAAATATTTAGGAGAATTACAAGTGAAATATCCAGGAGAAGTACAAGTGAAATATTTAGTAGAAGTACAAGTGAAATATTTAGTAGAATTACAAATAGTAGAAGCACAAGTGAAATATTGAGAAGTACAAGTGAAATAGGTAGGTAGAAACACAAATGAAATATTTAGGAGAAGTACAATTTAAATATGTAATAGAAGTACAAATGCAATATTTATATACATTAATTTTACACGAATATGTGCTTATTATATTATAATATGATATTGTCAAGTTTTAATTTCAACTTGATGTTTCAAATTCATAGTGTTCGCCAAATTAGCTTTCAAAGTGGCTTAGTTAGGCTAAACCTATGTTGGGGTAGCTTACTATGAACCGTAGGCATTATGGATTGATTCATTGTCTATCCATTTTCACTTGTCTGCAGTCAAAACAGTGACACAAATGAGCTGAACAGCTCGCTCCAAGGTGCAACTGTCGAAAAGATGAGTTTGAAAAAAGTTTTTCAAGAATAATAGCAGTATACAAAATAAGAGGCAAATGGTAGGTATCGATATGGTGAACTGAATTCAACAATGTTTTTCTCTTAAATCAATTATTGAAAACCTTCTGTAAAAAACATGGTATTTTATGTAATGTTGACTGATTGACAACAATTTAATGTTGTTTTTGTTAACATTTTTTAGTGCAATTGTTTTTGCTCCTTTCTATCAATTCTTGAAAATGAAATTAAATGTCTTTCCGAACCTTGTTGCAGCAAAATAGCATATACAACACTCTCAATATTATAGTTATACAAAGGAATTCTTGGTTGTTTTTAAAAAAAAGTATTCAAAAAATTAAAACAAAATCCCACCAAAATAGATAAAAATACAGAAAAGCCTTTGATTTCATTAAAAATATACTTTTTTTTAATTTCCTTTGTACAATTACAATATTGAGAGACCTAAACATGTTGTGTTTATGTCGTTTTGTTCCAATGAGGTTCGGAAAGATGTTTCATTTCACTGTGGAAACATGATGCCAGGAACAAAGCAAGTGTTTGATGTGTTTTCTAAAACAATATAGATGAGAGTACATATATATTTATTTCAAATTATATTGTTATCATTCAAAAGATGACCATTAAATTGACGATGTGTTAAATATTTAGATTTTTTATGACTGGTTTAGAGAAACGTGTGTCCAAAAAGTTCACCATATCGATTCCACTCCTTTGATATAAATATGTAATGAGAGTTCATTCGGGTGTGGTAATTATCCCATCGAACGAAGTTCAGAGGGATATAGGGAACGCCTCCGTCAGTCTGTCTGTCCGTCCGTACGCCCGTACGTACGTACGTACGTCTATTTTAGTGCCGATTTTACAGTTATTTAGGTACTGCATATAAAACTGTAATAGCAATATGTTTTAAATGTAAAAAAGTTATATAGGACATTGATTAAGCTAGAAATGTAAATACAGAAGAAATAAATGGCAGCCATCTTGAAAAATGGCTGCCTTTGCACGTCTTTTTACGATTTTTGCTGTAACTTGAAAAATAGAGTAGCGATTTTGTTCATATTTGGTATGTGAATACTTAATGCATGACACAATGTCTAATGACATTTTTGGTAGTAGGCGGCCATTTTTCAAAATGGCCGCCATTTTTACGTGTGTTATTTAACATTTTTTACTGTAAGTCATACTTGAGCGATTTTGTTCATATTTGGTATGTGAATACTTTAAGCATGGCCGAATGTCTAATGACAATTTGGATAGTAGGCGGCCATTTTGAAAAATGGCCACCATTTTTACGTGTGTTATTTTACATTTTTTATTGTTAGTACCTCAGTTGAAATACTTGATTTTGATTGGTCAACAAGCGGTGAATAATTTTAACTGTACACCCACAATGCATTGCCGGTGAATAATATTCCCAGCATTCCACTAAAATGACGTCATTATCAGACGATAAAATGGCCGCCGCTAGCACTAGCCGTTTCAAAAATGTTGAAGATGAGGATATTATTAGTCTCTTAGAGAGTAAAGACAGTCAAAATACGAAGAAAAATCTAAAACTTTGTACAGCCCAGGAGAGTAATTTGACTCCATTGAGTGAACTTACTGCCGATATACTGAAATACAACATGAACGTCTCGAGGGTCTGGATCCAACTTCAAGTCAACTTCAAGGGTCAGAAAAATCTAAGATATTCTTCGGACTAACATAACAATTATAGACCTTTCCATTCGGTTTACTGTCAAAATTATATCCCAAGACTGTAAACCTCGACCTACGGTCTCGGTTTACAGTCTCGGGATATAATTTTGACAGTAAACCTCTGGAGAGGTCAATAATTGTATACTATAACTCAAAAAGTAGTAGAGCGATTTTGTTCATATTTTATATGTGAATACTATAAGCATGGCACACTGTCTAATGACACTTTAGGTAGTAGGCGGCCATTTTGAAAAATGGCCACCATTTTTTACATTTTTTACATTTTTTACTATAACTTGAAAAGTAGTGGAGCGATTTTGTTCAGATTTGATATGTGAATTATATTATGTAACTTATGAACCTTGCGTAGAAGGTGGCGATTTCAAAAAATGGCCGTCATTTTTACATTTTTTGCTATAATCCAAAAGTATTGGAGTGATTTTGTTCATATTTGATATGTGAATACTTTTAGCATGGCACATTGTCTAATAAAACTTTGGGGAGTAGTGGGCCATTTTGAAAAATGGCCACCATTTTTATGTGTGTTATTTTACATTTTTTATTATAATTCAAAAAGTAATAGAGCGATTTTGTTCACATTTGATATGTGAATACTCGTAAGGATTGCATACTGTCTTATGACATTTTGGGTAGTAGACGGCCATTTTAAGAAATGGCCAGCATTTACATAGATGCGTGGGCGATTTTTTAAATTTTTTATATGTGGCTACTTAAAAGCATATTACTTCTTCTGTTGACAACTTGGCTAGTGAGCAACCATTTTGAAAATGGTGGCCTTATGTGTGTTATTTTACGATATTTGCTATATATTTTGTTTGTAAAATGCCAGCCATTTCTGTTCGATGGGATTCGCTACGCTTTGGCGTTGCCGTTGTTCTGTTTTTTTATTAAAAACAACTGTGGTAAAAATTGGATATTTCTGACCTTAACATGCCTTTCCAGTTAAAAAGTTACTATTGTCAAGGATATTATTCCTATTTTACATATTTAATGTTTTTTAAATATATCATAAATAATATAACTATTACATTAGTTTTTGGCAAGGTAAATAATTATAGGGTTCACACAAGGATCAACTTTATTAATTACATTTACACATATAGTGATGTTTTGAAAAAATATTAAGTTAAACTCAATTTTATTTGTTATAGATTTAACAAAAAATGATAAAGTGTTTATTTTGTTTCGACTAAAAATTGCAGTTCATCGCCCTTGCTTTGTGAGCGGGAGGGTCTAAACAAGTACAAAAAGTGTTCAACAAAGTTGAGCCTTGTATGAGCCCTACAGTCATTTACTTTGCCAAAAACTAATAATTTTTTTTTTCTAAAAAGATCATTTAATAGGTAAAATAGGATAAATATCATTCAATTTTAACAAAAAACATTATGGTCAGAAATAAGTCATTTTTTCCATAATTATTTGCAATTAAATTACTCCACCAAAAAGGACTATCTTTACATATCAACTGGGGCTTCTATTTGCATGTTTTACTGAAATTATTTGAAAAAAAGGTTTATTGTGATGAGGCAGACAGTGAAGTTGATACTTTTTAACTTACAGACAGTGATCTTGTAGTCATGGGTGTGACAGTGATGAGAACTTTTGACAATTCTAGTATTGATGATTTATCGAACGAACAGATGTCAAATTAAAAGAAATTGATTTGCATCGCATCAACTGATAGCAGCAATTTTATTTTCAAAAAGGTCCGTTTTCAACTGAGAATGTTTCATTTTCGTTCAAGGAGGATTGGCTCCCAGGATCGGCTATCGATATTTTCCAACAATGAAAACGTCGAAATGTCGTTATTTTCTGAAATTATTACCGAAGATAAATTTAAAATAAACAGTCCAAAAAATTCGAACCAATATATCGATCATTTCTTGTGAGTTTTGGAATTTTTCATTTAAGAATAAGACCAAAATTCACGATTCAAATGCTGAAGTGAACAAAATGGTGGCTGTTTGAATTCAACTTTTGAATCACGACATTTCCATATATGGGACAGAATATCGATGTTGCACTCTGGGAGCCAATCCTCCTTGATTTTCGTTCATAAAATATGTATTCTACAAAGGTCAGAGGTCAGGGTCATCTCAAGGAAAAATATCAATATCTAGGTAGTTGGCAATTTAAGACATTTGATCGATGGTGTGACCCTTCACAACCAATGATTAGGTGACCTGAGGTCATGGTCAACTGAATGGGTCAAGGTTATTCCAAGGTCAATATCTAGCAATTTGGCGTTTTAAGGCAATTGAGAACAATTGTTACATTTGGCGACCAATGATTAGGAGACCTGATGTTTAGTTATATTCAGTTATATTATTGTTCACAGATTGCAGTATTAGACGCAATCTAACCATCGAGTCAGTTTCACTCATTGGTTTGATGTTATCATAGCTCACCTTATCACTTGTTACTGTAGTGTAGCACATCTGATCTCAGCAAGGATCAGGTCTTAGTCACTCATGGGAGTAAAATATTTCACATCATCTTATCACACACTTATCGCATATTACTCTAGGGGCGAGGAAGGAAATTCTCAATAAATGGAGTATAGTTGGTTTGGCAACATTTTCAGTTAGGGGAGAGTCTTGGATGAAATTTCCACCTAGGTGATAGCTTCACAGAGTGGTAGGAAGTTCTTTTTTTTGAAGAGTTAGCCCCCTACCCCACAAAAACACCCAACCCCGGGGAAAAAAATAGTTCACACTAAATAACCTTAGATATTTTGATGTTTGTAAGTGACATACATAGATATTATATATATGAATCATTTGCAGTATAATTGATGCTGATTACTCCTAAAAAAATTGAATATTAGTACAAAGTGTGTACCCCAGGGGGCAAATTCGTGACCCATTTCCTTACTATTTTGATCCTAACTTTTCAACTTGACACTGTAAGAGGTTGAAAAAATTCATATGAAGTGCCCAATAGCAGGGTAAGTAACTCTGAAAGATGCAAAGCCATGGAAGAGGTAGGAGCTGAGAAAAAAATTGTTGATTTTTCGAAAAATTTGACATTTTTGACAGCTGGATTTTGTGTAGGACTATAGCTGACCCCTATAGTTCCTGGATCCATCCCTCTATGATGATATATATGGTTTTATAGTGTGGAACTAAGATGTAAAACATAATTAAGATGGGTTTTAAGGAAGTTTAAGGTTTTAAACAAGTCCAAAATTTGAAAAATTGTAAATATAAGGTTTCAAATTTACGAATTCCAGGTAGAGCCATGGCAGACCCCTATAGTTTCTAGATCCATCCCTCTATGGTGATATATATGGTATTGCTGTATGGAACTAATATGTAAAACACAATTTAGATGGGTTTTAAGGAAGTTTAAGGTTTTAAACAAGTTCAAAATTTGAAAAATTGTAAATATAAGGTTTCAAAGGACGATTCTCGGTTTGGAGAACGAAGTTCATCAATCTAAATGAGCATTATCCCTGCTTCGGACAAATTTGATTTTTTTTACATAATATAGATTTGAATGTCCTTTTTTGAATAGTCATAATTTAATTTGGGTAATATTTCTAGATTTTTCGCAAAAAAATATTAGCACAGTACACTTATGAACTTTTTTCCCCAAATCGAGACTTGTATTTTATTGAATCGGTCTAATTGAGCGTTATCCCTGCTTCAGACCAATTTGTTATTTTTACATCTTGTAGATTTTAATGTCCTCTTTTGAATATTCATAGTTTAATTTGGGTAATATTTCTATATTTTTCATGAAAAAATTATTAGCCCAGGAGACAGTTCTCCAAACCGAGAATCGCCCTTTACGAATTTCAGGTATAGCCATGGCTGACCCTTATGGTTTTTACATCCATACCTCTATGATTAAATATACAGTTTTAGAGTGTGGGACTAAGATTTAACATTCCCAAAATGAATTTTAAGAAAGTTTAAGGTTTTAAACAAGTCAAAAATTTGAAGAATTGTAAATGTAAGTTTTCAAATTTGTGAATTTCAGGTATAGCCAAAGATGACCCTTATGGTTTTTTTTACATCTATACCTCAGTGATGAGATATTTAATTTTTTAGAGTATTTAGCTAAAATGTAAAAGATGCATAAGATGAGTTTGAAGGAAGTTTTAAACAAGTGCAAAATTTGAAAAATTGATCTCGAAAATTGGTCTCAAATTCACGTTATTCAGGTACAGCCTTGAATGAGCCCTGATAATCGAAGGTTATGAGCACAATAGTAACAACTGTGATATCATAGCTTAGAGACCAGGTGTAGAATATATACCTGTTGCAGCAGTTAGTCTGTTGCATATAGATGGCGTGAAATCTAATCTGAATGCTACTAGATATAGTATTTGGACCAGCTAAAAGCGTTCAAATTAGAAGTGTTTGAATTTTGAGGTTTTTACATCTGCAATATTCTGGATTTTGAAGAAATATGAATGCATTCTCAATGAAAAATATTAATAAATATCAATAATATTTATACTGACCACCCAAAAAGCTTAATAGCATTCCAAAATCCAATTCAAAAGTTTTGATATCATAACAATTCAGTGTTAAACTGACAATATTTGAGCAATTTTGTAAGAAATATGTGATATTTGGTAAAATTTGGTTTTCAGATAAGTCAGGTGTTGGGATGATTGGTAGGTGTTCACAATAGTCAGGTGTTGGGATATACAGGTTTCACTGCTGATATATCATTTATACATCAAGATGATGAACTAGAACTACTGTACTAGGTACCTTTGATAATTTTTACCACAATGTTTTACGAGTACTATGTCAGGAAAAGAAAGCACCCATGACACTGTGCTTGTACAACTTGAAAATCAACAACACTTAAAGGTGTCTACCAAATGAGTAATCCACATAAATTCAAATACAAGCACTTGGCATGGTATTCCCTATGATCATTAGTTTCTCTAGAATCTAAAATTAACCTTGGGTTTATGAGAGTAGTAAATTGGAATGCAGTTATATGGAATATTGATCATGAATTGGCTGGAATTGGACACACCTTGCCTAGAAATGTGTGAGTAAACTATGATCTTATATGGATACAAACAGTTCGTTTGACAATGGTCATCTTAATCCTGTAAAATCAGAACTTAAAAAGGGGTTTGAAATGGAGATCGATGAAACCATACCACAAATTGATAAAACTTTTGTGATTGATGCAATGGCTATGACAAAGGGAAAATGAAGATTAACTTATATGTTGAAATTTGGAGAGTTTTGGAAAGCTATATTTGACTACTCCATCAAATCTAGTAAAGGAGCCCAAAGAATAGATTTCATATTAGACTCCTAGCTAGTTGTCTCCATCAGTAAAGGATTCTGAAAGAATGCGAAGAATGGATGCTTCCCCTATTGAACTTTAATCCATAGAAGAAATTACACCATAACCTAAAAATATGAATACCTTTGTCCAAGTAATATAAGACAAATTTTCAAAGATTACAAAGAAATTCAATAAAGCAGCATTCTAAAAGTGTGCCAAATGTCAAGATTGTTTTAAGTCCAGGAACTATTGGAGAGAACTCAAATATCTGTGAAAATGATAACTGAAATCTCCTGTTAAATTCCACTCCTGAAGAGGCTGATTTTAAAATTATTCACTCTGTTTTACATTCAGCAGAACATGTGGGACTGCAGTAATTTGCATCAAATGACACTGATATTATAATTTTATGACTATCATTTCAATAAATGAAAAAAATTCTTCAACTATGCTAGAAAATGTCATCTGCAAAGTCAGTATGTAAACATTTTCTACAATGTCTGTTTGTTTGAAACATATTGATCATATCACCATATATACTTTTTTGATCTACATGAAGATTTTAATGTGACAAGACCCTTTTACCCTAGAGTTCCTTATATCATTGCACTAACGGAAGTTTCTAGGCCCGGGGGGGGGGTATGATCCTTATAATCCTTATTTTCCCAAATAATTACTGTTGCCTGATGACAAATTGTTTTATTGGGAGTGTAGTGATTATAATTTGATAATTCATAACAACATTTTGTATTAGGAGATGATCATTGCTTAATAACAGAAGGGGCATAACAAAATATAGAGAAAACATGTTTCTTTTAATTAACCATGTCTTTATGTATTTTGATAATGCAGAACATTACATTGAACATGTTGATGTGAAAAAGTAAAAATGCTATATCACATAATAAATATCATCAAATAATAATTAATTAGTTATAATCCATTTAATCAATCAATTACTACACTGTATACGATATCCCTAGGAGCAGTTACACTTACTGGGGGGTTTATTAACCTCTCACCCCTTAGGAACTCAAGGGTTAAGTCCTCAACTCTAATGATTTTTCTTTTAACAATACATGTAACATGGATCAAACCTGACCACAAAATTTTCAACATCTAATTTCTAAGCTAAGTCATACATTCAAAAAGAGGGACATCTAGGGCTATACCTGAAATCGTAAAGGAGGACTGAAAGTATCGCAACAGATTTCAGCAATCATATGTTGGATTTTGGCTATTTTCTGAGGATTTGAGGAGGTGCATATGTTAGGCCAATGCATTTCCTCCAGGAAAAGCACCCATAGAGATGATAAAATAATTTCTATTTTGAGACAGGGAAGGTGCAAACAACCCACCCACATGCATAAATATATATGTGTATATGTATAAATATATGTGTTTTTACATACAGTTAACCCCTTTAAATGAAAAATACATTCCATCAGGGATTTTAAAGATATCACATATGGGTGACCAAAATTAAGCTGAAAGCAATGGATCACATGAGTTTTCCCTATGGGAAAATAACAGGAAAATATTGTTTTCCGCTTTATCTAAAAGAAATTTATCCTTTTAAAGGTTAACTATGTCTCAAAACGCAACATATTGATGCAACAAAAATTGAAAAACCAGTGGTGAACGGGGTTGAAAATCAGGACGATATTTCCCCAAAAACATGTGGGTGGATTGTTTTCACCTTCGCTGTCTCAAATTCCAAACTATTTTATCATCTCTAAGAGTTCTTTTCCCGTAGGTAATGCGATGGCCTATCATATGCACCTGCTTAAATCCTCAGAAAACAGACAAAATCCAACATATGACTGTCTGAAATCTGTTGCGATACTTTCCGTGCTCCTTTGAGACCTGATATTTCTCAATTTTTCAAATATTGCACTTGTTAAAATTCTTTAACTTCCTTAAAATTCATCTTCGGTATGTTTTACATCTTAGTTTCACACTCTAAAAGTATATGTTTCATCATAGAAGTATTGATGAAAAAGCCATAAGGGTCATCCATGGGTATACCTAAAATTCGTAAATTTGAAACCCTATATTTACAATTTTTCAAATTTTGGACTTGTTTTAAATCATTAACTTCCTTAAAACCCATCTAAATTATGTTTTACATCTTTAGTTCCATTCTACAAAACCATAAATATCATCAAAGAGGGATGGATCTAGAAACTATAGGGGTCAGCCATGGCTATAGCTGGAATTCGTAAATTTGAAACCTTACATTTACAATTTTACGAATTTTGGACTTGTTTAAAACCTATAACTTCCTTAAAACCCATCTAATTTATGTTTTACATCTTAGTTTCACACTATGAAAGCATAAATATCATCAAAGATGGATGGATCTAGAAACTATAGGGGTCAGCCATGGCTATACCTGGAATTCGTAAATTTGAAACCTTATATTTACAATTTTTCAAATTTTGGACTTGTTTAAAACCTTTAACTTCCTTAAAACCCATCTAAATTATGTTTTACATCTTAGTTCCACACTGTTAAACCATAAATATCATCATAGAGGGATGGATCTAGAAACTATAGGGGTCAGCTATAGTCATACACAAAATCCAGTTGTCAAAAATGTCAAATTTTTCGAAAAATCAACAATTTTTTTCTCAGCTCCTACTTCTTCAATGGCTTTGCATCTTTCAGGGTTACTAACCCTGCTATTTGGCACTTCACATGAATTTTTTCAACCTCTTACAGTGTCTAGTTGAGAAGTTAGAATCAAAACAGTAAGAAAATGAGTCACGAATTTGCCCCCTGGGGTACACACTTTGTACTGATATTCAAATTCTTTAGGAGTAATCAGCATCAATAATACTGCAAATTATTCATATATATAATAGCTATGTATGTCACTTACAAACATCAAAATATCTAAGGTTATTTAGTGTGAACAATTTTTTTCCCCAGGGTGGGGTGTTTTTGGGGGGTGGGGGGCTAACTCCTCAAAAAAAAGAACTTCCTACCACTCTGCGAAGCTATCACCTAGGTGGAAATTTCATCCAAGACTCTCCCCTAACTGAAAATACTGCCAAACCAAGTATACACCATTTATTGAGAATTTTCCTCCTCGCCCCTTGAGTATATCACTTGTGGTTATTTAATTAATTACTTCACACTTTTATCAAGGAACGACTTACATCATGTACATCAATTTACTGTAATGGGTATTCCCAATTTCTAACACAACGACATCATCCAAAAGTTGTACAAAAACCCAAAATGCCTGTACAATGCCACGTGCACCAATAAGATAATCTTCCGATGACCCAATGGGACAGAGTCAAGTAGGTCCCAATGAGTTTGGTTGACAAAAACATCGGCGCCATGGTAAAGATCGGATCAAAGCATATTATGATAAACATTTCAAAGAAGGTACAATCCTATGTAGGTGATAATTTGTTAGACATTAAAAAGGGATATAGGATATGTTATCACATGCGTTGCATAATAAACAAATAACTAAGGCATGAATATTGTTTTTATTTCAAATCTCTCATGAATTTTTGAAAAGCGGAGGAATGATGATTCATACTCTCAATATTTTTTACGAAAGTGAGGTTGCATTAAACTATGCCAGATGAATGGGAAAATGGGCTCTTGACACCATTGCATAAGAATGGCGATAACGAAGACCTGAATAACTATCGCGGAATTACTATAAAAGAAGGGTATCGATATGGAGAACTGAATTCAACAATGTTTTTCTCTTAAACCAATCATTGAAAACATTCTGCAAACACGTTATTTTATGTAATGTTGACTGATTGACAACAATTCGATGCAAAAATTATTTAGAAATGTTTTATGGAACTGTTTTTGTTAACATTTTTTTTGTTTTTTAGTGCAATTGTTTTTGCTCCTTTCTATCAATTCTTGAGAATGAAATAAAATGTCTTTCCGAACCTTGTTGGAACAAAATAGCATATACAAAATGTTTTTAGACCTCTCAATATTATAGTTATACAAAGGAATTTTTGGTTGATTTAAAAAAAAGTATTCAAAAAATTAAAACAAAATCCCTTCAAAATAGATAAAAATCAAGATAAACCTTTTATTTCATTAACAAGATACTTTTTAAAAATCAACCAAAATGTCGTCCTTTGTACAATTACAATATTGAGAGACCAAAACATGTTGTTTTTTATTATGTCGTTTTGTTCCAATGAAGTTCGGAAAGATGTTTCATTTCACTCTGGAAACATGATACCAAGAACAAACAAGTGTTGCATGTGTTTTCTAAAACAATATAGATGAAAGTATATATGTATTTTACAAATTATATTGTTACCATTCAAAAGATGACCATTAAATTGACGATGTGTTAAATTTTTAGATTTTTTCTATGACTGGTTTAAAGTCCCCGATAAATCGGGCTACGTATACTGCCGTGTTTACATTAGGGGATTAGAAGAGTTTATTTTTTATTTAGGTATGCAAGCTACGTATATCAATATTAGGCCTTCATGTACTCGTGTGCATGTAATCAGCATGCCCTTCAATATTATGTAAGCCAGGCTATTCAAGTACTGTATAATGTACACTATTTATGTGTGTACTACATACAATACAATTCCCTGGGAAACAAAACACAAATACTTTTTATATGTTCAAAATGAGCCATTTGATTGATGCAAACACTAAATAGCTTCATAAATAACATCTACAAAGTATATCTAATTGTAATTTTCAATTTCAATGGTGAAACTTCCCTGGTTACGATTATATGGGAAATCATCACGAGACGAAGATCGTTCGCCTTCCTGGCTTACCTCTGAATCGTGTACCCGGTAATCTCTTTATATAGTTTAGCGAGAGCGGTGCGCCTGCGCAGTTTTTAACTTTGGCGCACACTTTAAGAGAAACGTGTGTTCAAAAAGTAATTTACAACACTAACCTGCTCGTTCATTGTACGACTAAAGTAGCCAATCCCTACAAGTGAAATTCAATAGGCCTAATCGAGGTTTTAAACAACTTTTCTACTTTGATGTTTCGGCGAATGTAAACAAAGGTTACGTCCATGAGACTGATATGATATTTCAACTCTTATATTAACTCTCCTCTCCAAAGGTATACAATTTTTTTTCTGTTTAAAGTACAGTCAATCCCCTAAATAATATGCACTGTAGTAGAGCGCAGAACTAGCTAGCTGACGAACATTATCTCCATTTCCGAAGGGTAATTGTAAGGCCACCATCTTGACTAAAATAATCAGTCACAATCTTAAGTTACGCTATGTCCACAATCCGGTACCACGGAATGGATCACTTGAAGAGGGTGTTCGTCGTATTTGATTTAGGTATTACAGGACTTCAATAATGTAGTACAGGACTTCAGGCCTGAATAACATTTTTTGAAATTATTACTTAATATATACTCCGGTACTTCTCGCACTATTTTTACAGCAATGCCAAATCAAAGTAATGTTGTTCTAAATGTACAGAATGGGTATGATGTTAAAAAATTCTGTTGGTTCTTCTGCCATCTTCATGGTATTATTAACATCATCTGTTGCGGTGCCTTGGGTCTCGCCCTCCCCCATACAACAACATTCTCTTACGAAAGTAAAAACTAAATGTTTTTATCTTTAATATACTTTTTTTATTAAAAATTTCTTCATTTTCTAAACATTTTTGGTTTCTTTGTTTTTTTCGGCTTTGGACACGGGGTGGAATAGACCTTAGGTGTCTCTGTAACGGGCATAAATACACCGCTCAATGCGACTCCCTTTCCACAATTTGTGTCAAGTCCAGTTGCGTTCCCGTAAAAATTCACTAGAGGGTTACCATCAGCATCTACACCTCTAGAAAACAATATTTAACTGAATACAGTTTCAATGTGTGGAAGGTACAATTCATAACAATATCATACCAAGCATCTTACAATGGGATTTTTGTTTCATGACCGTTACCATATTATTCATCTCCAGTAACCTTCCCTTAAACGGTGGAAGATATCATTGAACTGTGGCACCCACGCAGGGTATATGAACAAAAATGGTCATACTCCAGAGTCCCCATGGCATATAAGTCTGGTTTGATTAAAATATCAAAGCTTAGCGTCAACCATAAAGTATTCTAATTCAATGGAAGTTAAAAATATCGAAATCGTCATTTCTCACCCGCCATCTTAAATGCGAAGGTGACAGCGGTAACTTTCGTTTGATACTGACCAGTGATATCCCCTCACACAATTCAGAAACCATTATATTTAAACAGTTTGACATTGCAATTTCATATTGTTTCTTGCGTGTCTTGATCTCTTTTATATATTCATAAGCATATAATGCTAATAATTTAGCTAATAATGCTAAAAGCACAGCCACTCACACTGTATTTTTGTATTGTATTCTTTGTACAAATGAATAACTTAATAATAATAAAAATAAAAATAAATTCATAAGCATAACATATTTTTACCTTCTTGCGTTATGTCCAAAAAATATGTGCATGTTTCCATTCCATCGTTCTGCCCAATTGTATCCCCATTTGGTATCGTCTGTTGCCTCCCAATTACAGTCTTCGTCTTTGATTATATTGCGCATGCTTGTCATCTCAAACACCGTGTTATCTTGTAGTCGTTTTCCTATAATTGTAAGACATTTAACACGACGGGTCTTCAAATCATTTTAATCGTTCCTGTCTTATGTTATCGCAGAGTTGTTTTTGAGAGAAAATGGATTGAAAAATGTGCAATGTGTTCTGAGATTTGAAAAAAGAAAAAAGTACTTGGAAAAGGTCCAGTGTACACTAGTATTTTCTATACTTTTATATGTAGAACAGGATATGGTTAACTCGAACCCTATAGGTAAGTCGGACTCTTGTCAACTTGGACCTTGTACAATTTGGTCCCAGTCTTTTTTTACCCTTGTTAAATCGGATTCTAGTTAACCCGGACTCTAGTCAACTCGGACCCTAGTTAACTCTGGCTCTATTCAACTCAGAACCTAGTTAACTCGGGCTCTAGTCAACCAACTCAGACCCTAGTTAACTCGGGCTCTAGTCAACCAACTCAGACCCTAGTTAACTCGGGCTCTAGTCAACCAACTCAGACCCTAGTTAACTCGGGCTCTAGTCAACCAACTCAGACCCAGTTATATTCAAAATAGAATAAAAAAAGTTTTAAAACATTGATTTTGAATCATCAGAAATGCACATCAGCGTAATTATTTAAGAATTTTATCAATTCATTAAATTAAATCTTAAGATATTCCAAAATTCTAGCTTATTATCGACCAAGTTAATCACTTTTACCGCTTGTATAGCAAATAAAAAGCTTCTGGTCTTTTTTGAATCTGTCTGGGTTGAATCTGGTTTGAATCTGTCTGTCCAAGTTGACGAGGGTCCGATTTAGCTTTGGTGTGAATTTACTCGGGTCCGATTTGACTAAGATCCTGACTGACGCTGGTAAACTTGGAGCCTAGTTAACTCGAATCCTTAAGTCTACTTGGGCACTAGTTGACTTGGATCCAAGTAATCATGGATCTTTGTTAACTTGGATCCTAGCTAACTTTGACACTAGTCTACTTGGATTCTACTTAACTCAGACCCTTGTTAACTTGACCCTAGTTTACTCAGACCCTAGTTAACTAGGACCCAGTTATACTCAAAATAGAATAAAAAAAGGTTTTTAAAACAAGGTTTTGACTTAGACATACGCATCAGCGTCATTATTTAAAGATTAAATTGATAAATTCAATTTTGAAATATTTCAAACTGTTTAATCTTTAGCATTACTTCACCTCTTATATTGCAAATAAAAAAACGTTGATCTATTTTGAATATAGCTGTGTCCGAGTTGACTAGGGTTCCTGTTAACTAGGGTCCGAGTTGACTAAGAACCTGTAAAACCTTGATCGTATACAGCAATTCTTTCATAAAGGACTACCTGGTAAAAGTCCAGCATGCACTATTGTACTGTTGTATGAAGGGACACGGATGGTATACGGCAGTTGTTTCATAAAAGCCCAGTCTTTTTCAGTCGCTCTTTTCGTCCATTCGTCAGTACGCAACAGCATTTGCTTGTCGTCATTGTTCCCTCTCACTGCGTACAGGTTAGGCGTGTCTCTAATTAGTCTTAAAAGAGAAGCGGTTATTAGTTTTATACAATTGTGTTAATGAAACCATTGAGAGTACTCCGATATTAAACACAGTTTCAATCTCCTTATTCTCGAAAGCCTACCACTAATACAGTTATTATTTTATTTTAGATTTCAAAAAGTCCGGAGCAGGTATATATGTTTTTGCGAAAATAGTCATTTGGTGTTTTATACATGAATAAGGGAAAGGCTATTTCTCCATCTGAAGTTTAGTTCAAGCCAATTGGAATCATCAATGGAAATTTCTTTCTCATGTCCCCACCCTTATTTTGTAAGAAATCTAAATTGGTGAACATCCAGATGATAATGTTGAAAATTATTGATAGCTTGTCAAATGAATGATGAAACCAAGAATGATTCTGTGCATTGTTTCTCTATTGATCCGATACTCCAAAATACATCTCATTGCGCATGCGCATTATAAAATTTACCTCACAAATTCGAGACTTTGTGGCCCTCTATGGACGAGATCTCCACATGTGATAACAATAGCATCGTCGGCGATAGTGTTGCCATCTGGGGAGAGAAGATTTGCTTGCTGCATTAGCGTCATGAAAGGACGCAGATTTCCATGGACGTCACCAGTGACGAATACTCGTTTGTTTCCAACAGTGGCTTCATCGATGATAGCATGCCAAACATCTGGATATATCTAAATAGAAATAACTCAATGGATGTAATTAAAATTGAAACTCTTCTTCCAAGGGATACGGATATCCTATGGTTATGTCATTCTTGAGAGGATACAACTATATTCAAGACTGGAGCGAACCAAAGGGTGGGTTTTACAGTTTAATGAGTAAACCAGAACAATGGCAAAGAAAAAATGAAAATCAAAATTCAGTCAAACTGTGGTAATCAACTTTGAAAAATTATTTTTTTGAAAATGGGACTTCAAGTTCGGGGAGATTCCCCATAGACCCCATGTTGTAAAATCAAAAAACGTTGAATATCTTTTCTTGTATTGGACATGTTCTTTTACTGGACATATATTAATGTACATAACTATAAGATGCATAAGGGTTATATGAAAATTGAACCATTAAAACAGTCTAACAATACAATCACCTTCTTTTCTAGATTCGACATTTTGTCATTTGAAACTGTAAAAAATGAAGTATTATTTTTAAATTACCTCTGATGCACCAATGTTAAAATACACCATTGGAAGGCTTAGAGTGTCAGCTTTAAGAATCTAACCTCAATTCGACTTTTCGCTGAATGCAAAATTAGATATTAACCCTTTCATCACCAAGGGGTAAAATTAGAAAATCAATCATGCCTTTTCAATCAAAATATATTTTGACACTCGGTTTCTATTTTCAATCTAAATGTCCATAACAATAATGTGTGTGGTCTCGGTAGCACGACAGTATATAATGATGATGTTTACACTTTATGGTTAGGATACATTTTCTCTTTGAAATTACCACACAAGTGTCCATGAAAAGGATGCCAAGTTTCTTTTTAACATCATAATTTTTCATTGGTTTTTCATATAGAAAAGAAGAAAAGTAAAGGGTAAAAGATATATTTGTGTCACTCTCATTTGTGCGATCAGGGAGGGAATGTGGTTGTATGTGTGAATATATGGTTTTGGAATGCCTACATATGTGGACTGTCTAACAAACTATTCATCGGAATCAATCCATGTTAGACATTTTGCATGCTTGATATGGAATTCTACATTAGAGTGAAATAAAAAGATGCGGTATGAGTAAATAGGTGTGACAATAGAGGTCTTAGATCAAATATTTGGCTTGATGGATTCCACTTGACCTTGATATGTCGTGCTCAATGACCCCTACCTCATCCTATCTGGGTTCAAACAATATCTTTAATATTCTCCAAAGTATAACTTGACATTGAACTAGTTATTGTAAATCTAAAAAATAATCCATTCTGGTCATATGGGTACTTGTAATTATGAAATTGATTTTCATTAATAAATGACCCTTGGGGATGAAAGGGTTAATATCTAATTTTGCATTCACTTGAAATTCAAATGGAGGTCAGATTCTTAAAGCTGGCCTTTCTAGCTTTCAAATGGTGTATTGGAACTACACACTATTTTTGAATATGAAATCTCATTTCGATCAAAAACAAAAATTCTGTAGCATAATGGGGCAACTGCATTTAATGACCTCTATCTCAGCCTATCTTGGTTCAAACTCTGTTCACCAAAGTATAATTTGACACTATTGTAAACTTAAAAATAATCCATTCCGGCCATAGCGATATTTGTATTGATTTTCATAAAATGAATAAATGACCCCTTGGGGATGAAATTGGGTAAATATTAAATTTTGTATTCACTAAAAATTCAAATGGAGGTCAGATTCTTAAAGCTGGCCCTTTCAGCTTTCTAATGGTATATTGGAACCTTAGTTCTAGTTTGCTCTACTAATATGCAACCGTCGTCATTGAATTTCCTCTAAATTTTACAGGCGAGATTGTATAGTACTTCAGTACTTACGTTTTGGCTGAACGTCAGGCTAACTACAGCTAGGAATGACAAAGCGAAGGTGGCCAACATCGTAAGAACAAACTCAAGCAGATCGATTTAACCAAGAAGTGCCGTACCCGCGACCTTGTCTTTATTAAGCATGTAAGGAGCAAATGGATTCCCTTGTTTATTTATATAAGTTTCACTCATGGCTTCTTTCTGTTTATCTCAATTAACGGCACAAGTGTTGAATGTAGGCTAGAATATATAAAACTATCCTTTAACTATCTTTGATCACGAATTAACACTCCTGGTCACGCATGTCAATGAAATGTCGGCGTTTGTGGTACTATAAGTAACACCACTACCATAAGTTTGGAATCTGGAAGTTCCTTTCTGGATCGCAAGTTGAACCCTGTTTTGTTTGAAATTGTATTGTATGCTCTTATTGCAGATCGGAAATATGTCAATTCCAAACTATTTTAATAAAGTAACACAATAAATCAAACATTGACAAGCTTAAATACACTACCAAATGAAACTTTTCAGTTATCAAAATTCTAGAGGGAAGTGTACGTGTATCCGATTAATATTTCATTCATAAACGCCTAAGACTTAACGATAAGAGATGAGTGTATATTTAGAATAATGGTGCATATCTCGTAAAGTGATATTGAAGAAATTGAACACCTTATATAAGATAAGATGAATGACATTTTGATTCCCTTATAGAAATTCTTACAATTCGATAATGATTTAAAGTAGTAGCTTTATTTGTAATTTCGGTGTCCTATATTGTAAAACCCCATGTCACTGTTGACAGTAGTCTTATGCAAATATTTTGTGAAAACAATCTTCAAAAACTGATATCTGCTTTCTATTGTCTGCCATTTTTGTCATTAAATCTTTTCTTGTTAAGTCTTGTTTATGCATTTCCAGGCAAACCATTTGAGGAATCAATTTTAATTTCAGGGATGATTCTTTATATGAAAATCTCGAACTGATCAGTTTTTGCGCATTCCATTCAGAAATTTCCATCCCTATAAAATCTTGTCTTTAAAGTTTTGTCTACATGTTCCCAGGCAAATATTCAGCGAATCAGATTCCTTTCGAGGATGTTTCTTTATATGGAATTCTCCCAAGTGATTAGTTTTTGGCCATTCTGGGTAAACGTTAAAGTGGCTGTTTTCGATTTTTCGTTGTAAAATCTTGTCTTTGCGTTTCCAGGCAAACCATTTGACCAATCAATTTAGAATTTTCAGGGATGATTCTTTTTATTAAAATCTCGAACTGATTAGTTGTTTGGTATTCTGAGTAGATGTAAAGGTGACTATTGTGGAGTTGAAAATTGAACTTTCATCGACATCAAGGTACAACGTGCTATTTGAAACTACATCAGTCATACAGGGTGGTCCAAAAAAGTGGGACACTCGTATTTCAAAAATAAATATTGATTTTCTTATGAAAATATGTCATATTATATACCAATTGATAGGGTATCTTTAATTTGGTATATCATAAGTTCAAATTATAATTCTGTCAACCAGCGTCTATAATATAAATGACGTAATTTTAGTTTCAAAACGAGTTTTCCAAATCAAAAACACATTTTATTGTCAACTTCATTTACAAGAGCAGACGTTCAATATGTCCACCATTTGATAAATTACAGCCTAAACTGGTCAATAGCATGATTGATATGCTGTTGAGACAATGAATTTCACTTCTCTATAATTCTTTCCTAAGGGGACTGAGTAGATGTAAAGGATTCCTGGTACAACAACCCTGTTAGTTCTCCCCATTTGTGGTAGTTGCAGATGTTGGGTGACCGGGTGATCTGGGGGGGGGGTGTAGTTATTTAGGGGGATATATCTTGACACATATTCCTTTAAACAATTGAAACTATTGTGGGATCTATGGATTGGAGCCCTATCTTGTTGGAAATTGTAATCATTCTAAAATTAACTCATATCAGGATGGTCCAAAAACAACATAATTGGATCATCCGATGTCAATGTCTGCGACTATTACATATTGGGAGAACTAACAGAATTGGTGTACCATGATCCCCTTACATCTACTCAGTTCCTTATTAAAGATAGAATCTTTGAGAAGTGGAATTCATTGTCTAGAAAGCATATACATTATGCTATTGACCAGTTTAGGCCAAAATTGAGGGCTATAATTGATCAAAATGGTAGACATATTAAACATTTGTTTATATAAATAAAGTTGACAAAAAAAACTTGGCTTTTGCAAGTTTTGGAATCCCCATTTTGAAACGAAAATGACATCATTTATATTATGGACGCTGGTTGACAGACATTATAATAAATTTGAATTTATGATATTCGAAATTAAAGATAAATAAATTCCCTATCCACTGGTCTATAATATGGCATGTTTCTAATAAGAAAATCAATATTTATTTTTGAAATACGAGTGTCCCATTTTTTGGACCACTCTGTATATAACTGGGGACGGTAAATTGACCTTGAAGGAACCCTCAGCACAACTCGCATTATTCTTTTAAACACGGCCAAATCGCAGCTCTGTTGTTCGTAATGTTCCTATAGAATGGGCCATTGTTTCTGAACTGCAACCGCAAGATGGCCAAATACACAACCCTATTAGTCAGTTCTGAGGTGTAAAGGTTAGCACACTGGACCCCCGAGGCCAAGGTCCTTGAGAATGGATTACTAGAGTGATACAAACTTAGGATATCAAGTAACATTATTACCACCTTGCCGGGCCAGTTCTAGGGGTTTTAGTGCTCGTTTAGAAGGCATTCGTTTTACTATATCGACCTGAGAAGTGTGTGACGTCATAGTGGTGGTCCATATGGACCGGTCTAGAATATATTCTGGACCGGCAATTTTCCCCGGGAAATTAGAAATCGTTCAGTGCGTAAGATTTTCTTGCTATTTCAGTCCTGGTCGTTAATAGTACTAATAACGTCATTTCTACGAGCAATATAGTGAAATATTGGACGGAGGGCCAATATTTCACTATATTGCCCTTAGAAATGACGTTATTGTACTATTATCCTACCACACGTATATGCCCTATGGTGTCTGTGAGATATGTAACTCAAATGAAAATGAAATCACAGCTCTACTTGTCATGGAATTTGATTGGTTCCTTGGGGCATCTTTTGCCCACTTTGTAATATTATCGTCGGTGCATTAGTTCTAGGTGCCATTCTCTGAATTCCAAAATTAAACTAAACATATTTCTCTAAAAATATTAGTTTTTAAAAAATCTATGTATATATATCTACATGTATAACTTCTGAAACATTGGGTCTATTTCACAACACTGGTATTTCACACGGGGTTGAGTAAACCGTTGGTGTTTCTGTTGCAGGCATAAAGACACCGCTCAATGCGACCCCTCGTCCACAGTTCGTGTCAAGTCCCGTTGTGTTCTCGTAAAATCTCACTCGAGGGTTTCCATCTGAATCTACACCCCTAGAAAACGATAAATAAACTGAATGTAGTTTCAATATGGGTGGAGGGCACATAAAGTATAATACACAAAAACACACTTTTACTTCCCATTATATATTCCCGTGATATAAAATATCTAAGAGTACAAGGAAATCAAAGTATAAGAAAAACAGACCGCAGGTAGACAGAATATGATCTAACATGTAGAGAAATATTAGAAAGTTAAAGCTGGCGATATTTTTCACAACGTAACCGTGCACGCAAAGCCAATGAATCAATACAGTATTAACGTATATAGCGCCCATACAAAACAAGCGCTATTTATGGGAGATTTGCCAACGGGAATCATTATACTCATGTCTATTGAATACAATGCTGGCAGTTTTGATTCCGATGAACACAATAATGCTTTCCGAAGACAATGATGTATGTCATACATGTTTAGCTTTAAATATCTTACTAAACGAGCTTGTTTAAAATGTGTATCATAGAAAACTAGTTATATAACTATCAATGGCATATTACACGAAGATGTGTCGTCTATACAACGGACTATCTAAGTACACACTGTAACTGAACGATTATTTATGTGAGACAACTACATGTATTTTTAAAGGGCAACTTTTGCGTATAGGTTGACGTTTCTATTTTATATGCATTGCTCAAAGTCTCAAATATCAAATATTTATAACAACTTAACATTGCCAATACATATCCCCCTTCTTTTTCTTGCTTTACTTTAAATATACACGAGTGATAACATAATTTTACCTTCTTGCGACATGTCCGAAGAATATGTGCATATTACCATCCCATCGTCTTGCCCAATTATATCCGATTGTGGTATCCTCTATAGCCTCCCAATTACCGTCTACGTTTTCGAGTATATTACGCATGCGCGTCATCTCAAACACTGTATTTTCTTGTAGTTCTTTTCCTGCAATTATAAAACCATAGGTCCGGTGAGTCTGAGCTCCAGGTAGATAATTATCTTTTGGGACTCAGACTTGAATTTTATTCATGTTTCCGGACCATTGTGGAAAATATTAAAGACGGATCTTCCAAATATTTTAATCGCTCCAGTTTCAATTTTCCCCACAGAGTTGGTTTTGAGTGAAAATGAATTGAGTAAAATGCGTAAATATCCTAATATTTGAGGAAAGATGTACGTTTACACCATTTTGACAGACAAGCAGACGTACAGATGGATGAGATTTTCTACACTTCACCCTCAATCCCTCGTGATAAATCGAGCTTGTATTTGCGAATGCAACTAACGGCTGTCGGCTACCGGATTAACCCACTATTTTATGGGCAACTCATTTAAATATGAATGGAATAGTGGCAGGTATTATTCATATTTAAATTAGTTGGCTATGGTCATAAAATAGTAAGTTAATCCGGTAGCCGACAGGCGTTAGTTGCATTTGCGAATACAAGGTGAAAGGGGAAATATTTATCATAATTTAAAGGGGCAACAAGGACTGTAGAGAGAAAATTCGAATCTTTTTTATTTTTTCTGAGCTATCAGGTCAATATTTGGCTTTACACCTTCTTTGACACACCTATTTTCTTAAAATGTATGGATAAACTATCAATTTCAGCATTAAGAAGTGTAAATTCAGTTCAAAGCTACTTGTAGATTTTTAAGATTCACCACGTTTTAAGAGGAATATCAGCTGAAATAATGTTCATCCAGGGGGTTTCTTTTTAGATAATAAAAATATATGGTAGTCTTGATGAAATATCCAAAATTAAATATATTTTGACACTGGTCGATGATCGTTGAATTGCCCCTTGCACTAATTGTTGCACCTTTAAATGAAATGTCAGGTAATAAGTCTAAACTTGTAATTTATAATTCAAAAAAAGGCTTTCTCTATCAATTTGATATATTTTAACCTTCACTGGAATGCAATTTTGTGATTTTTTATGATGTGGTCATAATCACTGAGTTGGTGTATATTTCACCTTATTTTTAACTTTATTTGAGTTTCAATATTCTTTAAATGGTCAGAATCGCTTGCAAGTGGCAGATATTGAGCTTGACGCACACATTTCCTACCTTTTTGGGCCAAAACTCCACTCATAGACATGACCTCATATCTATTTATGGATCGCCAAGAAAAGTTTAAAAAAATAAATAAGATAAATGGTGCTGATTGTGTCTTGTGTGTATGAATAAAGAGGGGTACCTGGTAAAAGTCCAGCATGTACTACTTTACTATTGTGTGTGGGAACTCTGATCGTGTGCACTTGTTTCATAAAGGAGTACCTGGTAAAAGTCCAGCATGTACCACTATACTATTGTGTGTATGAGCTCTGATCGTATGCAATTGTTTCATAAAGGAGTACCTGGTAAAAGTCCAGCATGTACTACTTTGCTATTGTGTGTTGGAACTCTGATCGTGTGCAATCGTTTCATAAAGAGAGGTACCTGGTAAAAGTCCAGCATGTACTACTTTACTATTGTGTGTGGGAACTCTGATCGTGTGCAATTGTTTCATAAAGGAGTACCTGGTAAAAGTCCAGCATGTACTACTTTACTATTGTGTGTATGAGCTCTGATCGTATGCAATTGTTTCATAAAGGAGTACCTGGTAAAAGTCCAGCATGTACCACTATACTATTGTGTGTATGAGCTCTGATCGTATGCAATTGTTTCATAAAGGAGTACCTGGTAAAAGTCCAGCATGTACTACTATACTATTGTGTGTGGGGACTCTAATGGTATAAGGCAGTTGTTTCATGAAGGCCCAGTCTTCCTCAGTCGCTCTATCAGTCCATTCGTCAGTGGGAAATTCCATTTGGTTGTCGTCATTGTTCCCCCTAACTGCGTACAAGTTAGGTGTGTCTTTGACTAGT
Source organism: Owenia fusiformis (assembly GCA_903813345.2). Classification (NCBI taxonomy): domain Eukaryota; kingdom Metazoa; phylum Annelida; class Polychaeta; order Sabellida; family Oweniidae; genus Owenia; species Owenia fusiformis. The sequence goes on from CAIIXF020000004.1 coordinate 24,028,691, forward strand.
CTAAAATGAAAAGCGATTACTTGGTGATATATGGGTGATTTGGGAATGGGAATCTAAGTGTAGTGCAATGACCCTTGTGTTTGATACATGAATTAGGGGTAGGCTGTTTATCGATCTGAAAACTTTACGAGCTAACTGTGAAAATGTGTTCAAAATGACAGCGGGGTGATTTGAAGGGACTACTTATAGCAGACTATTTTGAATTTGCTTTCGGACGCAGGTACATGTGTTAAATGGGTTTTTGTTTTCAAGGTCATTCATCTCAAAATCTTGGTTGACATCGCATGGAGATATGGTGGCAGCAAACTAGTTAGACTCGCCAATGGAAATTTCTTCTCTGGTCTCCACACTTATTTCTGTTATAAACAATTGTTGAAATAATATCTCTGTATTTCTGTCAATCTGATTTTATAGGAACATATCTCATTGCGTCATAAATTTACCTCACAAATTCGAGACTCTGTGGCCCTCTATGGACGAGATCTCCACAAACGATAACGATAGCATCATCAGCGATAGTGCTGCCATCTGGGGAGAGAAGATTTGCTTCCCTCATTAGCGTCATAAAAGGACCTAAATTCCCGTGGACGTCACCAGTGACGAATACTCGTTTGTTCCCAACAGTTGATTCGTCGATAACAGCATGCCACACATCTGGATAGATCTACATTCAATAAACAGAAATAACCAATCATAACAACCATGTATTATTAGAGATAAAGATACCGCGATCGAAACTCTATCAACATTGCAACTTTTCTTCGATGGGATCGGGTGTATAAGTCCACGTACTTAAGAAATATCCATTTCTTTCATCCCACGAGTGTATATAGAGATTATCCTATATGAGGTCCAGGATATTGGGATTATCCCGAGGCCAATATAATATATCTGCCCGAAGGTTGTAGGTCCCGAGGGTAGATATATTATATTGACCGAGTTGGAACAAAATGGCATACACAACTTTCACTTAGATCTCTCACTATCATAGTTATACAAAGGAAAGATTGGTTCATTTAATAAAATATCGAAAAATAAAATGAAATAAGAAGCGCCAAATAAATTAAAATTCAAGGAACAATATACACATTTTAAATGAACCAAACTTTCCTTTGTATCCGGTGTATTTTCTTAAACTATAGAAAAGTAGATATATCTTTTCAAATTTAAGTTTTTCAACCCAAATTCACCGGCATAATTCTTATGCGTTACAACGCCTTTGGTGACAGATGGGCAGATTATATGGAACCGTCTTGCCCCAGGCCCTCTACTTATTTAACCGAGGAGACTCTACTTACGTCTTGGCTGAACGTCACACAAACTAGGGATAACAGAGCAAAAGTGATCATCATCGTGGAAACAGGATCGTCCCTTTAAATCGTTCGATTTAACCAAAAAGTGCCGTACCCGCGACTCTGTATTAATTAAGGTGCTACGGGAACACCCTTTTCATTTATATCAATTTCACTTGTGATTTCTTTATGTTTATCTCAATTTTGCACGAGTGTTTAAAAGTAGAATATATAAAAATAGGTTTTAATCAACTTTAACCATGGGACACTCCTGATCATACATGCAAATCGAAGGTCGGCGTCCCTGACATTGTAAGCAAATATAATACACACGCTCCATATGTTATATTTATCTGAGAGTTACCTTTTACCTTTTGGATTGTATGTCAAAGGCTGTTTGTGTTTTGCAATTCAAAGAAGTCATCAAATCTGTCATAGATTTCCGAATTACTGCATTAAAGGGACACTATAAAAATTTAAATATTAGAGAACTTTCGCAAAACGGGTTATAGCTAAAACGTATACGTAAACGCATCTCGTTTTAACTCCAATTTCTTGCAATTTGCTAAAAACTAACTTTAGAACTGAACTTGTGCACTTTCAAAGATAGCAGGTATTGCGAAACCCAATTGAAATCAATGGAACGCGTAATTGAATAATCAACAATTTCAATGTGATCAGTGATATCAGTTAACAATCAGTGATTTAGTAAGAAAATAGAAAAATGCTTGACTTGGTATTATTCCAATATAATATATATGAGTCCATGATTACGACGCTAATGATTTAGGGTCCGCTAGTTCTTTTAGCAACCACATAGCAAATCGAATTAGGATAATTGAAAAATTGGGGGTAGATGAGAATACAAAATGTATATCTTAAACTTGTAGAAGGTTACCATTTTAATTCTAATACCACATTTTGCACAAACATTCAGCAACATGCAATAAAATAAAAATGTTCATCAAGTAGTTTTTGGAAAAACAGTGAAGAAAACGCTATTTGGGAATACTGTATTTTTTGATTAAGTGTATTTTACCTTTATTTTGAAATAGTCAACAGTGGCTTGATTTTCATTAAATAAATCATGTTGCAAAGATAATCCAATGTGCTAGATGATTATTTATCAAACAGAGCAATTATGATCACTTTGCATTTCCTACAGTTATAAAAATTAAGTTACTATCAATATTTTGTGAACTTTATTTTTACTGGCATCAACTTTCGACTATCATAACTTTGCCCCTGCTATCCACATTCACGTAAAAAAAATAACGGAGGCACAAACAACGTGCAAAAAGAACTATCGAACAATCGAGGGGGTCATTTTGTCTTCCCTCTACTGACATCGGGGTGAACACGCTATCAAATGAAGACTTTCTGTTACCAAACTTATTGAGGGAAGTGTACGTGGAGTATTGCGTTAATATCTGGTGTCCCCAAAAATGAATCGATTTTTATACATACAAGTATTTTTTTCATACCAGCAATTGTTTACTTGAGAGCTTTAAAGAGATTTAGTGATAACAGATCATAATTACGTCTCTTGCTTTACAGCCTTCGTTTGTGCGAATTTTCACCGGTTAGTTTCCAAAATACTACATTTCGATGTGATGTTTTAATCGATGTAGGCATATATCCCATACACCTTTCTAATAGCGTCATAACTGCTTCATTATTCGTTTGGAATAAATTCCCTTATACGAATATTAATGTAACATTGACAAATAAACAAATAGATACTAAATTCGGGTGCATTTTATGTTTGTAAGGACTAGAAATATTTGTAACTAACAATTTATCATTCGCCAACTACAGCTTACAATTAGTAAATTTCCCAAAAGTTGCCTGTTATTTTATTGAAGAGGTGTATTTTTACCAATAATAATCTTGCATATTACCCATGAATTAATGCAGAAAGCAAAGGAATATTCGTACATTAGCGAATGATAAAATGAAACTTTACGGATATAAATGTGAGTTTACGGATATAAATGTGAGTTTACGAATACAAATGTGAATTAACGAATATAAACTGCACGTCTCGAGGCATAGGTCACGTGACATGAGAGTTTTAGGTGTGTGGGGGGGAGGGGCGATGACTTTGACCATGGGTTGACCATGTCTTGTCGAGAATGATCACGTGATCTTAATATTCAATGAAAAAAGAATATAAGAGTGCAATTTACGAATACAAATGACAATACTTACGAACAATAAATGTGCACTTTTACGAAAACATATTACCTTGTTACGAAAATAAATTCGACTATTAAAAAATAAAAATGCCAAGGCTAGTACTCATTTATTGATAAATTCGACATTCAGTTCGTAGATATCAAATTAATATATTTGCAGAAACAATGATAACGTTACAAAATGAACTCATAAGGACTTCTGAATGTATTTCAGTATAAAACACATACATGTACGTTTTAAAGAAACAAATTAGAGTAACGAACAGAAAAGGCAAACTATGAATGAAAATACTCAAGTTACGAACATAAATGTGCATTTAACAAGTACAGAAGTTCAATTTACGAATACATATAGTAAACTACGAATAATGAAGCAGAAAACATTCTTTACCTTTCTTTATCTTTATTTGAAATAAGAAGCTATGATATTGGTTAACACCCCAGAAATGAAAATGAACATATGAACGAATTTTGAAGCCGCCATCATTTGTTAGTCGATTTTTCACTGATCAGAGATGTATGTCATCTCAATACATACAGGTTTACATTATAAGCGTGGCCATAGAATGTAAATAAGACACTCTTTGTTGTTTTGTTTTGTCCTTTTAATTGCCCGGTCGGGTTATTTTTATTGATGTAAAGATAATAAACTCACTTTCATTGACCTTTACACGCAGTCCTAGTGTCTCCCTCGCATGATATTTATTCTTTTTTATAGTGAAATAAAAATTTCTCCGATTTCCACAATTTTCCTGTCGACTAAGCTGCCATCTATACGTAAGCTTATTGAGAACAGACAAAAACGAGGCGACTTCTATTTTAAATGAAAACGTTCAATATCTCATTAACAGGACAATCCGTTACCATTTCAATTCATGATATATTAAACATGTCGGTTTTTAGAATATTACTTAATTTATTTAACCCTAGGTAGAAATTTTACAATAGTTCACGGTGTTCCAGATTGAATTACTTCTAGCCAAGAATTGGCTACAGACTCAGTAAGAAAATGAACCCTAAAGGAGTTAAGGACAAAAGGAATACTTACATATAGGAATACTTACATATATATACGATCGACCTCTTTCATATTATCGCACTTGCTCACGATGCCCTACCTTAAAATATTATCAGCGAATTCAGCTTATGTATAGATGACACAATACTTGTCAAAAAAGTAATTCACCTTTTTGGACACCCGATATATAAAAAAGTAGTAGAGTCAGCATGCACGTGTAGATTAGTTTTACTCAAAATACGTTCCCACCATGGTATATCTACTAAATATTTTATTTATCAGCACCTTGGCAATTCGTAACGATATGAGTAACAAGAGGCCTAAAATAACTTTACGATAAAATGTATACGTTTAACTCATGTTAAAATGGCCATGACATCGACATGAATATCAATCATAATCAAACAAAAGATTGCGGTTTCTTACGACACCTTTTTTACTCCAATCTTGAAAATTTCTCAAAAAACTGAACGACGAGATTCTTAATCAATTTTTGCATGGTAGAATGTAAAGTTGATTTTGAGATAATATAAACCATCTCTCGATTTGTGTGTTGACTAATATGATGATACTGTGACGGAAATAGGTTCAATACGCACAGGAAGTAACGAGTACTAAAATAGAACTCATGGCATTTTAGCGCTAACTGAGTACTCATTTCAGTAAATATTAGTACAAAATGAGCACTGATGACATGAGTTCTGATTTATTGCATTTTTAGTACTAAATGAGTACTCATATGATAAGTGATATAATAGCGCTCATTCCATTGATTTTTCATTACTCAATGAGCACTCATGCATATGCCGAATACTCAGTTCAAAATTAGATTGAACTAAAATAGCACTCCTGACAATCAGTACTAATTATCCCAACTAACGAAGTTCGGTAGGGATATAGTGAAGCCCTCCGTCCGTCCGTCAGTCCGTCCGTCAGTCAGTCAGTCCGTTCGTCCGTCCGAAAGATAACTCAAATATTAGCTGACGGATTTTCTTCATATTTAGTGGAAAGATGTACATTGATAAATAGTTTTAAAAATGACGGGACTTTTTCGCGAAAATCATACATTTTTCATTCTAAACCAAAGTAATTAATATTATTGTTTGAAATTTTGGTAGTATATTCACAACATATATTCCGTGTTTTTCATCCTGACCCCCAGGGACCGTGTATGGGGGGTCAGAAAAACAGAAATTTTCGCTAATTTTTAGATCTGTCTGAAGTATTTTTCGATCCCTTCAAAGTATGGCTATATAAACTCAAATTGAAGGACGTGTTGCAAAAAGGTGGCGCATTTGTTTTTAAGGGTATCGCGTGAATGTAACTTTTATTCCCCGGAATATAAGATAATATTCTAATTAAAGTTATATATCATTTTAAAGCTGTTTCGATGAAGATTTTAGATCAACTACACTCCGTTCACATTTTTTGCACGTTCGTTTTTAAAAACATCTGGAAAATATCCCATGTTGACACGTTACATTTTGCATTATTTTTCGTCTTTAAACGCTCATAACTCAAACAATTTATGACTATTATACTTATTTTTCGTCTTGATAAAGGTAGATGGAAGTTTTATTTCAAATGATGAATTTTAGTAAGCGTCCCATATTGTGACGTCATAGAGTCTGAAAAATAGAATCAGTTGACAGCGACCTTTTTTGCTCATTTTTTGGTACCTTCAACTTTTCAGGTGTACATTAAACAAAAAATACGAGATCAATCTTTAATAAATCATACATGATTATTTTGCTCCTAAACTCTAGTTTATTAATAATTAGTTGATTTTGTTCACAAAAGTATGTGTTTTCTGTTGTATGTGGAAAAGTGGAGGACGAAAGGTTTTCAAAATTCATTAAAATAGGGCTAATTTACGCCATTCGCCTATTTTCAAGCACAGCAACACGTATATTTATTTCACCTAAAATATCAATTGATTCGTGTTTCATGATGCTCCTAGCCCATTAACAATATATATATGATATCAGAGTTATTCGTCTAAAATGTTTTGAGATATAGAGGTAAATGTGGAGGACGAAAGGATTTTCATATGTGTACATTTTTCTCAAAAACGTCACATTCATCATGTTAAAAGCGAGGATCCTCTGGATTACGCCACAAAATGTGTAACAATGCGTGCGCGAGCTTTTTGCGACCCGTCAAGGAATCTTGGAGTAGATCACAATAATGGTATTATTTTACAGATTTGTACCTCAGAAAATTCAAAATGGCTGCTTTGCAGGAATTCGCAATTCTTAAATCTAAATTTTTCAATTTTAACCAAAGTAATGAGTATAATTGATTGGAATTCGGTAATTGATGTTTTGTTCATTGGGATTTGCTACTCCGTGGAGTTGCCGTTATCTAATTTTGTACTAATTGAGTAATCGTCACATCTCCATGTGTGCTATAGTATTTGCTAGTAAACAACTACTTTCAAGATTCATAATATTTTAATTCCCTTTAATCCGACAATATTCGAAATACCTTTAAATCCTCAATGGTGTAATTCATCTAGTATGCCCATTAAACCAATGAGATATGTATGATATGATAGGGATTACGCATCCTCCTAAGCAGGTGTCCAGAATCCGTACCTCCTTCATCCCCCTGCTATAACCAATTTGGAAGTGCCCGATTTAACTGAATCACGTGATCTAATTATGCGCAATGACTAATACATGATTTCTGTCGCAGTGTTGCGACAGCCAATCAGATTGCGAGTTCTTAATCGGGGAAATGCTAATTGCTTATCGCAGGGGGTAAAAAGAAAGAATATATTCTTGATTTTAAATCCATGTGATCGGAGTATGGGGATTACGCAGAGGAAGAGATCTCAAATCTGAGCGATGTCACCGTCACATCGGATGGCCATCTAAGAATGTTCGCTGTTGTTTTCTGAATATCCCAAATATAAAGTGCAACTGAAATTTTATAAGTGTAGTATAGAGTTAAGGTGTCACTACGGTAAATCATTGAAAAATAATCACAAAAATTCAAGTTCTGGGGTACATATCGCCATTTTCGAACAAATTAGCCCTTACAATGAATATATTTCTGCGTTCCTCTATACATAACCTTCATCTTAACCCTATATTTAACATAGGGTTTGCGTCTCGAATTTAAATATCACTACGCCATCATAGGGACTCATTTTTAGGTAAAATCCCTGCTTCACCGATGAAAATTAACGAATAAAGTAGTTCCAGTTTACGGGACTATATTCTTGCGATTTTTTTCTAAAAATGGCACATATAGAAAGTACTTGGCCTCAGCTTTACATTCATACCTCAAATGGCCACAATGCATATACTGAAACCTACTATACACACCATTGAAGTTGGCATGGCTTCGTTTTTAAAGTATTAAAAAACACTACCCTACCCGGAAGTGGTATTTACCGTAGTAACACCTTAATGTTCTGAGACAACTGTCATTTACGGCACAATTTCAAATAGCTTTACGCATGCGCGATTCAGGGCAAACACGCGCTCGTGATTGTTCACGTGATCATATCCTGCAAATTGATTGGCCCAGCGTATCAACTGGTGTGCATAATGCTGATTAATCATAACTAAGTGGCACAAAATGGCGAGTAATTATGGGAGCTACTCAGTTCTGGGAATTGCACAAGGAAATCATTTCTTTCTAAGTAACATGATAGTACTCCTACATATGACTACTAGTTGAGCACTTTAAGACAATCAACATTTTTAATCACCCAATGAGGTCACATGTGCATGTCGAAGGTCGAATTGTTTTATAACATTCCATTGCATATGTGGGCACTTTCGTTGAACTCAATGGATACATATGTTATACGATTTTTTCATTGAATTAAATATCGATACTCAATAAGTGTCGCTTTTGTGAAGAAGTTTCACGTTTCACTTATAAAACTTTGAAATATCAATTAAATATCAACAGATTTTAGCAGAGGCGATTTGTCTTTATACATCGAACACTTCGCTTTATACCACCCTATAAAATATTTTTTATGAATTAAGACCAAATCAAATTAAACCATGATATTAAATAAGGTATAGATAAAACAATTATCATTGAGGATTAACTACTGAAATTCCTTTTCAATCTTTATTCAACAATTCGTTCAGTGTATTTAAAATGGATTTACGTCATATTTAAGAAGGATTTACGTCATTACCTGACATTATAACAGGCTATATAATAGGCTATATAATACGAAAAGCAATCCACAAAATAAACTTATGATCCAATCACTTCTATGCTGTTTTGTAGTATTTTATTGCAATCTAAGCAAATTTAAATCAACCATAGAAATATTGAAGTGAAAACAATGACGGAAATCTAAATTGAGAATTTTGTGATCACGATGTCATGGAAGGCAAATTATTGCTCCAAATGTGTGATATTACGTAGTCGTGAAAAAAGCTAATCCGCTGTTAATTGGCTGATTATATTGAGGGATGTGTCAGAACTGACCAATCACCGCGTGGTTCTTTAGAGGATCGGAAAATAATCCAAGGAGTCAATCCTCCTTGCTAAAATAGACCCCTTAGAATTCTGTTAATTTTAAACCCTGACCGAGATGATACTTAATACGACTGAGCAAATATTTAAACGGTTTATGATTCACCTTGCATCCGGTATCCTTCGGAATTCTGTTCAAATGTGTGATGGTAAGTGTTGCAAACATAACTTTTTTATGTAAATCAATGGCTGCACATGTTTAATATTTTTACATTGAATTAAAACATCGATACCCAATACGTGTCGCTATTGTGAAAGAAATAATAGTTCCACGTATAAAATTTTGGAAGATCGATTTATTATTGACGATTTTTGGTTCTAAGTTTTGTTGTATTCCAAAAATGCATTTGATTTAACCCGACGTCACCCAGACGCGAGTAGCTAGTTACTAGTTTCACCACCAGATGGCTGATTCTGGTTTATGAACATGGCGCGTATAAAGTTCCCTTAAACTTGAATATTATCATAAATTTTCATATGATCCTTATGCGTCTGCTAATTATACAAACGAAAATATATCCAGTGAAAGAAAATAGTATCATGCCAAACACAACAAAATATATTTCACTTTGTGATACTTTTTAAACCACATTTCTAGATGCAAATTTACATGTAGACTTTTAAAAATGTAAAATCACTTTAACTACATTTTGAATACTTAATGATGGGAAAAGAGATTATTTCTACTCGGATCTAGTATAGTTACTGTTGTATGAAGGTATTTAAAGTCAAATGATACTTAATGATCTATACATGTATAAGCAGTCTAAATAGTGCCTGTGTCGAATATAAGGAAATAAAAAAGGAATTGGATTTTGTTATCCTTAGATGGTCTTTTGAGAAAACTTACAAGTTAAATTTTATTCAGATGTTTCGAAATCCATCGTTTTGTTTTATATCGATAATCTTCTTTTGATATATTTTTGAACATCTGTACGTATATGCCAAAACTCAAACCAACATATGTTTTTGTAAAAGAGGACGTATATCCCATGATGCCTCTGTACTCGATAATTGATTCCAAACGGTGATTGGATGAGTGTGATAGGAGTAGGTGGAACTTCAATCTTTCATTAAAATACGCCATTTCATCATATGTACAATTGCCCTTCAAATGCTGTTGTTTAATAAAAATCATGTCTCAATAAGATATTGAGGATCTTACTCAATGGCCTCCTACATGTATCTCAAATGAGAAAATGCTAAACCTTTGATAGAAAGTGTCATCTGGAAATCAATTTTCTAATTTAAAAGACTGACACTTTTTCTCAGTGTATTAATAATTACAACCTTGGTGAGTGCATGACAATTATAGTGTAAGAGGTTCAGGGTCATTCAGGGAGTATTCTGAGACCTCAAAAGTCTACCCGAGGGCTTTATATCATTTGACCTTTGTAAATGTTTTTGATCCTTTCAAGAATAGTTTTCTGGGGATCTTCAGAAATCTGAAATAATTCAGATTGGTATTGTAAAACAGACAATTGTAAAGATAGCAAATTTTCGGCACATTTTCGGTTTCCCGCAAAACTTTATTTGAATCAAGAAAAGTGTAGAATTGAATTTTAGAATTCTCCCACTGTAATATATTATAGTTGCCCTCTCTTCCGGGACGTAAAGCTTTATCTTGTCGCTGCTGAAAATACAACATTTCACAAACCTGATCTATATAACTCATAAATGTGTGCATCAAATTGTTAATACTCGTATATCAAGAAATAAGATTAAAACGTTCTATCCTATTATTCAAATCAAAAAACAAAATTATTTAGTTTTGCAATATTTCGATTTATAATGTATATCTTTTTCAAGCAACCCAAAAAAATACATTATAAATCGAAATATTGCAAAACTAATAAAATATTTTGTTATTAAAACATAAAAACGCTAAAAATTATCATTAGAAATATAAAAAAGCGCAAAGTGCGTCCAATCAAAAAAATACACATGAGATTATAATTAAAAATGTATCCTGGTACAGTATACTTCCACAAAAAATGCTTAATATTTCAATTCAGAACGCATTGATGCTATTTTAATTAGAGAATAACCATTCACCACTTTACACAATCAAAAGAATAAAGTCACACAGCATTATGTAACCAAATCAAAAACTAAAAGTACATCATTTCGAATTAAAGAATGTTTGGCATTTTGAAGTAGATTGATCTTCTTTATGAGGAATCAATAGTCTAACTATCGGAATGCTTTTCAAATATCTTAATTAGAGGATGTTAAAAAGCTATTATAATAGCGAGTCGATTTTACCAGATGTCCGAGTAAACGGTGACTACTTATTTCCTTGCCGCTTGCGCAAGCTACCATTCCAGCGTTTGAAGCAGTTGTGGGTTAACTAAAAGTAAGTACTTTTGTTTTCTAAATTGTATAAAAAAGTATACTTTAATTTCAAGAAAACGTTGTTTATTGAGAGTTTTAAAATTTAAATTAAATTTTAATATAGTTTTTATGAATTATAACGTTTTTAAATGACCATTTTCCAAATATATCGACTATCTCAACTTTGTAAAATTTAATCAACGTCTATCTTGTTTCTATAGTAACGGTATGAAGGAATATTGACTTCTCGAAATTGTAACTATATTTTCGATGAGTTTAGACCCCTGGTGAACTACATAAATTTAGTCATCTATATTGGCATTTTCAGATAAGACGGGCGCAATTATTACGCCCTATTAAAGTTTTGACCACAGCTTTGCGTAAAAAAGTTTGCGCAAGATGCGCATTTGGCAGATTCTCGTGTTGTTGCTCCTGGTAACAACTCTGGTGGAAGCCAGAGGAAGAAAGAAAGGTAGCGTTTCATTTCACCTTTCAAATAACTATAGCTCTTTGTTTTATTGTAACGTTCACTTAGTCCAAATGTGACTTGTAGTTGTTAGATGAAATATGTGATACACAACCAGTAAAATAGTGAAAAAAAGTTTTACAAAACTTTGTTTGCAATATAGTTCGAATTCAATTCGATAGTAGGATATTCACGATTATCCGTTAACATTTTATCATTACTATTGTAACTTCATGAAATTATCAAGCGAACAAATCATTACCGAAATTTCAAATACCGACTTGAAATGAAATTCAGAGAGATATTTTATTTGTATAATTCTTTGGTGTTCATTTAAAAAAAATAGTATAGTATTATTCATAAAATAGTTTCTCACCATATATGGTTTCAAATGTACAGGGTGGTCCAAAAAATGGTACACCAATATTTCAAAAATAAATATTGATTTTCTTGATAAAAACATGTCATATTATATACCAATGGATAGAGAATTTACTCAAATTTATTATAATGTCTGTCAACCAGCGTCCATAATATAACGGGTTTTCCAAAACTTGCAAAAACAAGTTTTATTGCGTTGGCAATAAGGCGAGAGCGAGGCTGACAAGATGGCGGCTCCAATTTTATCTGGATAAAAAATGCCATTTTTATGCCGTTTATAGCCGTAATGGATATACGAACAGAAACTATTCCCGTGGTAAATATCTATGAGTATTAAAGGGATTTATATGGAACTGTTTGAAGGACTCTCGAACACTCTATGAGGTAGTATTACTACGATAAACGATTACTTTGACCGTTGGATTCAAATAACACGCATGACTAATAGTCAGGCATACAGTGTGTACCACGTAGGCATAATCCTGTACCTTTGGGGTATAAGTATAGCATAAAAACGTATGAAGGATGCCCCGAACACGTAAAAATAGTCGAAAGGACAAATATACCGCCAATGCTTCGACCTCTGTTAGAATGCAAGCGAGTAATGAACTTAACAGTGACGACAATGACGGGGTTGATGAAAATGAGCCGAACCAATCCAAAGATAGCATAAGTGATGGAAAATGTGATGCGTTGATTGAACAGTTTCAAAAGCTGAATGAGGAAATGATGAGAACGATTCGATTGGAGATGAAAACGAACTCTGATGATATAAAGCTTGCTTTCAAATCCGAACTGCAGGATCTCAAAAAGGACATATCATATGCACAAACGTTAGGGGAAGGCAATAAGAAAACGCTGGAAAACCATGAAACGAGACTTCAAACTATTGAAAGGGAGGCTGCCTTGACTAAAGGTAATGTTGCAAAACTCTCCAATCAGTATACAAGTATGTATGACAATTTACAAGCTAAGATCCTAGATATGAACGTATATGGTCGACGCAGCTCACTCCACTTCAGTAACATCCCTGAGGTAGAGGGCGAAGATCCAAAGAAGGTAATGAGATCTTTTTTCGAGAGGAGACTAAAAATGCCTAAAGACCAGGTTGATGCTATTCGATTTGAGAGGGTACACAGGATTCCCCTGGGGCCCAAGTCCAAATACAGATATACACGTGTAATGACTGTTAAATTTAATTGGTACGAGGATAGGGAAACTGTGTGGAATAGACGTTTTGAGCTCAAGGGTACTGACCATTACATAACCGAAAGCTTCCCAAAGGAGGTATCTGACAACAGGAGAATGCTATTTCCTTACTTTAAAAAGGCAAAGGAGCTGAAACTGAAGTGCTCACTCGTTGCTGACACACTCATCATACAAGATGTAAGGTACAAAGTTGGTGACATCCCAAGGTTACCGAATGAGCTACTAAGTAGCAACACAGCTATGCGTGTCTGCCCAGATAGTGTGTTGTACCACTCAGGAATATCCCCTCTAGGGCCTGATAGCTATACGCCATTTGAGTGTGATGGAACGATGTTCCGGAGTGTCACGCAGTTTATGTCTTACAATAAGGCCATTAGCTTGAAGGACACCCGAAAAGCTGAGCAAATTCTGCAGACGTCGGACCCTTCACAGATGAGATACTTAGCTTCAACGATATCTGAAAAAGATGATCGTCAGTGGAGGAAGATGCGAGATGGGTTCCTTACTAGGGCGACAAGCATTAAATTCAAAGTGCATAAACACCTACAGAACATTCTGCTGGGTACAGGATCCAAGATTCTTGGTGAATGTAGCCCTAGAGACCTTGAATTTGGAACTGGGTGTAGTATGAATGACAGAGCAGCGGACGATCATACAAAATGGACGGGACAAAACTTAGGGGGAAACGAACTAATGCAAATACGTAATCAAATCATGAGAAGAAATACACCAAGTGCATAGAATTCTGGTTGACACGAAGTTCGGGAAATCATCTATGTGCATGTATGTATATGTATGTATAAGTGCTAACCATTCTCGTAGAAAATTTGTCAAAACTTAGCCTTGCTTGCATTCTAGTAACAACAGTATTGTGTTTACATTTATAAATGTGGCTTTGTTTACGTGGCTCTCTTACGTCCGCAAGTTTCCATAACAAACTGCTTGTTTTGAGTATGAGTTCATTTTCTCAGCAATTGTTGCTATTTTAAGTTCTATAAAGTACATACTCGGAAGCGATGCTCGGTGTACAAATACATACATGTACATGCATGGTTCTTTTGTGCTGGACTTTCATGAATTATAGCTCAAAACTACCATTTCATATTACTAGTAGTTGTCTTTTCACCCAGGATATCATTCATACTTGCGCACTACAAAATACCAATGTTAGATCAAACAAGCGATTGCAGCTCAATAGAAAATCTATATAAGTTACACGTACACAAGTTAAACTGGGTGGCATTTTGGAAGGTAACTTGCACTGTGCAGTAGACTGTAATCCTCGGGTGTTTACACATATAACACGGGCCAAACATGGAATACCGAGAACGCACACATAGAAGCCAATCAATGTAAGGTACTGTCACTGGGCTGTATAAAGCTAAAAATAGTTTTTTGTGCTTTTGTGTTGTGCGATTTTCGTTTATTTCACTTTGCTTGTACGGCACATAAAGGCTTTATATCCTGTGTACATGAAAATTTTTAAATGGAAAGTTATGAATGTATGTTTATGTATGATTGTGAGTGTGGCTGGAATAATGGATGCATATGAGGGAAACTCGTTTGTATATTATGTTAGAAATGAGACTTTTAATTATGTAGATTTGTATTTGATGTCCATGTTTTTAAATTGTGTAATTTCATTCTGCTCATAAGCCTGTAAATATTACACTATGTAGCCTGAATACAAAGGGTATACGTCAAGCCGTCAAACGACGGAGTGTCTTTTTGTATCTTAAGCGACTGAAGAAAGATATCTATTTTCTTCAGGAAACACATTCGTGTGAGAATGATTTGGATGAGTGGAAAAATGAATGGGGTAAAAATATTATCTTATCACACGGTAGAAAAAGAGGTGAACGAGGTGTTGCTGTATTGTTTAACGATAATTTTGATTGTAAGGTTGTCAAAAACACAACTGACCTCGATGGTAGATTTATTGTAGTTCAGATTGAAGTTGGTGGACTACAATATACACTGATTAATGTATATGCTCCAAACCTAGATAATGCTAGGAAAGAATTATTTGACGAACTATCAGTGATTGTATCCACGAATTTTGCATCTGATAATGTCATATTTGGAGGTGATTTTAATGTAGTGTTAAATAGAGAGGTAGATAGATATTCTAGGGCTATAGTAAGTCAACAAAAAGACCTATCTAGAGATTCTTTGATTGAGTATATGAATCGTTTTGACTTAATTGACGTATGGAGACACCAAAATCCCACAAAAATCCAGTATACATACGAATCTTATGCTAAGGATAATATGCAAAACTCTGTCAGTAAAAGTCGAATTGACATGTGGCTTATTAAAAGACATATGGTTAAAGAATCAGAAAGCAAAATAGTGCCATCAATTAAGTCCGATCATAAATGTATTGTGCTAAGCATTAACTCATCTGTCACTCACAAAGGAGGGCCGGGTTTTTGGAAAATTAATAACAAATTAATAGAAAATGAAGCATATCAAAAGTTAATTAAGGAACTTATCGCTAAAACTAAAACAACTCTGAATAACGCTGATGATATTCAATTTTGGGAATATTTGAAATATCAGATTAAAGTAAAAACTATTGAATTTTCAAAGCAAAAGGCAAGGGAAATACGGGGAGAGGAAATAAAGTTGTTGAAAATTATTGAAAGCCTGGACTCTGAACTAGTTAAGGATGATTATTTGAATGAAAAAGCGTGTAGAGAATATGACGATGCAAAATGTAAACTAAATGATATATATCAATATAAAGCAGAGGGGGCCATTGAGAGATCAAGATCTGACTGGGTAGAAAAAGGGGAAAAAAGCACACACTACTTCTTCAACTTAGAGAAATCAAACTATTCAAAGAAAACTATAACTGATTTAAATGTTGATGGTAATGTGGTGACAGATGAGACAGAAATACTTAACCAAATTAAAGCATTCTATGTAGATCTCTATGACTCCAAGGCTAAAGCTGACACACAAAAGTTCGTTAGTTTTGAGAAAGATCTTAACATAAATAAGTTAAATGAACATGAAAAGGCTTCATGTGAAGGTTTACTGAGGGTCGATGAATGTTATAAGGCCTTGAAAAAATTTAAAAATAGAAAAACCCCGGGAAGTGACGGGTTGAGTACAGAGTGGTATAAATGTTTTTGGAATGAAATCAATGAAATGCTTATTAAGTCTCTAAACTTGTCATTTGAAAAGGGTATCCTCTCAGTAAGTCAGAGACAGGGTATTATCTCGTTAGTACCAAAGGGGGACAAAAATCATTGGTTTTTGAAAAATTGGCGCCCAATCACGTTACTTAATATTGACTATAAGATTGCATCTAAATCAATTGCGCTCCGTATTAGTGTTATTTTGGCGAAACTTATAGGGCCCGACCAGACAGCCTTTATCAAAGATCGTTTTATTGGCGAAAACATACGGTACCTAGAGGATATTCTTGAATATTCTAAGAAAAAGTGCATTCCAGGCATTATTTGCATGGTCGATTTTTTTAAAGCCTACGATAGTGTTGAATTCGAGTATATAGAACATGTGTTGAGACTTTTTAATTTCGGGGACACACTAATTAAATGGGTAAAATTATTCTATACAGATATAAAGAGTTGTGTTTTGAATAATAATAGATCAACTGGCTGGTTCGATATTAAAAGATCATGTAGGCAGGGGGACCCCTTGAGTTGTTTGACATTTATCTTAGTGATAGAAGTCCTGGCAATTAGAATTAGACAAGATCAGACTATTAAAGGGATCCGCTTGGGAAATAATGAGCAAAAGATCGAGTTATTTGCTGACGATACAACACTGACAGTAGATAGCAAAGAATCTCTTAAACTGGCTTTAAACATTTTTGATGAATTTAAAGATATTTCTGGATTATGTATTAACAAAGAAAAGACAGAATGTATGTATATTGGTTCAGAAAGATCTAAAACTGAGGATAAGTTATACGGTTTAAAATGGGTTAAAGATCCAAGTAAATTTCTGGAAATTTGTGTCTCATATAATAAGAAATCAAATGATTTTGTTAACTTTGAGAAGAAATTAGACTCGCTTCAAAAAGTATTGAAAATGTGGTCAAGAAGAAATTTAACTTTATATGGTCGAGTTCTGATAATCAAAACGCTTGGTATTTCTAAACTGGTATATTCCATGTCAATGACAAATACCCCAAATGATATATTAACAAAGGCACAACAGATAATTTATTCATTCCTATGGGGTGGAAAAACGGAAAAGGTTAAGAGACGAACTTTAATTGGTGATTACGACGAGGGTGGTCTAAGAATGATTGACATGTTTTCAATGGAAAAAGCACTTAAACTGATGTGGCTAAAAAGATTAATCGAACCTCGACAAAGTCATTGGAAATATATTCCAGAATTGTACTTTAAACCGCTTGGGGGAATTAAGTTCTTTATACAATGTAATTTCGATATTAAAACAATAGCCCACGACGTGCCAGAATTTTACTCAAATATTTTACAAATTTACTCTGATATAAGGAATATGCAAGATCCAAGAACTAGTTCTGAAGTTAAAAGCGAAATACTCTGGAATAATAGATTTGTCCTAATTAATAACAAAGAGGTCATAAATAAGCATCTTATGGATAATGGGGTCGTTTACGTAAATGACCTCCTAAATGATCAGGGACATTTTTTACAGTATTATGATTTTAAGGCAAAATACAACGTACAAATTAATTTTATTGATTATTATGCTATAATATCAGCTGTACCGAAGGAGTGGAAACGTTTATTGAAGCGAGACTTAACGTCAGTTTTTGAACCGAGCCTACAAACGGATCTTGTGCATTTAACACTTGCCGAAAAACCAGTGTCATTGAATGGTTTAACAGTGAAGTCAATTCAAAAAATATTAAATAGAAACAAATATTTGGAACCTCTATATAAAAATGAACATGATCGTGAGTTAGGAAGAATAGATTATTTTAAAATGGCTTATAGCTGCACGAAACAAAATAAAATTCGACAACTTCAATTTAAGATTCTACATGGTATTTGTACCACAAATGCTTACTTAACGCAGATAGGAATTAAACAGGATGCTAGATGTAGTTACTGTCCATTAAGAGACACTTTAAAGCACAAGTTTTGGGAATGTAGGCGGGTTCAGATCTTTTTGAAAGCTATTAAAGAGAATTTGGGGAAATTATTCAATGTAAATCTTAATTTTAATGCCCATGATATGGTGTTCGGAAGATCTGTAAATAATGAAAACACTTTGCTAAACAGGCTATCACTAGCAATCAAATATTATATATATGCAAAACAATTTAATGAGGTAAATCCCAACTTGGACGTGACTCAATTTGAAAATACCATGTTTATGTATATACCAGAACTTCTGGGTATGACTGTTGCGAATGTCTGAATGAATGGAGGTGGTGTGAAAGTGGTTTAATATTTTATCATTGCCTTGTTTAATGTATTATTTATGTTTGATTCAATAAAAAAAAAAAAAAAAAAAAAAAAAAAAAAAAAAAAAAAAAAAAGTTTTATTGCGAACATTATTTACATAAAAAGACGTTCAATATGTCCACCATTTTGATCAATTGTAGCCCTCAATTTTGATCTAAACTGGTCAATAGCATCGATTAAATGCTGTTGAGACAATGAATTTCACTTCTCTATAGTTCTGTCCTTCAGGGACTGAATAGATGTAAAAGGATTTATGGTACACTAATTCTGTTAGTTCTCCCCATACGTGTTAGTCGCAGACGTTGGGTGATCAGGTGATCTGGGGAGGTAGTGATTAACGGGGGGGGTGAATCTAGGCACATTTCCTTTTAAACATTTGACACTCTTGTGGGATCTATTGCTTAGAGCCCCATATTGTTGGAAAATGTTATGATTCCAAAATGAGCTCATATCAGAATGGTCCAAAAATATCATAATTGGATCATTCGATATCAACCTCTGCGACAACCACATATTGGGAGAACGAACAGAATTGGTTTATCATGAACTTCTTACATCTACTCAGTCCCTTACTAAGGATAGAATTGTTGAGAATTGAAATTCATTGTCTTAACAGCATATCAATGATGCTATTGACCAGTTTAGGCCGAAATTGAGGGCTACAATTGATCAAAATGGTGGACATATTGGACGTCTGTTTATGTAAATAAGGTTTACAATAAAACTTGGTTTTTGCAAGTTTTGGAAAACCTGTTTTGAAACGAAAATGACGTCATTTATACTATGGACGCTGGTTGACAGACATTATAATAAATTTGAATTTATGATATACCAAATTAAAGATGAGTAAATTCCCTATCCATTGGTATATAATATGACATGTTTTCATCAAGAAAATCAATATATATTGTTGAAATACGAGTGTCCCATTTTTTGGACCACCCTGTATAGTCAGGTGTTTGAGAGAGGTTAATTCATAAATATCAGAAATCTACCAAGACCGAATTTCTTATGACTCCGTGGAGTCCATTAATCTGTAATTGACAGCTTACTTTTATAAGCCATAGGTTAGTTAGCCTACATGAGGTTGATTCATTGAATACTGTAGCAAAAAAACTTATATTACCGACGAGTTACTGAAAATTGACATAAATGGTTGCTCTGCGTTAATGCATATAAATTGACATACATGTACATGTACCTACAGGTACATAGTGTTATATATTATTTTTAAGCAAGCGTTTTAGATTTTAGAATTCATATGTTTTTGAGTCCAATTTTATAAGTTGCCAACCGATGTTTTTAAGCTCATTAAAAATATTAAATGCATATAATTGAAGGTGGGAAGAAGAACGGCAAGAAGAATGGTGGCAAAAAGTATGGTGGCAAAAAGTATGGTGGCAAAAAGTATGGTGGTAAAAAGAACGGTGGGAAAAAGTCCGTTGGAAAAGCTCGTCCAGCTGTACAACTGAAGTTTGACAAACGTGAGTATTTCGTTCCGCACATTTCATTTCTGAATAGAAATCACACAATACACGTAATATATTCTAATTGAAACGTGACGTCGCAATAACTATATGTACAAAATTCTATTTACTTTTCAATAAACTAGTATGTTTGACCACTAAATTTCATGAATGCAAATAGTTCTTTTCTATCGGAACAAAAACCTCGATTTTTGATTTATGGCAAATATTTGACCTTATATACGATTTTGGTCTTTTAACAAGAACAGAATAAATCTTTCGCTCATATATCGCACCATAAATGTTTTTTATTCATTTAATATACATTTGACACATTGTTTATCAGAGTTCCGTTTGATTGTATTTCATAAGCCATTTTCCATCGATTTTAGTGTGCACTGGACGAAAAGAACTGGACTTCATTCCTAATGCACAGGATGTATGCCAGTATTTCCGATGTGAGCACGACAGCAATAACAATCTTGTTAAAGCAATCGTGAAGAGTTGTGCTCCCGGGACTTTCGTGAAGAAAAACTACAGAGCTGGGATTCAAAACCCATGCGTCGGAAACCTTCAGGTGGACAAAAGTGTCACATGTGGACATCCCCACGGATATAGTCCTAGTCCTAAAGGTTCGTTAAAGCTGATTTTGATTTTATTTTATTTACAAAATAGACCAGCTAGGCCGCATGATGGTTACGTCAAGGCGATTTGCAAAATTGTGCAGTAACGATATCAAAAAATGGCGGATGGGAAAGACAGCATGTCCCCTTTTTCGCCTGTAGGCACAATTAACAGATAAGATTTCCTTTTCAAATTGTTCCATTCGGTGACGTTTATATGGATGGTTATAAAGACTGGGCCAAATCTGCCATGTGGTTTACTAGAAGCAGAATATAAGCTGTAAACTTACCGACTGAGATATCCAAGTTCATAATTTTTAGTCCATTCTCGTGTTTTCTCAGTATATGTGCCTCAGAGGCACTCAAACTATCAACTGTAAGTGAACTTTGTATAAACAAGCCATAAAATGACAAATCGAATACAGGAACGTGATGTATATTGTAAATAATAAGGTTTCAAACGCAATGTCGTTAGACGACTACGTATGAATTCCATGGGCGGTAACGTATTGTATTATTTGTACATTAGATATTAAGCGGACGGTTACGTGCATGTACACATTTCAAGTCAAGGTTGCTAGTTCTAATAGCCTCTTTCCATGTCATTGCTATGATGGGTAAGAAATGGAATATTGAATTGCTTATACATGTTTTCAAGACTCGCAAGAGACGTTTTTGTTTGAGCCTCTATAGGGAAAGGAAAAAATTGTGTCTTGCTTTATTTATGAAACAAATGAAAGTCAAAAAGATAATAATGAAGAGCAAAAGAAGAATTAGCATCAGGTACTGATGAATATGACAAAATTAATAACAATTAATCGGGGATATCGGGGATACATACTTGAACGAGGTATGCATAACCGTCCATCAATTTTTTACGTAACCGCAAATTCAAAATACAAGATTATGGCTTGAGTGAGTAGAACATATCAGGGGGTTTCCAATGCTCAATTGACTTTTTATGATCGTATGTAGGTTACATATATATACCCCGAGGTCGTTAGGCAATGTAGACCATGTCCTAACGACAAAAATAAACAAATTACTAAATTTTGTGTGATTTTAAATTTCAAACTCATCAGTTTTTCGCTTATTTCATGTTAACCCCGGGCATCAATTTGCAAAGACTACGTTCAAAATATACATTAAATGCATCACCTAATACGATGCTTACATAAATTGTTCATCCTTTCACTGATTCACAGTAGTAGAAAAAATTCACTTACCTTAGTTTTCTGTTCCATCGCGGCCATTTTATTGGATAAATCGGTGAACGTAGCCTTCCAACCTCGTTTTCAGAGGTGGCGTAACCGTCATGCTATAGCAGGGTGATAAAGCGCTCACTTAAATCCTATGCCTATGCTACCGTTTAGCTTCAGATACGAGATATGTTTTGCTGGGGATAAGGGGTGCCCAAAATATGATTATCCAAGCTCGGAAAATCGATTTAAAATGAAGATTTTAAACTGAGTATACTTGAAGAACTATCAAAGAAACATAAACATATTTATTTTGATCATAACCGTGACAACAATGACAAAGTAAGTACTGTTACATTTTGAATTATGAAAATCCGAAATAGATTTAAATTTAAATAATATTTTGAAGTTTAATATCGCATTATTATTCGAAATTATCCGTTTGATTTCTCTCATTTCTATAATAAGTTCAGATAAGTAACCTATAATCGCAAAGAGGATTAGCTCCTAGAATGCAACATCGATCTTCTGCTCCATATATGGTATCGTGACCTTTAACGTTATTTACACGTCACATGCAGTTCCGCCTTTTTAAAACCTGTCACATGTTAATTAGGTTAAAGGTCACGATACCATATATGGAGCGGATTATCAATGTTGCATTCTGAGGGCAAATCCTCCTGCTATAAACGAACATTTTTCATTAGTGTAAACATCAATGGTGATGAAAAGGTACTCCTTGAGTCAAAGTGGTATGTCTCTAGAGGTGTTAGGAGGGGAAAATGACTTTGGACTGATGGATGGGTTTGGTGGTTGGTGCTCTTGCATCGTCAGCAGGCAGCACGTGTGATCGACAAATTATAACCGATATTTTAGAACCGACCTTTAAATAATTAGATCCGGAGGGATATTATGTTTGTATAATTCTGTTGCTGATAATTTTAAACTTCAACTATCTACTATTTTAAAAACAGTTACTTATAAATCAGTTTCTCAGCATATGGTCTTCAATGTATAGTCAAGTGTTAAAGAAAGGGTAAACTATTAATTTTCAAAATCAGCAAAATCCTTATAATGCGAAGAGTGCATTTATTATTAACAACTTATTGTTACAGTCAATATCTTGGTCAATATATATGAGCTGAAGGTTATTTAAGTGTAAAATGCATATAATTGAAGGTGGAAAGAAGAACGTCAAGAATTACGGAAAGAAGAACGGAAAGAAGAACGTCAAGAATTACGGAAAGAAGAACGGAAAGAATTACGGAAAGAAGAACGTCAAGAATTACGGGAAGAAGAACGGAAAGAAGAACGTCAAGAATTACGGAAAGAAGAATGGCAAGAATTACGGAAAGAAGAACGGCAAGAATTACGGAAAGAAGAACGGAAAGAATTACGGAAAGGAGAACGGAAAGAATTACGGAAAGAAGAACGGAAAGAATTACGGAAAGAAAAACGGCAAGAAATACGGAAAGAAGAACGGAAAGAATTACGGAAAGAAGAGCGGCAAGAATTACGGAAAGGGCAATACTGGACGTAAGTGTTTCGTTCTGTTCATTTCTGAATACAGTAACACATTTGAACATACCAGATCGTTCAATAAATTTGTGGAAAATACTCTCATATCAAAGGGTTCTGATATTGCTCATGAAATAACAAAACATTTAAAACATATCTAGTGATTGATTTCTAAAATATCAACATCTCTAATTTGATTTTATTTGGTCATGACTAATGGCTAATATGGCTATTTGACTTTCAGCTAGGCGGGGCACTTAACGTCAAACAATTTACCATCAAAGAACTAGCAAAGTTTGAAAATGAAGGCTTTTTTCCCTACTTTTTTTATTTGTTCTCGTTTAAATTAAAAATTGTTAATGTATAACAATTAAATGTCATCACAATCACAGTTCTAGTTAGAATATCTATATGGCAATCAAGGGTTTAGAAAACATTAAAAATGTTTGAGGAATATCATCAATTTTAAATTGCAAAAACGTGATGTGTGCATCATGATTGGATTTTAAATTTTTCCTACCGTTATGACGATAGTTATTACTGAGTCGGGACAGCATCTTTTCCAATCAACCGAGGTTGGGCCATGCAGCCGAAGGTAAGCCATACAACCGAAGGTATGCCATACAACCGAATTTTGCCGATTCAATCTGACGGAGAATGCCGAGCCCCTATTTTTGACCAATTAGAGACATCCTCTTCACATTCGTGGTTCCTTCGGCCAACTTCGTTTGCAAAGAAAAGCTTCGGCAATCTTCGGTAATCTCCGGCTTTTCTTGAGGTATCTTCGGTTGATTGGCAAAAGTCGACACCCTTACTGAGTCATGACGTCATTCATCAAGCTCAAGACGTGTTTGACTCGTATGCGCTATACCACATCCAACAGCAACACACATTCATCATATTTGCTTATTGTTTAAAAATATATTTAAATCTCCCCGAAGTTAAACACACTTTAATGATCATTCAATGTTTCTAATGCCTGGGTCACTTAAGCTGCGATTCATCGGCCGGCGCCCGGCAAATTGAGCATTTTGTTCAAAATTGAATACATTTCTGAACAAAATACTCTATCGGTCAGGCGCCGTAGTGAAAATCGGAGCAAATGTGACCGAGGCATAAACAGGGTGACTGAAAACAGACCCGGTAAAATTGAAATATTTCTTTAAAACACATGATGCACCTTTAAATTCAGGAAATGTGGTCATTTGATAATTATTTAGCCCAGTCTACTACGATCGTGCCGGCATCTATGGAATATATCAAGACATTTTTTACTTAGTATATACAATACATCGGGAAAAATATAACATTTTCCTGAAAAAGCAGAAAGGGCAATATTAGGAAAAAACAGAGGACGGAGTTATTTGAATAAGAAGTTATCTGAATGAACTTGTACAACTATTTAATTTAAATGAACGACAAAATATATACATAATATTTACAGTGTACAATACATAATCAATTGGATGAGCACTTAACTATTTTTCGACATGTTCAAAAATCAATCAGAATTAAAAATACTGTTAAAAAATATATGCTGTTCTTATTCTGTTTACCACTGGCTATACAACTTTTAAATTGGATAATCTTCATAGATGTAGTCTTGGATAATCCAGGGTTACCAAATAATATTTCATAACATATGGGAAATGCATATCGCATAAATATTTAACTTTTCTGCATTCATAGAAATAATGCATCAGGTTGTCTTGAACTAAACAATCTTGACATAGTTCATTTAAGTACTTCATCAATTTGATATTTATACATTAATTTTCTTGTAGGAAATATTCTATGCATAATTTTCCACTGTAATTCTATCATTTTTGTTTCTATAAATAATTATTTTGTAAGGGTCCATTGTTTTTCTCTAAATCTATCTGGACCAATGAGCAATCTTTCTTTAGTTAATTCAAGTCTTACATTTTTACATGTTAAATCTTTTACATCAATGTTTCTGAAAGAATAGTTCTATTTATAAACAGTCTTGAAATAGTAGAATTAACTATGAAAACACAACATTTGAAGAACTTATAGATCATAAGCCATACTTTTATTTCTTAAACCAAAGAGAAGCTCAACATGAAACAGGGTCTCTGTTTATAAACGTGTTTATTATGAGTATGAGTATTAGTAAAGT